>JALIZH010016406.1:0-16953 GCA_030522465.1 Rhipicephalus appendiculatus | reverse complement strand
AAACAGCTAACCACATGTTGCACTGATAATGACTTGCACATTTACTTGGGCTCACAAGAGACGTCCGCCACTGCATGTGCTTTTCCGATCACATGCGATTTGTAAGACAAAAGCTCATAGATCTAATTGATTCGTGCAAGTTCGAGACATCTCGACACATGACCAGACATTTTTAGACGTCGGCGCCCATCACGAATGATGTTAAAAAAAGTAATGCCCGTCAAAAGTCACGTGATACTCAAGAGCATGTATAAGATCCGGCGGAGTGCCGAAACTCATATTGAACTCAATATAACATCACGTACGCAATGCCGTCACTCTGTGATGTCATTGCGGCGTCACAGATCGTCGAGATGTGGGACGTTACAGTGACATCCTGAAGACGTCAAGACATGACGCTACGTGGTGACGTCTTCACATGAGCGTGGTCAAAAGGCTCGTTTTGATTTGGTAGACACAATATTAATGAGAACTAACAGACGATAATGCCATGGGAAGTATAGGGGGATGTTATTAGTAATAAATGTAATGTAAATGGAAGAAAGAAAAGTGGATGAAAAGATAACTTGCCGCTGGCAGGGACCGAAACTATGACCTTCAAATGAAAGATGTGAAAAACCACATTAGGTGCAAAAAGCTGTGAGGGGTGAGATTAATTCCAATGAGTGAGAAGAAAAATAAGCAGGAAAGGATGACTTTAGTCTTCGAGGCTTCTACGGCAAATTCGTAAGGACTGAGCGAGTTGTTTTTCTCTGTTTGCTTAGCGCTGTTTCCATGCTACTACGAATCGTCGATTGCCCGTGTATAGCAGTTAGTCTTGCACCTACCTTAATAAATGGCCAGTGAAGCTGAAATCGTAATAAAGCCTGCACGAAGTTCCAAAATCCCACTGTAGCCCATAGTTGTGGATCTATGTGCATATATGAATATCCACTTTGAAGAACCAGGAATTCAATAAAGCACTGCCGGCCCGTGGTTCTGAACCAGAGGTCTGTCTCGGGGGCCGCCGTGATTGTCAACACCTCCTGTAGGAGTTTGGCAGTGATGTCACTGCATTGAATACACAAAATTAGGCCGTAGGCTGCGTCCCTAACAGTGAGTGAAACAACTTTATTCGGTCCACAATAGACGCGAGTAAACTCAGAGTCATGCCAAATTCAAATCAAATCCAATCAAATTTTATTTCAACATTTGTACAAACAATCTTGAGCACCATGAACAAAAAGCCAGCAAGGCTTGTCGTGGTCCATGTACAATAATTTTTCTGCACTCAGAGGAAAAAAAATTACACCATCTCCCGCTAAAGGGAACCATGTGTAGATGTGAAGCAGCGGGCGCTAACGCTTACATTAGCGGTGGCGTTGACGCTGGTGCTCATCGCAGTGTTGCGCAGGACAGAAAACTGGGGAGGCGCAAAGCACGCAGTGATGGAGCGGTGTTTCCTACTGGAACATGCCAATCGCTGCTAATGAGCAATGAGAGCCAGAAGACTCCGACTGGACACGGAGACCCGCAGTCCGCTTTTAGTCAACGCGCACGCTGCGAATTTTTATTGTTCAACAACGCACAGGAGAAATCTCCCACCGGCACCACCTTGGAGGTCAAGATCCATTGCCATATATACGGGGTGGCCAGTGCACGGTTGTGTAGCGTGAACAGTCGGTTTTTTCAACCAAGAAACTCGCTAGCAGACGCTGCCTGCGTCGGCGTCGCGAGGCGAGAGGGGGGGAGCGTAGGAGAGGAGAGAGGGGGGGGACGCGCATGCGCAGTGGGGAGTGTGGACGCCGCGGGCTGGGATGCCTAGAGGAGAGAGGGAGAGCGTAGGAGAGGAGAGAGAGGGGGACGCGCATGCGCAGTGGGAGTATGGACGCCGCGGGCAGGGGATGCCTCGAGGAGAGAGGGGGGGAACGTAGGAGGGGAGAGAGGAGGGGAGGCGCATGCGCAGTGAGGGTGTGGTTGCCGCGGGGAGGGATGCCTAGAGGAGAGAGAGGGGGAGAGGAGGTTTTTTATTTTTATTTTTTAAAGGTCTGTGCATGCGCAGTAAGGGGGTGGTCACGCCGGCACACCACCACCGGATGAGGCTTCGCCATAAGATGCTTCACATCTAAAACAGATTACGCGTCACTCTTTTGGTGGCTCCTGGCATGCCATGTATATGACTCTTTGTGAGACATCGTTACCACATTTTGTGCCCCACGATGCTCTGACGGGAGTGTACTTATCGCCAAAGAGTGTTCACGTGTCTCTTTAAGACACTCATATTCGTGATGAGTCGGGGCTCGCAAGAAAGTCAAATGATATTTTTCCCTCAGATCGTTAGCAGGTGTGTTTACTTATAAAAAAATGTGTTCTCTCTCCGTTCTCACGGCCACAACAACAAAAAACACAATATTGCTTTATGATTATTATTTCAAGAGTACTCGTCCACTCGATGATATTGCCGATCATAGTCGAAACCTTGTGCGCGTTTGTTTTACTTTCTAACATTTTTTCTCATAAAATGTGAAGCATTTCTTGGTGAACCAAAGGCATCAAGACTACATCTATCTGGCAGAATGACTGTCTTTGTGTTTTCGTAGTCACTTCGTTAAGTGGTTATACACCCAAACTTGGGTACCATCCAATCATTGTGATAGCTATGAATAGAGGTAATGAGATAAATGACATGGTGTGCATGTCTTGTACGTCGTAACGTAGATGAGAAGCTTGTATGGTAGAATGAAGAAAAAGAATATCGGTGCCTCATTTCTATGTTTTAAAGAAACTAGATGAAAACCAGCATACTGATGCCATATGACGTATAAGGGACGTAAACTGAAAAAAATTTAAGTGCATTGCAGTAATTGTGATATAGATGTAAAAAAAAAATTGAAGGACACTTTGTACATTCGAAAGTTTGTACGGCGAAAGCGTGTGGCCATTCCACTGATTATGCCATGTCTTTTTTTTTCTTTTACACTCTCAGTGGGATAAGACACAAACCGAATGGGTGCGTGTTTTCTTCTTTAATTTTTTACTGCGAATCGCGGCGAGACGCGAGACTCATCTTCCTCCGTTCGCATGCGTTAGTATTTTCTCGCGCTTTACGCATCGTGCAAACGCCATCCGCGTTCTAGCTCTTAAATTGACGGACCCTTTGTAAATTGGAAAGTGTATTCCGTGGACGCCTGGGTCTATTGAGACGGCGTCGGTCAGAATGATTGCAAACTCTGGGCACAGCGACGCTACGCAAGCAAAGCGCGAGCGCTATAGAGTCCGACGCGACCGGCGTCCGTCTGCGCATCCTGGCGGCCACCTGGCTCCGTGCCAGAGCTCGGATGGACGGACGGATGGACGGACGGACGGACGAACAGACAGACACAGACAGACAGACAGACGGACAGACGGACGGATGGACGCCGGACGGAGGTCGGACGGACACCGGACGGACACCGGACGGACACCAGACGGACGAGAGCATGAGACATTAAAGGCTTTCGCCTTAAAGATTACACCATCTCCCGCTAAAGGGAACCATGTGTAGATGCGAAGCAGCGGGCGCTAACGCTTACACTGGCGGCGGCGTTGACGCTGGCGCTCATCGCAGCGTTGCACAGGAGAGAAACCTGGCGGGGGGGGGGGCGCAAAGCACGCAGTGATGGACCGGTGTTTCCTACTGGAACATCCCAATCGTTGCTAATGGACAATGAGAGACAGAAGACTCGGACTGGACACAGAGACCCGCAGTCCGCTTTTAGTTAACGCGCACGCTGCGAATTTTTTATCGTTCGACAACGCACAGGAGAAATCTCCCACCGGCACCACCTTGCAGGTCAGGATCCATTGCCATATATACGGGGTGGCCAGTGAACGGTTTTGCAGCGCGAGCAGTCGGTTTTTTCAACCAAGAAACTCGCTAGCAGACGCTGCCTGCGTCGGCGTCGCGAGGCGAGAGAGGGGAAAGTGTAGGAGATGAGAGAGAGGGGGTGACACGCATGCGTAGTGGGAGTGTGAACGCCGTGGGCAGGGATGCGTAGAGGAGAGAGGGGGGAGCGTAGGAGAGGAGAGAGAGGGGAGACGCGCATGCGCAGTGGGGAGTGTAGACGTCGCGGGCAGGGATGCCTAGAGGAGAGAGGGGGGAGCGTAGGAAAGGAGAAAGGCGGAGCGTAGGAGGGGGAGAGAGGGAGAGGACGCGCATGCGCAGTGAGGGTGTGGCCTCCGCTGGGAGGGATGCCTAGAGGAGAGAGAGGTGGAGAGGAGGTTTTTATTTAATTTTTTTTAATGGGTTGGCGCATGCGCAGTGGTGGTGTGGACGGACGGACGGACGCCGGACGGACACCGGACGGATGGACACCGGACGGACGGACACCGGACGGACGTGAGCATGAGACATTAAAGGCTTTCGCCTTAAAATCACCGCCCAAGCACTCCGTACAAATGGTTAACCAGCGAAGCTGAAATGTGCAGCCCCAGTGTTTAGCAGTGGGTTCAACCCGACGCTGCACTGAAGCCTTCCACAGTTATCGTTGCCAGGTTGTGGTCGAACCACAGGCGGTCACAGACGTCGCAGTCGAAGACAAAGTGCCGCTGGAGAAACTCTCGCCCAAAGCGGGCGTTCGCCCCGGCGAACGCGCTCCCGGAATCACCAGAATCACGTCGACGCTATCCTGCCCGGAACGCCGTTTCTTCGGCGCGCCAGAGGGCGCGCCGTGGCTGCAAGTGTTTGACCTTGCAAGCGTCGTACCCAAGCTCGCGCGCCAACGCTCAGAACTACGTAACTGATAGCACAGCCAATGGAGACCGCTCGTGACACAGATGCCGAGCGGTTTTTCGTTTCTCCTAGCCATATACAGCTTTCGCTGTAAAAAGTAAAAGAGACGAAAAGACAAGTTGCGGCCGGCAGGGAACGCACGTGTAACCTTCGGTTTACGTGGCGGATGCAGTACCTATTGAGCTGACTAACACTGTATGCAAGGGCATAAATAACCGACAAAGTGGACGAGGGGATGACCACCGCCGTAGCTCAACGGCTAGAGCATCGGGGGCGTAGTCCGAATGTTGCGGGTTCAGTCCTTGCCGTCAGCATGTTGTTTTTACGCCCACTTTACTTTCTTCACATCTCTATCACATCTATCTATCTATCTATCTATCTATCTATCTATCTATCTATCTATCTATCTATCTATCTATCTATCTATCTATCTATCTATCTATCTATCTATCTATCTATCTATCTATCTATCTATCTATCTATCTAGCCGCCTACGACTTTGTGCTCTCCCGGCCGTTTCGTTAGCTTGATATACACCAAATTTGGTATTGAGTGAAGTGACTGTATGACGAACATAAATGACAAGTGGTAATACGAAAATCATGACTTCTCATGTGCGACATGACTTGCTTGCCACGCTCATGGCGCGCTCGCGGCCGTTTTGTTAGCTTGATATAAACCAAACTTGGTATTGAGTGTCGTGACTGTATGACGAACATAAAAGACAAGTCGCAATATGAAAATCATGACATGTCATGAGCGACATGACTTGCATTCCACGCTCATGGCGCGCTCGCGGCCGTTTCGTTAGCTTGATATACACCAAATTTGGGATTGAGTGACGTGACTGTATGACGAACATAAACGACAAGTGGTAATACGAAAATCATGACTTGTCATGTGCGACATGACTTGCTTGCCACGCTCATGGCGCGCTCGCGGCCGTTTTGTTAGCTTGATATACACCAAACTTGGTATTGAGTGTCGTGACTGTATGACGAACATAAAAGACAAGTCGCAATATGAAAATCATGACATGTCATGAGCGACATGACTTGCATTCCACGCTCATGGTGCGCTTGCGTCCAGTTCGCTAGCTTGATATACACCAAAATTGGTATTGCGCGACGTGACTGTATGACGAACATAAATGACAGGTCCTAACATGTCAAACATGACATGCAAATTATGTAAAGCAGGATTTGGTATTGAGTGACATGACTGTATGAGGAACATAAATGACAAGTTGTAATATGCAAATCATGATATGTCATGAGCGACATGACTTGCATTCCACGCTCATGGCGCGCTCCCGGCTGCTTCGCATTACATCGATTCCCACAGTGCGTGGGATCTGCCGGCTTTTATAACGCAGCACATCTCATGATTTAACGTGGCTAATATTGGCTAGTTCTTATCGGCTGACAGCTAGTGGTGGCTAATGCACCCGTTAATGTTGGCTTACTTTTTGCTTAGACTGAATCATGCTCGCTAAGTGTCAGGATAGCCTGGTGATGGATGATATTAGCTACGTTTGACTTCTATATGCTAATCTGGTCTAAAGCAAGCGAGCGCTTGCTAAGATTGCGTAGTGATGGCTAACATTTTGCAAACTTTTTCATCCGTTATCGTATTCCAGCACTGTGATGCATATTTTGCATCATAATCACATGTAATAAAGTGGGAATCGTGGAGACAAGGTCAGTATTTCCTTGTGCCTTAATAATGCTCAATACAAAAAGCAGGCTTAAGGCGGCTCCGCCCCCCAACCCCGTTGGGCGAATGGGAAACCAATGCGTATGTGGGCAGTTGATTACACTGAAAGCGAATCGAAAGAGAGCAGCAGTTCATAGCAGCAGCTGCCACAGTAAGGGCCTCCTCTTTGCGCCGAAAGACATGCCTGTCATGTAGATCTATTGAAATGATGAACTGCTGTCTTTCCGTCTCTGTTCAGGGCAGTCAACCGCACGCACAGGCAAAGGTTTCTCACTTGCTCGGAGGAGGACAGATCTTCAGCCTAGGCCTCCACTAGTACACTACACTCCCACCATTATGATGCAAGTCTTTCCATCATTATGGTCGATTATTGCCATAGACGATGAACAGTTTTTCAATAGGGAAGTGTTATATGATGTGTCACTGAAGGCTAGTATTGTCAGCGCATGATAATTTTCCCTGCTGGTGGGCGAGGTTCACTAGCACTAGAAAACGCTGGTTACCTGTCAGCTATTGTGATGTAGTGCTTTCTACTGTTGGCAAACTACTGGACTTACTGGGTAATCTTGGCTAATACTAAGTAGCTGCTATGTAGCCATGCATAATGTTAATCGTAATAAAAAAATTAGCGCAGCTTGCACTAGGACATGCAAGGCCGGTTCATAGTAGAGCTGGAGGACACCCAGCTCGTCCTGGCTTGGCCAGGCTTTTTCCCTGTCACCTCTCTTTTTACCACCCCTTGCTATTTTATACTATACATGGCTATGCTTGCATTCTTTTTCTTTTTGTTTGTCTCTGTCTCTTTCTCTCTATGTCTATTTCTTTCTCTATGTATCTTTTCCTCTCTTTCTACTCGTTCTTTTTCTCTTTCTTTCTCTTTCTCTTTCAATGCTTATTCGCCTTTCCCCCTTTCCGTCATCTCCACCCTGACACCAGTCTTCCTCTCCCCTGACTTCCTTTTCCCATCCCTTCCTATACCTTACTACACGAGGCTATGCGCTGCTCTGTAACATTTCTGGCTAGCCAACTAGTTACGACGCTGACCTGAGGATCGACGGGACGCGGGCTCGAACTTCGGGTCGTCAAAACCTTTTTTTTCGCCATGAATTTCTTTCTTTCTCTATTTTCCTTTATCTTTGTCGCTTTCTCTCTCTGTACTCATTCTCTGTCCCATCATATTATATCACGCAGGAGAAATAAGCACAAGTGTTCTGAGAATGAAGCAAAACACACAGAAGAGGAAGATGATGAAAAAAAATTGGCCGCGTATCTGCGTGCTTCGCTGCAAATGTCGTCGAAAGACGATAGTCTTGTGCCGACTGCACTGCATGAGCGGCATGAGTACCACAATTTAATAGCTGGGCTAGCCGCTGGGCTCGTTTTTCGGACGTTTTCCGGGCGCGCTTAGACGGACGCCGGCGTTTCTCCGCTGAAATTTGGTCGTCGGTCTTTTCTCTGCGTTCTCTGATCATGTCTTGTAGAGTGGGTCGTATTTCATCAAGCGGCCGTATATGTTTTGCCTTGCCTGAGACAGCGCTCTTCTACGATGAATCAGCCGCATCTGGCTGGCATTGATAAAACAGAAGAGGACGCCATCTACAGCGCTACCGGGGAACATCGGCTTGTGTTGAACAATGCTGCTGCCAGGTGGCAGCACCACAGCCAGCCACAGCGTCGAAGTTAAATCACTGGGCGGAGACTTGTTTTGTACACAGCAGCGCCGCGTAATAAACACTAGGATCTTTATAATTACGTATCTATAGATTTTGTTTTAAAGGAACACTGTGAATAGTACTAAGGTATTGATGTTGTGCCTCAGGTATGCGTAATATTTGATTTTTAATTGCCCACGCTCACCCGTATGAACACATGCTTCTTGGTCAAGATTGGAGGTCGTAAGGCAGGGGGGTTAAAATTTGGCCAGCTAGCTGAGTCGTGTGACGTGCCGACAAACAGAGAAACAGACGGACAGACAGACAGACCAAAATTTCTCCGTTTAGGTATCCCAAGAAAGACTATCGTCTTTAAAAATGAAGATAGTGCATGCAGGTTCATGGAGATGGCCACTTTTTATTTGAAACACACAGCAAACCCTGACTACAACAGTTTAGCTGTAGTGAGAATTACAATCGCAGGGAAATTGCACACCACGATCTGCATGTGATTGTGACGCATGCCTTAGTGAAGGGCTCCGGATAATTTTGACTCCCGACGGTGCATTAGCGGCAGCTGACATCGCACAGTGCCCAGGCCATGCAGCATGTCGCCTCTATCGAAGTGCGATCGCTGCTGCTGGGACCATGGATAATGTACAGTCGCGCGTGATATGAAGGTTATCGCGGAAGCGTTGACTGCTACGCTCGCGCGATAACCTTCATATCGCGGGCGACTGTACGTTGCTTATCGATTGAATAGTGTAGGATCAATAGTGGGCTCTCGGTTAGTGCTTGATACTGCATATTATTTAGGCTAGTGCTGGTTAGCGCTGGCTAACTTTCGGTTAACCTTGGACAGTGTTGGCTGATTATCCATCGCTGTCTACAAGGAATGCCTAGTATTGGCTTACATTTGGCAATAATTGCTAGCATGTCAGTTTGGTTTGCCTATAGATTAATAGTCTTGGCTACAGTCGAGTGTCGATGGCTGTTGGCTCTTGTGGCAGCGTAAGAAATATTAGGTGCTCAAAACGATGTCTTTTCCACTCAAAATGTAGCGTTCAAAGAGGCCGCACGAATGCGCCATCAAGCGCTTCTCATGCACGTCAGCTCGCCGGAGTGCGCATCTCCATTTAATCAGACATCGCCGCTGTACGCAATTGGCAATGTTCCGCGTGACTATATACAACCTTTAGGCGTCACAGTGTTGCCAACGGGTATGGGATGCCTTCGTAACCTACAGTTGGGATGGATACAAACGCGAACAATAAAGCATCCGCATTCTCTGCTCATTCTGATTTATTTTCAAGCAGCTGTAGACTGGATGGTAACAAAAAGCCATTAGAGTCATCCATGATACAATCAAGAACCAGTCTAGCATCTTTTCATTGCAACCAAGGCCAGAACTTAATGGAGTGAAATTCCGTTAACTTTAGACAGAAGTGTGGAAACCCTTATTCACCGATTAAGGTTAGGCACTGCCTACACCAAGCATTTTTTACACAGGATTGGCCGCGCTGACACTCCTGAATGTGATTGCGGATTCGTAGATGAAGATATATACCACCTCCTTTTTGAATGCCCACAACACGAAACACCAAGACGCCGACTAAAATCATCGTTACTGACATTAGATCACAGACCATTAAGTTTAAGGAAACTTTCGGGCCCGTGGCCAACAAGAAGTTTACAAAAGTGTGCTGTAAAAGCATTGAAAATTTTTCTTGAGGACAGTGGCATTCTTGACCGATACTAGAACATTCAAGTATAATTATGTGACTGTTGACCATTACATAGACTATTCTGTTGCTTATCATGTGACTTTTGACAGTTGCCACAGCCGCCGCAACTGTGGTAACAGTTGTATGTACATACGTATGTGCTGTGGACTTGTTACGCTTAGAGACTTGGACCCTATGTGCTCTATGTTAGACACTTCTAAGGGATAAGGAGTAGCCGGCGCCCTGTTTGTGCGTCAACATCTCCTTACATCACGTCAATAAAAAAAAAGAGAGCGCGCCAAGCTGCTCTAGTCTGTTTCCATCCCTCTTGCACACAAATGCCCGTGTTATAAAAACATGATGATCCGCCTCAGATCGACTGGTCTAAAGTCTAAGAAACAGGTATAGAGAGCGACTGGCTGAATGTTTCGCATAACCACGATCGCATTGCGTTGTGGTTTCTGCCGGAAAAGTGTGAAATTGCTTGAAGAATTGGTGAAATTACCCATTGCATAAGAACTTGAGCCTGGCCTAGTTGGTGTTTACTATTTGACGTCTTGGCCACACGCAAAAGACGAGGACAGGAGGTACTACGACACGGGCGGTAAAATTTCAATATGTTTATTCATACAAAGGCCATGACAGCTGCCTGTTGCAAGGTGTTGACTGTCTTAGCAAGAGTGTTTCCAGGCCGTCTTCTAACTGAACTGTATCCGCTATACATAGGACTCTGAGCTTCTGTAAAGTTAATGATCTTGTTACTTTGGAAGCCCACAAGGAAGTGAGGTCTGTAGTCTTTCCGAAGGGGTTCTTTGGCGCTAAGGCCTCTCAGGCCTTAGACAAGAATTTTAAGCTATTAAACGCTCCGAAACTAGAGCCAAGATACTAAGGTGATGGACTGGGTTAGTTGGTACATGTCGAAGGGGATAAATAAGCAGCGGGAAACACGAAAACACAGTAGGAACATCACGAGACAGGCTTGCACTTACAAGTTACAAATGATCAAAACATGCTTGAAACACAATCCTGGGTTTGACAACACTAGAATCCTAGGTCGGGGAAAGATCGAAAACGAAAGGAAAATTTTGGAAGAGATAGAGAATAAGAATAAAAGAAAGGCAGGGAGGTTAACGTGGGCTGAGCCCGGTAGGCTACCCTGCACTGGGGGAATGGGGGGAGGGGGAATAAATGTTAGAGAGAGGAGGAGAGAAAAAAGCCACAGTTTCACCGCAAGGGTGAAGCAATGAATGCGATAGCAAAAAAATGTAATGTTATACGAAGTGAGGCTGGCAGCTAACTCTTTTTGGATCCGATCTCACGCAACTCTAGAAAACGCTTGTTTAAGAGAATTCTCTTCGCGTTGAGAGCGCAGCACGTAGAAGGGTACACCGGCCCCCCGCTGTCGGCCGCCGAGAAGGGGAGATAACGCGCGCGCCCGCGCTCGTAAACTCGAACGCCCCCCCCCTCCGCCCGCTGTCGGCCGCCGAGAAGGGGAGATAACGCGCGCGCCCCCGCTCGTAAAATCGAAGGTCGCTCGAGGGACCCCCCCCCCCTCGCGTCTTTTCACGCTCACGAACGACAGGCGGGGCCGGTTATATATATACATATACATATACGGCAAATGACGCCGACGCCGACGCGGATCCCGACGCTGACGGCGACGCCGACGGCGAAAACCAGCCGCGAGTGTCCATATAATTGCTATCGCAATAAAAGTCACTGTTGCCGTCGACGTAACGGCAGTTCTGCGCTTAACATCACAGACGGTGAGTCAGTCCTGTGGCGTAAATCAGAGCAGCGCATTCGTTGCTTTACGCAACTTGTATGCGCGGGTCCATGCATTCAAGAGAGAGAGATAATTTATTGGAAGGCAGAGAGGTCGGCCTGAGCTAGTGCGCTCTAGCCTGCTACTCTGCACCGGGGATAAGGGAGAGGGGAGAAAAAAAGAGTGATGAGGGGTGATTATGGGGAGATTAGGAAGTTGTGCGTGAATACAAAACCACGTAACATAATGGTTTCGCTAACGCGTGCTGTCCAGTCCTGTAGTCTTGAGAAAATCTATCACAGCCGTGATAGCAGTTGCTGACTTCGTTTGGTCGCACATTGACGATAAAATTGCAGTCTCACTTAACGTTGTCACACCGATGCCTGTCAACGTTGAAGCAAGTGCATTCCGTTGAGACACGTATAAAGGGCAGTCGCACAACAGATGTGTAAAAGTCTCATCTACGCGGCAGTGCTCACAGTGCGCGCTGTCCACACGGCCGATAAGGTGCGCGTAGCGTCGAGTGAAGGCGACGCCCAGTCGAATCCTGTGTAGCAAACTGGCGTGGCTTCGGTTTATTTTAGCCGGGAGGCGAAAAGTCATGCGAGGGTCTGTTTCCCGCAGACGCCTGTAGCGATGATCTGGGTTAGACCAGTAAGTTGTTGTGCCCTCTCGCATAAGGGATCTCATCAAAGCGTTCACGTCACCTCGCGAGTATGGTATTTGTACGTGGACGGCGCCGTTATCCACAGCGGCTTTTGCTGCAGCATCAGCTAGCTCGTTGCCTGCCAATCCACAGTGTGCAGGTATCCATTGGAAGGTAATTGTGTGACCATTTCGTTGATTGAGATCGAATGCCTGTATGATTTCGTATGCATATACGTAATACTGTCCTCTTCTTGAGCAAGAATGAAGGGCTTGCAATGCGGATTTCGCATCAGAAAGTATTGTCCATTTGTGAGGAGTTTGGTGGGACACAAATCGAACAGCTTCCCGTATAGCAACTTGTTCTGCTGCTGTTGAAGATGACTTGTGGTCTAACTTGCGTTGTTGGGTGATATCTAGTTGAGGGATCACAAACGCCGCAGTCGAGACGCGCGCAGTCACAGACCCATCAGTGTATATGTGTACAGCATCGTTGTATCGTTCTGTCAAGTATGCCAAGGTGAGTTGCTTGAGTCCCGCACAAGGAACACGCGATTTCTTCGAAATCCCAGGTATTTGAAGGCACACCAGTGGTTTACGCAGTGTCCACAGCGGCACTTCAGGGATGACGGTTGGTGCGAAGCCTACAGGAATGATATGCCTATGAGTGTTGAGGCATTCTGAGTAGGCGCAGCCTGGTCGGGTTGTCTGTAGTGTAGACAAGGGGTGGTATGCATGCCTTGTCAGCAGTCGAAGGTGCACTCGAAGGGGCTCGCAAGACACGTAAACCTCTATAGGGTAGGTTCGTGACTCTTCTATGGTACCTGACGTTGTTGTGCATCGCGGGAGACCGAGGCATGTCCGGAGCGCTCGCGCTTGAAGGCTTTTCAACGTACGAATGCATGTTGCACGCATACGTGAAAGCACAGGTGAGCTGTAGCGTAGGTATCCCACAAACAATGCCTGGTATAACTGCAGAAGACTTTTCTCAGCGGGGCCCCATCTTAGTCCAGCTACAACACGAAGGACGTCTACAAAGCTGAGTAGTTTGGTTCGTAGCGCCGTGACGTGCTTCGACCAAGATAGGTTGCGGTCAATAACGACGCCCAAATATCTGTAATGAGTGACAGCAGGAATCACTGCTCCGTCTGCGAATATCGGGTACCGCGTCATTGATTTCTTTGTAAACATCAATGCAGCACATTTGCCTGTTGAGAGATGCAGGCCTTGGCGGCGCAAGTACTTGGATGTTATTGATGTCGCGTGTTGAAGTCTTGCTCGCAGTTGCGGACGCGCTACGCCAGAGGCCCATATGCATATGTCGTCCGCGTAGGCGCTGATTTTGACAACGTCAGGGAGCTCTGCTGCAAGACCAATGAGCGTGATGTTAAAAAGTATGGGGCTGAGGACCGCGCCTTGTGGAACTCCACGGCTTACGTGGTGTCGGCCCGTGTCACCGTCAGGTGTCGACATGAAAATTGTTCGTCCACTAAGATAGCTGACTATCCACGCGTGAAGGCGGCCTCCTAATCTTGTCGATGGTGAAGCCACGGTAGTGCTGCTAGTGTTGTCAAACAACAGATTTCTGAAGGCTTGCGAGAACTGGAGTGATGGTGTCGAGCAGTTGCAACACGCTTCGAGCTATCGGTGTCTGCATCTTGCTCAGCAGCACTCGAATAGCACTCACTAGGGTGCTGACCATGCCGACAACATGTCTTTCTTCGTCCGTCAGTTGAGTGGCATCAGGTACCGATGAAGTGTCCCTCACTGTCGATGTCTGATGTAGCTCATCAGGTGCATGCAGCTTTGGGAGTTCGGGCCAAGCCTTCTAAATTAAGAAAGGCGCAAAGAATCACGTCAGTGAGACGACATTGCGCCTGTCCGCTAAGGAGATGACCTCTCTAGACGCCGTGATAACTAATTAAGATTTTGGTTGATATGACGCATGGCTGCTTCACGCATGCGCAATGGTTGGCGGCGGGTATAATTTTCAAGCAGCTTTGACCAGTTGTTAGTGCCAGCCTCTCCTATCGTGTTCTTCCTCTATTGTCGTATTTCCCGCTTGTTTTAGATGCGAAGCATCTTATGCTCGGGGCTTTGTCCGTCCCTCCCGCGTCCCGCGTACCCCGTCCCGCGTCCCACGTCGCCCGTCCCGCGTCCCGCGTCCGGCCACCTTCATGAAGTATGGAAGCACCCATTATGCGAACCAGAACACTGTACTAATATGAAGGCCGTCAACCACTACTACAGTCATCAGAGTCATGGCCGAGAGCACAAAGAGGCTGCTTAGCAATGGCTAGGCAGGTGGTGTCTGTCGCCCAGGTTGACCCCATTCCTTGATCTTGCTTGCATGTGTTTGGAGGGGGCTTAGTCCGTCCCTCCTTCCCGCGTCCTACACCACCACAGCGCGCTCGCGTCCCCTCCCCCTCTCTCTCCTAGGCTCACCCCCCTTTCTCTCCTCTAGAAATCCTCTACTCTACGGAGCGGCCCCCCGCGTCCCACACCCCCCACAGCGCATGCGCGTCCCCTCCCCTATCCTCTCCTACGCTCACTCCCTTTCTCTACTCTAGGAATCATCTACTCTACGGAGCGGCGTCCCACAGCGCATGCGCGTCCTCTTTCCTCTAGGAATCCTCTACTCTACGGAGCTGCTCCGGCGTCCCACAGCGCATGCGCGTCCTCTCTCCTCTAGGAATCCTCTACTCTACGGAGCGGCTGCCGCGTCCCACAGCGCATGCACGTCCCCTCCCCCCTCTGTCTCCTCTCCTACGGTCCCCCTGTCCTCTCCTCTAGGAATCCTCTACGGAGCGGCGCGCAAGACAGGTGGTGTAACAGCTGCATACTCCGCTGGGGGGTTCCGCGGTATGAAAATGACGGAGCGCGCGCGCCTCATTCTCGCTCCTGTGCAGCGCCGCGATGAGCGCCCGGACCGCTGCCGTGAATGAGAGCGGCGACGTTCCTCCCGCTCAAGCTATAATTATCTCCCCGCTGCTTCGCATCCACACATGGTTCCCTTTAGCGGGAGATGGGGAAGTTTTTTAGATGCGAAGCATCTTATGCTCGGGCCGATGTCTGTCCCTCCCGCGTCCCGCGTACGGCGTCCCACGTCCGGCCACTTTCATGAAGTAGGGAAGCACCCATTATGCGAACCAGAACACTGTAGTTATATGAAGGCCGTCAACCACTACCACAGTCACCAGAGTCATGGCCGAGAGCACAAAGAGGCTGCTTAACAATGGCTAGGCAAGTGGTGCCTGTCGCCCAGGTTGCCTGTCACCCAGCGCCACGATGAGCGCCCTGGCCGCCGCCGTGAAGCGAGAGCGGCGACGTTTCTCCCGCTCAAGCTAACCATCTTCCCCGCTGCTTCGCATCCACACATGGTTCCCTTTAGCGGGAGATGGGGCAGGTTTTTTTTATCTATTTCTAGATTCAAGAGCAATGTTATAAATACACGCAAGTCTTCTAATCTAGATAGACTAGCCGGGGACATCAGAGCACTTACAGTAAGGCGTTAAGTGTTTTCTTCACGGCGAAGACACATAAGCGCGATATTCCGTTCAGAACAATTGTTAGCGAGCGTGGAACCTGACAGCTACATGTTACCCGCTTCATTCTTAAGAGTGTGAACAGTCTTGTTATTACTGATCTCTTTTTGACTAGAAGCTCGGATGATGTCGTTGCCCTTTCGAGGAATATCCAGGCCGTAGGCCCAACATTTTCTGCACATGTAGAAGATCTGTTTTACTCCATCCCGCAAAGCGATATATTGAGGGTGGCCAGGATGTGAACTGACAAAAATGACTCGATTAATTTCCAGAACGCAGTTAATATCTCGGTGGAACATTTTCTAACTATTTTTGAAACTTATTTTAATCGCTACGTCATCAGCTCCGACGAGCAGCTTTTTTTAAAGAAGCGTGTCATATGCATCGGGTCGTGTTTGAACCGTTACTGGGTAATATATTTTCAGGTTCTTTTGACAAGGCGCTCGAGGAGGCTTTTAAAAGCAATGCGTGTTTAAACATTTTAAAAGGTTTGCGATGTATCAATGATTTTTAATAGTTTTAACAGGCAGGGAACTTAGACGACTCGGCAAAGAACTCTTTTCCTCACGAACTTCCACTTGAGAATACTCTGTGTTTTTTTAGGCTTAGTTATTTCTTTTTCAAAAGAGTCGTGCCTCCAGGCAGTGTTTTCCTCGAGCACAGAAGGGTTTGGGTTCATAGTGGTCATTCCCATCAAAGACTTTTAAAAGGGGAGTTGCTATGCGCTGTTTAGAGCTGGCTCTCAGGACGTCATGCGTTAATAATAATAATAATAATAATAATAATAATAATAATAATAATAATAATAATAATAATAATAATAATAATAATATGTGGGGTTTTACGTCCCAAAACCACTATATGATTATGAGAGACGCCGTAGTGGAGGGATCCGGGAATTTCGACCATCTGGTGTTCTTTGAACGTGCACTAGTGCGTTAACAAAATGTAGCATGCATTTGACAATCAGATTGTCCGTCTCAAGACGGCTCGGTTCCCTGATTTGATGGTGACGCCAGTGCTAACTCTCCTACAGAAGGTGAAAGGTTCGAGGAGTGGGGCAAGGACGAGGGCGACTCCTTTTTCCGTAATGCTTGAAGTGGTGCCTTGGCTACATAAGCTTTGCGCGAACCAAAGGAAGGTAGCAGGCAGGGAC
>JALIZH010016405.1:50000-74590 GCA_030522465.1 Rhipicephalus appendiculatus | reverse complement strand
GGTGGTCGAAATTGCCGGCGCCTCCCACTACGGCGTCCCTCAGAATGTTTTCCTGAAATAACTCATGAAATGAATCATGATTCACCTCATGCAATAAGTAGTCCGTGTGTACTAACTCTCCTGAAAAATAACCACTCAAGCACTATGTGCAGATGACTAACCAGCGAGGCTAAAACGTGCAGCCCCCCGTGTTTATCACTAGCTTAATCACGGTGGTTCATTAGCCTGTCTCAATTATTGCTTACGTCATTCCAGAAATATTAATTGGTGTTCGCAGCCCGTACGTGTGTCCCCTACTCAGTGAGTATTAGAGCTCGCCCGATTACTGCGGCACATAGGAGCTTGGAGCTTCTGCGTACCTACATAGAACGGGTGAGCTTTGGGTTTACCTATAGCTATACACAGCTTCGTCGTGAAAAATTTCATCTATAAATTAGAGACAAAAAACAGAACGCACTCGATAGACATCTTGGAAGACCAAAGAACTAATGTCGAATATAAACTTCCCTCTCTGGAACGGCCCATTGGTCACGCGCTGACCAGGCAGCTAAATCTAATGCATGCGGAAATATTCGAACCACTATATCGCGCATATCCCTTCGAGCAAAAAGCGTAGAAATGCGAAACCACGTTCCAATCGAAGCTGCCCGTACTGAAACGCCCGAGGCTAAAGGCTGAACTTTAGCCATTAGGTCGGAGTAAATGGCATAAAAAACGAAACCCCTAAGCGAAGAGGGGTTTAGGATTCCGAGATGACCTCTCTCGTATAACTCGGAGGTTTTTTTTCCCCTTCTTGGAGAAGCTGGAGAAAAACGGAGGGGAAAAAAAAAAAACGACGAGCCTTGGTAGGAAAATCGACGGCCCAGGTCTCTGCCAGCTTCGGCTCCGAGCGAGAAGCTCGCCATAACGGGCGCTTGAAAATAAAGCACCCGCGCATTTATTGCGCGCGATAGGACGTATGCGAAAACCATCTTCTTAGGCACCAGCGAAGAAGCGGATAAGAACTTGAACCATAAAAAAGAAAGCGAGAAAGCCACCAGCTTTTTTTTTTCGCCCAACCAAAACAACGTGATACAAAAGTGAACATGTTTGGGACAAAACATATGAAGAAGAGAAAGAGGAAGCCATATCGTGCATAGGGAAGTGCAGACCCCAGAGCTCGACCCGGGGCGGCGTAAGGAGGGGTTTGAGTTCGAGGTTGAGTCTTCGGGGCGTGACGATAAAGGCGGTCGGGGCCCCGGGACTGCATTTGCGTGGAAAAGAGCAGGCGCTACGAGACCCGCTTGCAAGCAGCAGCCCGAGGGAGAACTTCTCACGTAAAAAAGAGGGGAAGGAATCGGCGTAAAAAGGGAAGAAATGGGGATAGAAAAGAAAGGGACGCCGACGTGGATTGAGCCGAAGATGGAGAAGGGTGGCAATGGTTAGGGAGAACGTCTTATGTGGAAGAAGAAAGTATTGGCGAAGAAGGGAACACATGGGGAAGAGGGGGAAAGACACACTGGCGTGGATCGAGCCAAGGCAAGAGGGGTGTAGAATGAAAAAAATGGGGATAAGAAAAAGGAGGAAAGAGACACGGGCGTGCATTGGGCCGGGGCTGGAGGGAACTGACGAGGAGGGTTAGGGAAAAACTGCGGGAAGATTCGGGGAAGGGGGGGATGGTCTTGGCAGCAGCGGGCGGCGTCACATCTGGTTGCCTAGTCGCTGTCTCGGGGCCATTTGTGCGGGTGGGGGGGCTTCGCGATGGGCTCCGCATACTCTCTGCGTCTTCTACGAGAGCAGTCGCCTATGCGGTGTTCTATATATGTTTGTTCATTCGATTGTTGTTCTTATTGTTTCTTTTTTTTGAAGCTTGTCGGGTCACGTGGTTTTCGGCGAGACCGTACAAGAGGGAAGAGCAAAGAAGAATCGCAGGAGATGAAAAGAGACAAAGTCATGTGGTCTTGCTTTTTGGCTTGCGTTCTTCAGGACACCTTCACCTGCATTTTCGGAGTGCTTTCCCCTTTTTTTTTCGGTTGGTCTCCCTTAAAAGGATTTTTCGCTCCGGTTGAGTAAATAACAATGCCCTCCCTACGACCCCTTCCCCAATCCCCACAGAATTCGATAAAAAAAAAACGTAGCTGTCTGGTATGTTCTCAGCTCGCATGCTTTTGGAGTCACCGTATATACCTATTCAACCCTTGCAACACTGGCACAGGAGTACGAAGGCTGATGGAAGCTGACGTCACTGCGTCGGTAGTGCATTTTTGGGTGGTCACGCATGTTTACAACAACCCAGATGAGATTATGGCGGCACCGAGGGCGCTTCCTTCCAAAAGGTGTACACCTTACGATGTGCGCAGTCGAGAAAAATGAAGGTGAGGAGCTGGTATCTGACGTTTTTCATAAGCACCATCATCTGAGGAAACCTCTCAGCAGTTTGAGCAGTAACCACTGTCCGCTGTGATTTCCATCGCAAAAATGAGCCAATAAGGCGTGGCGAACTCTGGTATGAAAAGCAAGCGAAAAGAAAAGAAAAGAACGGTTCTTGTTTTAGAGGAAGCTTAACAGAAACACGCTAACAGGTATGTGCAACAGAAATTCGGTAGACCCTCTACCACTGACTACTTGTCCACTTGAAATAAGCAGTAAAAAGAAAATCAGTAAAGTAATGAATAAATCAATGAATAATAAAACCTGCGCGCTGCACCTCTGGGCCCACGCAGACCGAACGGCAAGTGCTTTCAAGGAGCATACACTAAATTTCAAAAAAATTCTCTAGCTTTCCGTACCTTTCATTAAAATTGTTCGTCACTTCCGTGCCGTGCTCTATACCACTTTGCAAGTCATCTACCGTCGCAGAGTGGAATGGCCTCACGGATCTCACCTATGCAGACAGTGTGGACAAGAAAAGCGTGACTGTGAATGCAAATTAAGTCCGCTTGCTGGGTGGCATTGTTCGCGTGTTAGTGGAAATGCATACCGCAATAACGTGGAAAGGAATAATCAGTTTTATTACGACCGTCATTATTATCGAAAGCCGCGCTGGCAGCACACGTCACGCCAACTTTTTCCCGGAATAAGCGACTGGCGTTAGCGTGTCGCGAATCCTGTCAACGACGTATGTGCTTTCGCGGCGGGACGTCTCTAACATCCTTTTTTTTTTATTCTTCTTAGGCGTCTCTCATACAGCGAGCTGTTTTTCACCCACACAAATCGACCCAGCCCTAGTCCGTGAAAAGAAGCGCGCATTGCAGACGCCGTCGCCCCAAATCATAACGGCCGAGTCCAGCACGCGTCGGGGCGTCTTGCGATACCAATTATACACTCCACTTCACACGTACCTCCTACGGTACACGCACACGTTGCCTCGAAAGCCACTTACAGACGCACCTATCCGGCTTAAATTTCCAGTCGCGGTTGTGCGACAGTGCCTAGAGACGAGACCCTGTAATATGCAAATGCTCCCGAGAAAATTATTCCGAGAAACTCCGCCGCGACTCGACTCACGCAAAACGTGACGGATAACTTCCGAAGGAGCTTATAGAAGCGCTGTGTGGGGGCAGAAGAGTTGCAGGCGCACGTATGTGAAGGGGGGGGGGAGGGGGGGAGGCGTCTTTTGCTTTATTTACCTCGATTCCAGCGCATAAATGTGGGGTAGCCAATAGAAACAGGGAGCGCAGAACCGCGCGTGTGGCGCATGTGCGTTTGTATAGGCATCTCACCCCGATCGATTGCGCTGGTTGGGCTCCGCCCCCACTTCTTTCCTATCTTCAATGCTCGCTATCAATGAGAACCGGGTGCATATTTGCATTCAAATGCAACGCCACCGCGCGCGTTCCGCTGTGACGAAGGTAGAAGGGGGGGTGTCTTATAGAATGCTTCGTTCAATCCATCAGCTGTGAGCTGGGAGCGAAAAAAAGCGTGGTTAGGTTTGAGTGGAAGAGGTGTATAAACGTGGGGGAATGGCTGGAGATGTAAGTCTCGCGAGGGTTAATTTGAAAATTGTGCCGGTATATTGAGGTGTAGAAGCGCCAATGGAAGGGCGACGAAAGGTTGAACAGAATTAATCAGGAAATCCCAGCTGCAACTTTGTCACTGGGCATAAGTGTTGAGATGTAACACAAAAAACCATATTAACAAAAAAAAAATGTTGTTCATCCGCGAAACAGTGTTTTTAAGAGCGTAAAGGCTGACGTCAGAACTCACAAGGTCCCTTATGCATTCGCCTAAGGCTACTCGTAGGCGAAAGCAATCTCTTAGGGGCAAAGCATCTGAGGGTCGCACGAAAACTGTTGTCGTCGAGGCTCGTTGTAGTCACTAGTAGAAGCGCAGGTGCGAAACATCTGTGCGCAATACCGTCTAGAGAGCGTACATAGCGTGCCTATGGTTTAAAAAAACAAAAAAACAAAATAAAAGGCCACAACACCGTACAAACACCGACATTTAACCACCCATCAATCAAAGAATATGACAGAACAAGAGGTTAACAAGAACAAAATGAAAGGCTGTTAACCAGAACGAAATGGAAGGCCACGATTCATGATGCCATGCACACTGCATCGCCCTATCTCCAGCATTCACTTTGTAGACCGACAGCCATTTTTCCTTCTCAGTCGATGTATTGATCCGCTGACACCTTTCTGCATCTCAACATGGTTTTGCATGGCCTCCGGGATCGGAAGCATTGCAAGCTTTCTGCGCCTCAACGGGCTTTACACTGCCTACTGGATCGGCCCACCACTGATCATGCGATGACGTCACGGGATGACGTCATCACGTCAGGTCGTATGTGACGTCATGTTGACATCAAATAGACGTCACAGAATTTACTTGATACGTGGTGTTATGGTGACGCCATCATTTGAAGTCGTATGGGACGTCATGATGACATCACAGTGACGTCACACAGTATAGTTCATCTGTGTTCTTGTGATGACGTAACACGATGACGTCGTCAAGCAATAATCTCGACTCGCATGAATTTTTTGCGTCGTTCGTGCGACGCCACCGCCGAATGGTCGCTTATCTAGTTTGATGAAGAACCCAGGGCTTTTGCCTTACTAAATCGTCGTATCGGGAATATAGACGATGATGTCTGCTGGTAAATGCGAAACTGTTCCTGCGAACAAGATGCGACGTCCTGCTGAATTTTTCAGTAGATGATTTCAATTTCACGCACCTAAGCTGAGAAGAAACTATAAATATGGCATACTTTGAAGGATCACAGGACGATTGAATCCAGACTCATGATATCGCGTTGTTTTTTTTTTTGTTTTATAAAATTGCAACTCAGAAGTGACATAAAGGGATGGCTGGAAAGGGGAAAATTTTGTGCTCTCACCATTTTGTACTATGTGGACGCCAACCAAACAGCACGATGCCATAAGAAAGCGAGAAAATAACGACGCACAAGTTATTAGCGTGAATTGCTATTCGGCGAAGCTTAGCTTACAGCAAGCATAAAATTTCAACCCATTTCCTCCCTATTTCCAAGCAAAACGGGAACACGATATATACTACTACTAAAGTGGCGGAAATGGAAGCAAGGCGAAGTCTTTCCGAACACGAAGCTCGCGTTATGGATTCAAATGATGTAGCTAGCTCTTTGAACCATATATTGGGGCGAAATATCGACATGGTTTGCTGAAATGTTTGCTCGCTTCCCTAACTCAGCTAAAATTGTAAATGCGGAAAAAGGGAGGAAGTGCTCGGTCATTACGGACTCGAATCGCTGGAAGGCTGCAATTTGAATAGAGTTATTGCAGCCTTCGACGATTCATCAACGTGACATAAAAGAGTACACTATGAAAAAACTTTCAACGAACGAGGAGTACACGCGTCTCAGAACGAGTGTAATATGCAAAGAATACTACACTATGCAAGTAAGGTCCCTGAACAACCTAAAAGAAAAAGAAGCCGCGATAACCCTTTTATTTTTGCGGCGAGGCGAACAACACGTGGGTCTAAATTACTGAGAACTGTTCCGTGCACTGTGGTTCTTTGCTTTATTCACCCTGGGGGGGCGAGCCTTTTCTCCGAACCCGCTTCATTTTAAATTTTCCCAAAACCGCAGCCATTTTTCGCAGCCCGACGCACTTCCCTTGTCTACGTACCCACGCGTACTCCCTAAAACGGGAAGTCGTGCATTCCGCATGACCAAAACGAGCAGCCATCTAGAAGAGGCGTCATCTCCCCTTTTCTGGTCGGTGTTTTCCCTAAATCTTTCCCCCCTCTACTCCCACCTCGCCGTTCCACCCCGATCATATCCCTAATTCCTTCACAATGAATTGCTCATCTCTTCCCGTCGCCACTTTATAGTGGTACTTTGGAAGTATGTTCGTTCCCCTCCGCGTACTCCCGCCCGCATCCATTCATCCCTTCTCACCCGAATTCCGGTAGATTTCTAACCACCGCCGCACTCCCATCACATCGGCTCATTTCCCTATTCTCTCGGGAAAGGAAAAAGAAAGAAAACGATGCAATTCCCACGCACGCCCTACTCTGAATACCGCAGGCGGACCGCTCTGTGACAAGCGACGCGGACTCAATCATCTAGTGTATGTGTGTGTCACCTTTCCCCACAAAAGGACTCTCTTTCGCCGCTTCATTTCGTCGCATCAACTCGTTAAGCACGGCGGCAGCCTGCGGTCTCTATCAGTGCCCCCCCCCCCCTTTCAAATCTGCATATCCCCCCATTCCCCCCGATCCCCTATATTCGTTACGGTTCTTCCTTTTTCTACAAGTGTATTTCAGTTGACTGCAGTTTTCCCGCTTGATTTCCGTTTTTGGTTTTTGTACATTTTGGCAAGCTTTACGTCTTTCACAAGTCGTAGTTTTGCCCCAAGCAGCTCTGTGCCGAACTTCCCCAAATGCGGTGGCGATACGGGATGATGGCGGTGGGGAGCGCCCGCTCGGAGTGGAAAAAAAGGAAGCAAAAGAGAGGGTGGTGCATTCTGAGAGTGCCGCGGTGAAGCAGTGGCCCAGGAAGCATCTCGCGGATCGGAAGCCGCTCGGCGAAGAACTAAGTGGGGAGTTGGGGAGATTGATCAGTTGGGATTGATCCGCCCAACCGGGATAAATAGAACTCTCTCTTCCTTTCCCTTTTCTCTTTCCCTCTGTACGTCTCTGCGATTCGAAGCACGGTCGTAGAAAACCGTATCTTCTCTTTGTTCGGCCGGACGAACGATGAAAAGAAAAGCGGGCTGGTGGGCCACGTTGCCGCCATTGATGGCGACGATACCGGGTTCGAATGTTGCGCGAATTCGCCGCGAGGCGTCCGAAATAATGACCGAAAGTTTTCTACAGGGATGGAATATCGAGGAAGTTTGCTGATAGGGAAGTATCGAAAAATTCTATTTTTTTATTGCTAATTTCGGAACACAACGACGGAATAAAAAAATATTGACATCCTGATTGTTATGCCCGAAGTTTGCAGCGTGTCGTAGACAGAAAATTGTCATCATCATGAACTGTACAGATACTGAAACGGCCAGCCCATGTATAGTATAGTATAGCGAAAGGGTGTGGAACAGAGAGTTCAGAGGGTAAAAGCCAAGCCAAGCTAGAACCAGCTATAGGTGCCTACCAGCTCTAATGTGACACAGCCTTGCCCAACTAAGCAAAAGTTGCGTTAATTCTTGTTGAAATAATAAATTAATCACGGAGTTGACGCCATTTTTTGTTGAATGCTACCCCTTTCCACTTGGTTGTATAATAAACATATAATTTAAACAGAATATTTATATACTGTCGAGCGCTTAACGAGTTCAAAAGTACTCATTTTGAGACTGCCTGCATGAAAGCACGATGCACGCTTTCGATGTAGTTTATTCAATAGTCATATTGTAGTTTATTCAAGTCACAGACACGCACACGCACACGCACACACACACACACAGTTTATCGTCACACAGTTGGGACGGTGAAGCTACCGGAATGTTAAGGATGAAGCACTTTATCGGGAGAACTTGTGACTATAAAGAGAATAAGTGATACATGTGGAGCAACCATAGATCGTCGGTCGTCCGTAGTCTGATCGGGAGTAAGGCGCGTCTTCATTTGTACATGTGGCATCGAAGGTTCCGGCCTTATCGTCAGACATGTGGAGTTGAGACACCAGTGACGGAGCACTGCGCGCGCAAGGCAGCGGTTGCAAGTGTTACGGGCCGGTTACAATAAAATAGAAGAGGCAGCGCTCGTGGCAATATCAACTTCGTCGGTGGGATCGGAATACACAACTTTCCACTTGTTTTAATTTTTTAGGGGCGAAGCACCTTAAGACCGAGCCTTGTCGGCGTGCGGCGTTGTCCGTGCTCACAGCACAGCTCTTTGTAATACAGCTTGTGCCGGCCGTACTACTATGTTTTGCCTTGCCTGAGACAGCCTAAAAAAAACACTAGGGTCTTTAGAATTGCGTACCTATGTATTTTCTAATAAAGAACACACGTCCTGACACTTACATATTAATGTGCCTCAGGAATGCGTAGTATTTGCTTTTTGATCGAATATGTTCACAAATATGAACGCGAACACCAGTTCAAGATGGCTGGGCGTTTAGAAAGAAGTTAAACTTTGGCCCGAGAAGCTGAATCGGGTTACCGACAGACAGACAGACGGACGGACATACAGACCAAAATTTTTGCGTTTAAATATCCCAAGAAAGACTATCGTCTTTAAAAAAACTTCAGGTTAGATCCGATCGAAGAACCATTGGCTCTACATTTCACGGACCCCAAAGCGGTGATAATGAAAGGAAAGCGGAATCCAGAACTCAATACGACATACCAATTATGACCAAAATAAAATTGTATATAATGTATACACGCGTTGTCACTCATTTCCATGAGCGAGTGGGCAATGTCACGGGAGATTCACGGTTACCGAACAATCGCCGTGCTTCGCCCACTCATCATCATTCACTTCGTGGATATGCGTGGATTTTTTTTCAATTTACGTCACACCCGCCATGGTGGTCTGGTTGTTATGGTGCTCGACTGCTCACTCGCAGGTCGCGGGATCGAATCCCGGCTGCGGCGGCCGCATTTTCTATGAAGGCGAGAACCCGTGGGGCCCGTGTACTTACATTTAGATGCAGGTTAAGAAAACACAGGTGGTGGAAATTTCTGGAGTCAACCATTACGGCGTCCCTCGCAATCATATGGTGGTTTTGGGGCGTTAGACCCCAACAATTGTTATTCAGTTGACGTCATAACTACTACATTACAGTTAAAGACAACAATTAATGTCATCTATGCTTTCCTGGACATAATTATCTGATCCATTCATTTGGTTGTGTCTAACAAATAGACAAGCCCCTCGCAAAAATTCCTTCTTTTCGTCACGCTCGAGATTACGTACAGGGTGGTTGAACCACCCCTCCGCTTCCCCCCCCCCCCCCCCCCAAAAAAAAAAAATGTCTGGCTAAACCATTGCACTGGAAGTTATCCTACAATACGCAAATGCAAATGTCTGGGCATGTGCAGTGGCGATTGCACCACCCACATATGTAGAGCTTCTTCGAGTTTTGCAGTGCAGCGAAGGAGCATTTGGGAGACGGCAAAGTCGCGTTGTTGCCGTAGCTTGTTGGAGCTTCTGGTGATCATTTGATAGACAACAACAGCCAGGACGAAAGATAAATTCAGAGCGATCGCGAAAACGAGAGCAACGCGTTGCGCCGAAGATGCGTGTCGCTTCCGTCGCTGTCGCCGGCACGCTGCGGCGAGTTTATGAATCGATCGCAAAGCCCGGGCGACCGGCGCGGGAAGGCGAGCAAGCGTTAGCCTCGGCAACGGAAATAGGGACTGAAGGGAAAGAAAGCTGGGAAATCGGGATAAACACGAGCTGTTTTAGTCAGGAATCGAAAACGGCTGGTGACGTCGAGAGTTGGTTAATGGGGACAGTCTGGCAGCGAGAGGCTGCGAGGCTGCGAACGAGAGTTTGGGGAATACAAAAAAATGGGGAAGTGAGCGATTTTTCGGGAGTTGGAAGAGCGGGGGAGGGGGAAAAGAGACAACAGGTAAAGATTTGGTTTAAGGTAACAAATTACAATTGCTAAGAGAGACAAATGAGGAGGCAAGGTATGTTTAGGTAGCGAAATCGGGGAAGAAGACAGTCGGCGGTAGGCTGGCTTTTGAGGAGGAAAGAGGGAACTGTCTCACAGGAGATTGGGGACGCTGTCACGAGAGACGAAGGAGGAGAGAAGCTGCGAAAAGACACGCTCTGTTTAGGTAGCGAAATGGGGAGAGAGGGAGAAGACATTTGGAGGAAGTAAGATGTCTGTTGAGGAGGACAAAGGGAACCGTTAGAGAGGGAAAAACTGGGAGGGCGAAGGTTCTTTCGGGAGGAAGTGGAGCGTTGGGGGAAGAAAACTTTCCGATCGAACTGTTGCGCCTCCTCCGCGTCTCGGGAAGGAGAGTGTCCGGCGCGATTAGCCTCGCGTTCTGCTTCGTGGAGCCGATGCAGATTCAGGCGCCTACTTGCCTCCTCGAGTGCGCGCTAGTGAATGCGACTGCTTTGCCGCTCGGGAGAGCGCGGAGTGCGACCCGATTCGAGAGGCCCCTGGAGATGACGTCAACTGGCATCACTTGCACCTGTGTACCCGTTCTTCACCTGCGTGTAGTGTTGGAGTTCGGTATTTGCCAGAAGAGTGGGATGACGCAGGCACAGCCTAAGGAAAGGTTGCCGTTGGGTGGATTTGAAGAGGAGCCAGAATTCAAGCCAGAACTAGCCAACGTATCCATGACTTGTAATTTTATCTCCATATTTGTAGCCAAATACAACAGAAGTGCTATTGTGAATAAAATGTTCATTTTTGGACAATTAATATTAATTTTAATCAGCAAGACCAAAGAAATAAGAGCATGAACGTTTCCCTCTTGTATGGTATTTATGTCTCAGTTAAGTTGCAAATATATGAACAAAATTGTAATAAATTCAGTGCGCTGGCAGATTAATTTGTGCATAATATATAATGCTCTTGCCAAATATAGAGTAGATTTAGAACATTCCAGCCTACAAGCTAATCGCATAATACCAGTCAGTTTACTTGATATTAATCCAGATTTCACCCGAGAACACGCGCTGTGGGCATCAAATTCAGGTACTTGCGCGTAGCATCAATACAGATGTCGGGCAGCCTGAGCAGCGCGTTCGTCACGCGTTTGCCAACATGCATGCAACTTGGTTACTGCGTATATGTAGGCGCGCCGCGCGTTGCGTTGGAGTGCCTCGAGGAACTCTACCCTACTGGTGGGTAGGACGCACACGCGCATCGGTTGACATCACAGTAAAGCTTGGGAGAAGTGTATTTTATATGTAGATATTAAGAAAAATGGCTTCTTAATGCGCTAAAACAGCAATTGAAAAGTAGCCGGAGAGTAGCCATGGAGCCAACCTCAAACTTTTTGCGCCAGAAGGGGTCGTAAAGCGGGCAATTTGGCGCAATTTAGCCACCAACGGCAACCCTGGTCTATCGTAAATGCACTCAAGCATGGTAGTTAACTTACCCCTTTAGGCGACTGTCTGCAAATGTGTCAATTTCGCGCAGCACAATTCTGAGGCACTCGATATTACAAACACGAGAGGAAACAGAGTAATGTGTTTTGTGCGAGCTTTAGTATTGATCCTAATTAGCTTGTAATTAAAAATTAACTTGTTGTGCAGTCTGTCCTGTTCAACTTTTTACATAAAAAGAATCACATTGAAGGCTCTGAACGACGCGCAATTTGTCGTTGGTTGTATTCAGTTAGCGCAGAAAAAATAATACTTTTCGCGTTGGTCTTCGAACGCTGCACGAGCCGTCCAATATCGTAGTGCCTTCACCATAGCGACAGGTGTTGTAATCCCCAAGCATATTGAGCTTAGAGAGAGGAAAAAATAATTATACAGAAGGTTAAATTTACGTTATGCACAATGTTGGTCACTAGTCTAATGATCTTGGAAAAGGTGGTTGCGTTCACATATGTGGATGTTGCGGTTCTAGACATTAAGTGCCTAAATGCCCCGAGGATATTACAGTGAGGGCAGGTTGACGAAATGTTTCCAGAGTTTAGAAGTATAAAAAATTACACCATCTCCCGCTAAAGGGAACCATGTGTAGATGTGAAGCAGCGGGCGCTAACGCTTACATTGGCGGTGGCGTTGACGCTGGTGCTCATCGCAGCGTTGCGCAGGACAGAAAACTGGGGAGGCGCAAAGCACGCAGTGATGGAGCGGTGTTTCCTACTGGAACATGCCAATCGCTGCTAATGGGCAATGAGAGACAGAAGACTCCGACTGGACACAGAGACCCGCAGTCCGCTTTTAGTTAACGCGCACGCTGCGAATTTTTATTGTTCAACGACGCACAGGAGAAATCTCCCACCGGCACCACCTTGGAGGTCAAGATCCATTGCCATATATACGGGGTGGCCAGTGAACGGTTGTGCAGCGCGAGCAGTCGGTTTTTTCAACCAAGAAACTCGCTAGCAGACGCTGCCTGCGTCGGCGTCGCGAGACGAGAGAGGGGGGTAGCGTAGGAGAGGAGAGAGAGGGGGGGGGGGACGCGCATGCGCAGTGGGAGTATGGACGCCGCGGGCAGGGATGCCTAGAGGAGAGAGGGGGGGGAACGTGGGAGGGGGAGAGAGGAGGGGAGGCGCATGCGCAGTGAGGGGTGTGGTTGCCGCGGGGAGGGATGCCTAGAGGAGAGAGAAGGGGAGAGGAGGTTTTTTATTTTTTTTGAAAGGTTTGCGCATGCGCAGTAAGGGTGGTCACGCCGGCACACCACCACCACCACCACCGGATTAAGCTTCGCCATAAGATGCTTCACATCTAAAAGCTTTAGGTTAGCAATAAATTCAATTAGATTTCTATTACAACAAAACAGACGTAATTACAGATCAGTTAGACGGTCTTGTGCTTCAAATATATCACCTCATAGTCAATGTAAGGCAAGATAGTGTAGGAAATACCAGTTTTGTACATATAAGAAAAGTACAGGGGAAGGTAGACACATGAAGAGATAAAACATACTACACTGTTGTCGTAAATGAAAATTTTTAAAAGGTGAGCAATCAGTAAGAATAAATGTGTTTTTTCGCAAAATGTATCGCTGCCGCACTGGCAAGAAACTGCTGTGTCATTATTTTTGAAGTTTTCTGCGAAGCACCATTACTCTTTTCAGAATATGGTGACCATGCCTAAAAGTATCATGCGCTTGAACAATATGTGCGGTTGGAAAAACTCAAATTCTATCTGCCGAAACAACGGAATTATTATCAGGCGAACCGTAAGGCTATCCTTACGAATCCTTATTGAATCCTTACGGAATCGCTATTCACCACCATTATTTTAACCCCCCTGGCGCTCTTAACCTTACGTCGAAATATAACAGCACAGACTAATTCAATACTGGCGCTTGGCCCGTGCTCATTATGCTATATAAAATTACGAGGCATGCCTCATGATGGAACTCATAATTAGTTGCGACACCACGGAATTTTTTAACGTGCGCCTGAATCTAAGTACGCTGGTGTGTTTTACATTAACCTTATTCCAAAAGCGGCTGCCATGGCTCGGAATCGAACCCGTAACCTAGTTTTGAGCTCCACAACGACTTAGCCACTGAACGCCTATGGCGGGAGCTGTCATGCTGGAACACGCTGAATGAGGGAATGACAATCGATGAATAATATATCCGATAAAAAAATTGAGTAATATAAATGAGTTATAATACATGAGTAATAATACATGAGTAATACACATCCCGGTAAATGTACTTGCATGCGATCCATAACAGAGATATGAAGCTTAATGTGTCGAACATGCCTTCGTCAATCTGACAGGTCGCATTGATTATGCAAAAATCCGGTGTGAACAATGCAATACTGCGCCGTTTGTCGCAGCAGAGGTCGTCTTGTGAAGACGAAAAGAGCACTGGTGGTTTCTCTGGTTTCTCTGGTTACAGTATCGACGTTTACATCTATTCTGCTTAATGTACACGTGTAATGTCGACTTAAACTATTCAAGGTCATCATTCAAAGATTATACATTTATGTAATCCCTTATGTAAGCCTTCTCGTTGACGTGCTCATTCATAATTTCATTCTCGTAGTTTTGCGTATAAGACAAGGAAATATCTCTTTTCTTTTTACTCTAACAATCATATGGCTTATTGCTATGTAATATATTTTTTTCTTTAGATTCCTATCGTCTTTCCTCGTTCTCTCCTCCGGTCTATTTTTTTGAGGGATGTGCGAATAGTGAAATTTCATCTCGAATCGAATTCAAATCGAATAGTGCCGAATAATGGCCAAAAAGAATGTCGAATATCGAATCGAATATTGAATACCAAAGATTTTGTTGAAAATTGAAAGCAAGAACAATAAAAAAAATTCCCCATCTCCCGCTAAAGGGAACCATGTGTGGGTGCGAAGCAGCGGGGAGATAATTAGCTTGAGCGGGAGGAACGTCGCCGCTCTCATTTCACGGCAGTAGTCCGGGCGCTCATCGCGGCGCTGCACAGGAGAGAGATGACAATTTCACTCGCTTTCTTTCTTTCCCGTTTCTTCTGTCTTTGTTTCTCTGTTTTTCTTCTCTTTATCTCTTTCTTCCTTTCTGACAATTTCACTCACTTTCTTTCTTTCTGTTTTTCTTCCCGTTGATTTTTCTGTCTTTCTTTCTCCCCGCATGCGCTGTGGGACGCGGGAAGGAGAGACGGACTAAGCCCCTTCCAAACACACGCAAGCAATATTAAGGAATGGGGTCAACCTGGGCGACAGACACCACCTGCCTAGCCATTGCTAAGTAGCCTCTCTGTGCTCTCGGCCATGACTCAAGGAATGGGTTCAACCTGGGCGACAGACACCACCTGCCTAGATTTTGCTAAGCAGCCTCTCTGAGCCCTCGGCCATGACTCTGATGACTGGGATAGGGTTGACGGCCTTCATATTAGTATACAGTGTTCTGGTTCGCATAATGGGTGCTTCCCTACTTCATGAAAGTGGCCGGACGCGGGACGCGGGACGGACATAGCCCCAAGCATAAGATGCTTCGCATCTAAAACGCAATCTGCTCACGTCCTCGAGCACATAACGCGGTTAGTGACTGCCACCGAAAGACTACAAATTGTCATGCAGAGGCACAAGCTCTTCCTCATGACCTGGAGTCATGATTTCTCGCCGTGATGTTACGGTCCTGCAGTTGAAAACATGCGCTCACTGGGCACCTCAGCAGCAGGTATGGGAAGGCATCGCAAAGGATTTTTGGCGATACCTGGATAAAGCGCAGCTCGATGCTCTTTCCACTATTTCAAAGGGTTATAATTTCTTGGTTGAGGAGCTCATTCAAGTGTTTTTGAAACTCTTGACTATAAGGTTTGAGCTCAGTGCTGATTATTTTTTGACGCTAGCAGTTCGACAGTCTCCCAGACTGTTCTCTGGCCTTTTCTGCTGGAGCTATGACGTGCGGGAAACGACATAATCTCCTATAAAAGAAACATGCGCTCACTTTTGAACCAGTATATCGGTGAAAGTTTTAACGGAAGGCCTTCTGTGACGACGTTAGCGTTAGTTTTAGCCACCCCACCCTAACCAAGTTTCACCATTGACCTGTGGCACGCTTTAGATATTCGTCTAGTAGAATTATTCGAAACTTCGAATATTAGGTATTCGAAAGTCGAATCGAATTATTCGATTGAGTATTATTCGATTCGAATTCGAAACTCGAATATTCGCGCACCCCTAATTTTTTTTTGTCTATCTCTTCCCTCTTCCCGAAACAGTAGGCAAGCATTGTGTCCCTTTAAGCGGCAGTTGTCAGCCTGCTCTCTCCCACTTTGCTAGGTGTATGCATATCTAATGATGATGATGATAATAATAATAATAATAATAATAATAATAATAATAATAATAATAATAATAATAATAATAATAATAATAATAATAGCTGTTGTTGTTAATGTATTCCTGAAATACTGTGTGCGCATATGCCATTATCTATGTCAGTGTGCATTGTCACTGACTTTCTATTTTTAGGTAATAAACATTGAAACAGGGTATACAAGACAGCTTATTGGGTAACCACAATGTGTCGTTCGTCATTTGTCACTTCATGAACGGGCATCATTCGACGTTATGCGAATCTTCACCGTTTCTTATTGCGTAGGTGAGCACACGCTTGCGCATGAACAGAAAATTATAGGAGGCATATGTTGATGCAAGAGGAGGGGTCGGGGAGAACGCAGTAAATACTCCGCACTTTACACCTAGCAATGTGGTCGGAGAAGCGCCTTTCGTCGAAGCTCATCGGATGCGTAATGCAAACGTTGCGAGTTCAAATTACACTCACCGAAAGGGTGATTTGTCGGCCAGTTTAATTCATTTCAATGTGCATTACAATTACTACTCTACAGTTAAAGGCAACAGTTAACGTCGTCAATGCTTTTTAGGCCTAACTGTTGCTTGAATTCATATGGTAGTAAGAAAAAAAAAGAGCGCCTCGCAAAGTTCTCATTATTCCGTTTATTCTTGCATGTTATTTAACGGTGTCGCGAATGGCCTTGCGCATGCGTCGCATTTACTGCGGAAAGGACTTCACCGCTTTCACAGTACAAGATCCGCGCGGCTTTTACTGCGGAATAAGACTCAGTATTTTTGCCTATAGGCCTTACTACGGCAAGGCCGTATACTTCTTTTGATGTAGAAGACTTTTGGTGCGTGTCCCCGATGAAGGTCGTGAATGTCTTTACGGCGGAAGATTCATACTGCAATCATTGTGGAAGATCCTTACTGCTCTGCCGGGAAAAAGCTTTACTGTGCTTCCGATTCGAGGTTCTTGCTCCTTTTGTTGAGGAAAAAGGGTGATGGTACTGTTAACGGTTTTTATTGCGTTTACATCGAAAGCTTGCTTTTATGGTACGGTATACTGCCATCCAGGGGCACAGCCAGAATATTTTTTCGGGGGGCGTTAAAGCCTCCTTCAAGTATACTCGTCTGCGCCTGCATGTGTGCGTTTATATATACACAAAAACAAAAAAAATTCGGACTGATTTATGAGCAGTTGGCGCTATTTGGCCATGAAATGGCCCTAGCGTCATAAAACACCATATATCATCATATCATGTTTTGAACTGCCAACCCCAAACCTCCCGCTCTTGGCTACGCCAGCGTATTGATTAACATAACTTCTGTGTGTAGACTGTAGTGGGGCGCAGGATGAATGCTTCAGCTTTATATATATACACACACACGTTCACAGACACACACAGAAAGACTGCAATTATGACTGTCGTCCTCATGATTGTCTTCATAAAACATCGCGACTTGCTGCGTGGATGTTAGGGTTCGTCTTCCACCGGCGGCGAACTATCTTTTTCTCCACCACTCTCAATACTGTCACGCGGATGTGACCGTGAAAAGTCGAGAAGCTGAATCTGTAAAGCTTGAGTTATATAAGGAGACCACTTTTGCCCAGCGAAATTTATGCTCACCATACATACATATAATAATAGTTGTTGGGGTTTAATGTCCCAAAACAACGATAAGATTATGAGAAACGCCGTAGTGGAGGGCTCCGGAAATCTCGACCACATGGGGTTCTTTAACGTGCACCTAAATGTACAGCTGGCCTCAAGCATTACCGCCTCCATCGAAAATGTGGCTGCCGCGACCGGGATTCGATCCCGTGACGCATTACAAAGAGATAATACTCCCAGTGCCATGTCAACGGCGAGCACGTTTGTCGGTCGCCGGTAATTTCATTAGCGGGGGAAACACGCCGGAATTTATGTATGAGGCATAGTTCAGCCATAGGCGAATGCAGAAGAAGAGGGGGGGGGGGACTGTGTCTCAGTCGGAACATATCCCTTCATTGTTTACGCGGCCGCTAAACCACCCCCGATTGTTTCAAGTAAACGCGAGCATCGTGTTTAAAATGCCGTCACGATCAACAATGCCAAACACGGCAGCGCTGCGAGCCGCGGGCGTCCCACAATTTCCAAGAAACAAGCCCTTCTCCTCTCTGCGCCTTTCGGCAATCGTCAGTCCCTCAGCGTTTTCCGAGACGTCAACATGTCTTCTCTTCGTCATCATACCTGTTCATCCGTTCGCAGGTACGCACGTTCGCCGCTCTCCTCGCACGGTGAGGAGGAATACGCGGCCACGGGGTAGATGAGCGGAAGAAAGGAGCATAGCAAAGGAAAGAGTGAAATGAGCGAGGGCGTTTTTGGTATAATCAAACCACGGCCGGTCTGGAGACGCCATCAAGACCGGTTGTCTCAAACGCGTGTAACTCCGCTATTACGGCATCGTTTCGAAAAATTCTCACGGCTGTGTGTTTGTTAGTTGTAGAATCGTGCACAACTGCAACACCTCAACTTAGTTTCAACCTCCGGGTGGTTTAGGGACACTTTGTTATGGGTAATGACCAAACAGGTTTCTCACGAAAATGGCCGCAGGGGACCCCCGATGTCTGCTAACATACCGGCTTTACACAAAGAGTGCCGAAGACAAAAGACAGGTCGTTGTGAGAAGCAAGTCATCACTTCATTTTTATTTTTACATCCATTGCGAAGGCTGTTTTCCTTTGGAATAGGCCTGCAAGGGAAGGCGGGGCACTGCCGTGAACCTTGCCCCCCTTCGCCCCCCCCCCCCCCCTCTTCTTAAAGGAGAACCCGCGTAGGCCTCTGCGACCATCCTAGTGTTCTCACTGATTCTCGCGTAAGCTCTATGATAACCTGAACTAGACGCGTCGTGCGTGATCTTAGCAGAGCATTCGAAAACAATCGTGAAGGTTCTCACTCATTCTGGCGCCGCCTGCGCCTAGCGAGAGCATTGGCAAGTCTTTACTCATCGACGCAAGGTCACAACGAAAAGAATACATACCCGTGTCACTATTACACGTAAACTTTGGTCAACCAACGCAATCAGTTTCCTCCTGATCTTAACTTTTATTATCGGTTAGCGAAGTGTGGCGTTTGCCAACAAAAAGACATAATGGCGCTTGCTTACCCTTATACTATGCACCATTTACAATTTGTCGAGGGTTTCACGCAGGCGCTCTTGAGTGCATGTGTGTATGCCTGCATGTGTGCTTCCGAGTGTGTGTGTGTGCTGCTTACCTATCACCCTGTATTTTCTTCTTTCATCCCCTAATTACACACTAAACCGTGATCACACCAATTCAGAAAGTTACAGCCCTACAAACTCACCAGTTTGCAATAACCTTTCCCCCTGCGACACGTGCCTCAACGTCAATTACAAAATGCGACGCACACGCCGAACTGGCACTTTCTATAGAAGTTCGCGCTGCAAACGCCAACTCTTCCAGCGTGAGTTCTAACGCCGACGCTCAAAACGGGCGTTACGACTCTTTCGGGCCTCGCTCGTTCGTCAGAGCTCAGCCACCGCGCAAACAGGAAAGGAGGAACTAATGCACGGACGCACGTGCGAGAAGGAAGAAGCGGGAGAGGAAGGGAAGGCCGTAAAGCGTGGCGGCCACGACGAGAAGGCGGAGTCCCACGCAATCGGTGGCCCTAATGAAAAATGCTACGCATGATCGATGTTCCGGCCGCGAGACAAGCTAAAAACAGCCCTTTCCCCCTCTCCCCACCCGACCAATCTATCTATATGAAAACATAAAGATAAAGTGCATGCGCCATAATGAAGGCTAAAAAACTCAAATAGAAAAAAAAGGGAGAGACGGGAAAAGGAGGAAAGAGATGTAACGACAATGCAATGCGTCGTTTTCGCCGTTTCCCCCCGTTCCCACCTTAACTAAGATAGAACGAAAAGATGGTCTACACCACCACGACAATGACCAAAAAAATCGCAGAGAGACAACGAACGAAGGGGGGAAAAGGGAAATAGAGGAACCGGCAGTCCATTGCGTCGTCTTTCTGCACCCCCCCCCCCTCCCTGAACTATATTAGAACAAACACCAACAAAACAAAGGCTTAAAAAACGAGGATAGACGCAAGGGAAGAAGGTAAAAGGAAAGGAAAGAGAGGTACCGGCAGTTCAATGCGTTCCTCCCTGTTCTCCTGCTTCAACTACAGAGTATAATGGATGAGATGCAGTATACAACCAAAATAGTGGCTAGAAAACTCATATGCCGACAACAGGGGAAAGGGGACAAAGGAGAGAGGAACCGGCAGTCCAGTGTGTCCCCCCCCTCCCCCCCCCTCCCCGCTTACCTAAGAGAAACAGAACGAAAAGATAGAAGCCCACCACCAAAACACAAGCTAAATAGCTGACATAGAGACGGCTGGACAGGGGTAAAAAAAAGGGAAAGAGAGAAAAGCGGCAGTCCAATGCGTCGTTACCGCGCCCTGGGCCGTCCTTGGGCCGTCGGCAGCGCGCGAAAAATCACGACGGGACGAAGCGGCCAGCAACAGTGCGTGCCCGTGTACCCGACACCCCCCCGCACAGTTCTGGTAATACAGCGTACAACCGACAGCGGCGGCGGAGCTCAAATTGCTCGACCATGGTGGCGGAAGCATCACGACCGCCGTTAGCGAGTCACTCGTAGCGTGTCGTTTCATTTCTGCTGCTACCCTCCACTGGCTCCGTGTTTTCGTGTTTGTCGCTTACGTTGATTCTTTAGCGCCTATTTGTCTCGTAGGTCTCACTTCCGTTTTTTTTTGCACTTCCGTACGTGCTTCCTGTATATATCACACCTCTTCCTGTGTATAGCTGTTTGTATAGCTTTTTTTTTTCTTGTCCGTAACCAATGCTTGTTTCCTTTTTCGTTTCGCTGATATTTATTTAATTATCTGCGCTGCCTTTGCAGGTGTTACAGGAGGACGCGCCCATGCTTAATCCGCCAGTAGGCTAACTAGCTTACATACAGCTTCAGGCGCGAAAACAGTCACGTCCTTTAGGGTCTAAGATAAAGAACACGAACGACTTCCAAAGGACGTTATATTTGAACAAAACAAACAAACCAACAAACAAAAAAAAAGAAACTTTCTAATGCGTCGAACTATTATTCTATTTTCTAACATTTCTATACTTCGCGATATGAAAGACGTACATACTGGCATATTTTTACTTTCTTTGTACGTGTCTCTGTACCACTGGTTCTCAAATAGGGGGTTTGCAAAGTCACTTTGATAGGTCCGTCAAATCCGTCCTCGAAAGAAAAAAAAGCTAATTTTAGGAGGCGCATTATGTTCATAGAAAACATAAACCTACGTCTAAAAACAGAAAACAAGAAGAAAGAAGTGGACGGTACCAGCGCAGTACCGTTCACCTTTCTTTCTTTCTTTCTTTCTTTCTTTCTTTCTTTCTTTCTTTCTTTCTTTCTTTCTTTCTTTCTTTCTTTCTTTCTTTCTTTCTTTCTTTCTTTCTTTCTTTCTTTCTTTCTTTCTTTCTTTCTTTCTTTCTTTCTTTCTTTCTTTCTTTCTTTCTTTCTTTCTTTCTTTCTTTCTTTCTTTCTTTCTTTCTTTCTTTCTTTCTTTCTTTCTTTCTTTCTTTCTTTCTTTCTTTCTTTCTTTCTTTCTTTCTTTCTTTCTTTCTTTCTTTCTTTCTTTCTTTCTTTCTTTCTTTCTTTCTTTCTTTCTTTCTTTCTTTCTTTCTTTCTTTCTTTCTTTCTTTCTTTCTTTCTTTCTTTCTTTCTTTCTTTCTTTCTTTCTTTCTTTCTTTCTTTCTTTCTTTGTCCTGTTTCTAGGCGTAGTTTTGTTTCCCATGTCTTACCAAGAGCCCCCCCACCGCACCCTCTTTGAGTGCATTACGTTCCGTGACTGATTTCCCTTCTTCCGTTCGCTTGTGATTTTTGGTATGCTTCGCCGCATAGTAGCGTTGCATTGCGGTGGAGCTGATTTATGTTTACCCTACCCCATGCGATGGCTGTAAAGCTTTTGTTGCGATTTTCTACGACATACGCACCTGAACACAGTTTTTTTTTTTCAGGCTTGCATACTCGAAGCGCAAACATCTGGAAACGGGTTGAATGTGGCTGCAGACCGCACAACTTATTGACAAGCTGTTGGGATCGAATGGGCGGGGCACTTTAGTTTGACCCATTCTTTGCCAGGGAGAACTAGAAGACACCTATTCGTCCGCCTCGGTGGAACAGTGGTCACGGTGCTCGGCTGCTGACCCGAACGTCGCGGGTTCGATCCCGGCCGTGGCGGTAACATTTCGATGGAGGCGAAATGGTAGAGGCCCGTGTACTGTGCGATGTCAGTGCACGTTAAAGAACACCAGACGGTCGAAATTTCCGGAGCTCTCCACTACGGCGTCTCTCATAATCATATCGTGGTTTTGGGGCGTAAAACCCCGGATATTATTATTATTATTATTATTATTATTATTATTATTATTATTATTATTATTATTATTATTATTATTATTATTTAAGCCACCTATTTCACGCGGCATGTTGTGTTAAGTTATGACCTTCCCTTTCATTCTCACTTCAAGGGGTCCCTCAGTGCTTCCACTAGTTCAAAAGGCGTCCTGTAAACATCCATGGCTGAGAATCACTGATCTATAGGTATGTGAACGAGGCTTGAGTTCAGGGAAAGAAGGAGACTTGAAGTGATGAGCAATCCTTGAACACGGATTGTCTCTGGAGCTGACGTTTCGACAAGTAGTTTTGCTTTCTTGGAGGCAGCGATTGACTTGAAGAAGTGGTGGTCTTGAAGAAGACAGGATAAGTTGTCGAAACATTGGCTCTAGCCACATACCCCGCTCAAGGATTCTACATCTCTATTGAGATCTCTATTAGGATGAAGGGAATTGGATGCTATTAGAAGAAAACACATTCCGTTACTCTACCGACATCAAATACCTCTGCATCCATCGATGCTCATAGGCAGGGAACCACCTTTTAAATACGAATCGTTGAGCGCATTTTTAAAGGATGTAAATAGTTTTCCCGTTATATTTTAGGCAACCCGTAGCACGACCTCTGAGAAGAGGTTGCTGCTGTGGTGACTACATTAAATGAAGCACCTACATCGCGGCCCTTGGACTCAAGTGCCGTTGACGAGGCTTCCGTGCTGATGCCTTCTCTCCATAGTTTAATATCACGACCACTTGTTTATGATCCTCCCTGCCCACATTTCACGTCGCTTTCATGATTTTAATACCTATCCATTTTACCCGCCTTAAGCGCGAGGAATTTTAGGCCCCTGTACAGCCAGTTAACAACACCATTGTTGACATTCGTTATGTCCTGGCGCTCTTTGGCCATCCTTGCGCCAATAAACATCATATGTCATCATCATGGGATCTGGGATCTCCGGTCTCTGTGAGACGAAAACAAACAGCGGCTCAAGCGTGGCCTCCGTGATTGACACCGGCTGCGCACTGTCATGACTAAAGCATGGCCTCCGAGATAGCGCACCGGCGGGAAACCGCCGGCGCGCTATCTCGGAGGCCATGGCTCAAGGCGAGTATTTCGTGCCGCCGCTGCCAGAGACGCCGGCAGCCTTTAAGTTCACTATGTGTTGGCGCCGAAAGCGGCGACTGCGCTGAGCACAATAAGTGAGGAGAGAAATACGTTGGCTCCCTTGTCGCGGTGTAAGTCGAAGCACGTAGACTTTTCGTCGTCCGTGCCGAAAACAAGACATTCAAAACTCGCATGGTCCCCTATGCCAGGGGTCGGCAACCTGCGGGCCACATGCGGCCTGCGAGGAATTATTATGCAACCCCCCGGCCCGATGTCAGAACCTCCCCCCACCTCCATGAACATGAACTAAGAAGGCTCGCCTCCATTTGGCAATTGTGGAAGCATCGTTACACTTAGCCAGAATAGCCGTTAGAAACTTAGGAAGTTTTGTACGTTATTGTCATCTCGCCGATTTTTTTTCTGTTTGCCTGCAAAGCCTGCAAAGATATGATTTCATACAAGATACTGGAGTATTGAAGAAGTGAAACTTTGAATTTCGGAGCGTTGGGAAATTTACGAGAAATATTCTGTAATAAACATTGAATTTCCACCAAAAAATAAACTTCCGAAAAACGCCGTTCGAATTTCGAGAAAAACAAGCTCCTACAACGCGGAGCCCTAGCCATGGGATACCAGCTCGCGCCCGCTGCAACACTTCTGAATATAATTTCTTCACCCAAAGTGATTTTGCATTGTTTCTGGGATCGAAAGCATAGGAAGCTTTGTGCACCTCGCAAGACTTTTGCAGTACCTCCGGCATAGTCCAACCTTTGATCCAAACGAGGATGTCATATGATAACTTAATCAATTGACATCGTGATCACATCACAACTTTCGGTCGGCGACCTGTGGAATCATGATGATATCGTACGGTTACGTCATCTCATGATGATTTTTTTCGCATTAATCATGGTCACGCCAACGCCGCCGACGTTCCTATTTCACGTTTACGGAGGCATCTAAGACTTTCGCTTTGACCCCTTAACCGTTTTGCTTTTTGAGAGATTTCCTGTCGAAACATGTTTCTTTTTAAAATCTTGATATCGAATATTTCTCTTCTGAAAAGCATGCTTTGATTGACGAAAGAAAAGTATTCAAGCATACACGTACTCAAATTAGCATAACGAAGTTCATTGTCTCATGGCTTGTTAATGGCTTTGACGATTCGTAAAATAATGTCATCGTCGAGAAACTGGCGAATATAACAAGTCAGGTGATCAAAGTAAACTTTGCTAGCTGAA
>JALIZH010016405.1:22500-45000 GCA_030522465.1 Rhipicephalus appendiculatus | reverse complement strand
AAGAAGAGTGACTGCGTTTTCCTGTGACATCGTGGCAGTCCTTCGATTCCCGCTGTTCTTCTGCCGAGCGGACGACGCGCGTCGTTCCCATAGAGTGTCCAAATTACGAATGCTATATAACAGCGCTAGCACGATCTATAAGCCAGGAGACAAATGCGTTCAATGATTGGTGAGAAGTGCCACCGCGGAGTATCGCGACACTTGTTAAAGAAACATCGGCGGCGGCCAGGACGCGAGGGGAAGCCGTGGCGAGAAAGGGGGGGGGGGGAGCGAGAGGGAGAAATGCGAAGGGCGCCGAAAATCGTTGTTCTACGCGTTTCTTGAATACGGAAGTCCTCCGTCAGAATCTTGCCATACACAGGTCCGCTGTGAAAACGAAAATATTTCACTGATCATTTCGTGAACGTTGCGACCTGCAAAACGACCGGGTGTGTCGTTGACGGAGGCAAAGCCAACGAGGCTTAAATCATGACGACACGCGCGGCAAAAAAAAAAAAAAAAAGATAGGGACACCATTCAGCGCAAAGCCAGCGACCACATTTCATCCAATTCTCCTGAAGAGATAAGGGCCTCTTGGGATTGAGGAAACGGTGTAATAACACGTTGAGATCAAAATAAAACTCGTATCCATCGTGTTCCTAATTAGGCGGTGGACTATTCTCTACATTACGGGCTTTTGTTCCTGCAAGTGGCTCGCCGTACTGAGACTTAAAGTACGAAATGTGAATGCATCTCAAGATCCTACGCGGCAGTTTGGTGAGCGGTGGCACGCGTTAGTCAGGAGAGTCGTCCACGTGGCTAGAATTTTCCGTCTCATAAAAACTCGCGAAGCATACGCGAACACATCACTAATCTGACTATGCGGTGGTGTTCATCTATATGGTCTCCTGTTTGTTGGAAAAGAAAAGCTTTTACATTTAAGTGCTTCCTCTAAGAAAGGGAGTTGATTTTGTGCAGCGCTCCGCTGAATAATCGCGCTCATTGAAGATTGTACCTAACAAAGAACACTGGTTATAAACTTCTTTGCTTGAAACTCTTAACGTTGAACATGTTTTTTTTTTTCTGACTCTTTCTTTTCATGCCCGCTTGTGCCGTCAGTCGCCTTAACGCGTTTCCGTATTGCATTTCAAGTAGAGGCTCTTTTGTTCCTTAATGCAAAGTGCTTTCATCATATCCCCCCCCCCCCCCTCTTCACTACCCGGCATTTTTTTTCTCCATTCAGAACTGTATAGACCTATTCAAAAGAAGTGCCGAGGGAACTTTTTTAGGGCCCGCATTCATTGGCGAGCTCCGTTCTTGCTCTTGTAAGTCCTCGCGCCCGTCTTTGTGCGAACTTCTACGGCTCGTTTCGACGCCGTACTCCGAGTCTGGTGTGAGGTCTATAATAATATGGCTTCCGGTAGTAGCGCTGGGCCGCTGGATGGCGGGGCTTCTCTGAATTCGCGCAATCAGGGAAACGGGCATTCAAAATCAGACGGTGGTGGCGGCGGCGGCTGCGCACCCCGTTAAATCTGTCCTATACTCTTTATTTCTTCTTTTTTTTTTTTAGTCGCTACGCGGATTTCCTGTGGTTCCGCGATGATTTCGCCGTGGTATATGGTTTCTTTCTTTTTTTTTCCGCTTCTGAAATAGAAATGTAAATAAAGAAAGGCACAAAAAGAAAATATTTTTGGGGAGGTTCTGTTAAAGCCTCGCAAATGCAAACGAAACGGTCGATATGTTGAGGGTTACGGTTACCTAAAAAAACCTATATTTGGAGTTATCGCCGTTGATGCTTCTGTAGAGTTACACTCTCGCATTTTTTTTATTATTACACGAGCACCCGCAGTGGTGGTCTAGTGGATATTGGGATCGACTGCTGACCGCGAGGTCGCAGGATCGAATCCCGTCCGCGGTGGCCGCATTTCGAGGGATGGCAAAATGATAGAAGCTTAGCTTTAGGCTCCCGCGTTAACGAACCGCAGGTGGTCGATATTTCCGGAGCCAGTGACTACATCATTCCTCATAATCCTAGTCTGGTTTTGGGGAGTGAAACGTCCACAATAATAATTATATAAGTTTGTCAACATTAATGATTCTTCTGTGTGTTTTTGCGCTTCATTCGAGCTCGTATTTTAAGGCCGCTGTAAAGCCATATTACATATTACCATCGTAAATCATTGGTTGCAGTTATCACCACATTATCAGTCTTGGCGCCAGTCGGCCAGATGGGGTCATTGCGTCGCAAAAAGACATATAATCAACATTGGTGCTTCTGTAGAGGCACACCCTTGCATCTTTTTGAAAATAATATCTCATGAACGTCGAGCCCAGGATCACAGTTGTACGTAACACGTTACAAGTAAATTATTTGTGATGAACTGCATTTCCTTGTAATTGTAGTATAATTTATAACTTTTTCGCAACTCTGACATTTTGGATAATTCAATTGCGTTTTCTTGTCATTGATTGCAGGTAATCAATTCATGCTATTTTTCTTTTCCTTTTTTTTTTTGAAAGTTGTAACCAGATTTCTACGGTATGAATGAATGAATGAATAAATAAATGAACAACTTTATTTGTCCCTGGCTACAGGGAAGGGGGATAGTAGGATAGAGGGTGGTGGGGAGGAACTACTTGAAGTAGTCCTCCTCTACCCTCTCAGCCCACTCCAGGATGGCCTCCTGAATGTCGGGCCTCGAGCTGCGCAAGGCAGCCTGCCACTGCTCCTCACTAGAAGTTAGGCGTTTCAGGAAAGGGGGGAAGAGGGTGCTTAGGGCCAGCGCCACATGATGTGGATTAAGTCTGCTGTGGAAGAGGCGCAGAATTTACAAGAGGGAGAAGGGTAACAGGACGGATGAATGCGGTGTAGGAGGTAAGGGGAAGGAAAGGTGCGAGTCTGCAGCTGTCGCTCGGTAGGGACCCCCCCTCTTTGTCAGACGGGGGGGTCCCTACAGAACTTACTTTAACACCTTTTTCTTGGCCTTACCCGCAACGTCTTACCCGAATGTTAGCAACAGCGAAGCGTGACCCGTCATAGAGGACATGGACACTAACATCGAAGCACTGTTGCAACTACGAGCTAGTGCGCAAGGTCTTCGTACGTTATAATGCCGCCAGAGCATGGATTGAGAGACTGATCAGTGCAGCAGCTGCCCTCTTAACAAGGAAACGGGTAAGTATTAACGTCAACTTTGAAAAACAATTCCCATTGAAATATGGTGAATTGGGCCTGTTGGTTGATCGTCTTAAACACTTCGTAGCGCAGGAAAAACAGACAGAAAGAAAACGACACCAGACAACATACGAGCGCTAACTACCAAAAAGGTTTATTGAACATCACATGTGCGACGGTGTTGAGCGCGGTATGTATACGCATGTGATGTTCAATAAACCTTTGTTGGTAGTTAGCGCTCGTATGTTGTCTGGTGTCGTTTTCTTTGTGTCTGTTTTTCCTGCGCTACGAAATGTTTAAGTTTTCCCATTGAAAGTTCACCTCCTGTAACACCGTATCACAGAAGCCACAGTAAGCCTCTCAGTCGTCGCACAATCTACAGCAATCAACAGTGGGAACGGGAGAGCCGAAACAGCTAGTTCTTTGTTTTTTGTGCAGGCGGTCAGCGTCGCTCTTTTCTTGGAGTACGATTGATTCCGAAGAGACGAGCTTTGTTGAAACACTCGCCGTCTTTGTAGATACTCATGGAGAGAGCGTGGCCTTTTTCTTTCCGTTCTCTTCTCTTTTACAACCGTTTCCTTTTCCTCCTACCCTTGTTCAATATGATGCGTCGAGCTCCTCCGTGGGTTTTAGGAAGTAACGTCTTTGAGAATGTATTAACAATCTGCAGACAGCGCCTACAAACAAATAGCAATGTTGTGGTACATCTCCCCATTAGAAAGACCAGTGGGTGCCTGGCGGCACCGGGGTGTTATCCTGGACACTGTAGAACTCAACCATCTCGTCATATTTCATAATGACTGCATATTAATCCAATCGGAAAGGCTTTAGCAGCCCTTCGGACCAATCGGAGTCGACCAATGGCGGTATTAGACATGGCGTAACTTGATTATGTCCAGAAGAGCAGCCCGGGAATCGAACCCAGCACGTCCTGTATTGAAATCGGTCGCTCTGCCACTTCATCACCGCTAAGGTCTTATGCTTGGTATAGGTTGGCCAGCTGTTATTTACTCTTGCTAATCTTCGCCCGGGATTTTTTCAGAGGGGTAGGTATTGGGCACATGGAGACAAACGGGAGTAACGCCCAGCGCAGTTTGAAATGCTCTTTAAAGTTTTTAAGTACCTCACAGTACCTCACGTTAAGAACATCAGGTGGTACAAATTTCTACAGCCCACCACTCACATAATCATGTCATAGTTTTGGCGCGTAAAGCCCCAGCAATTAAATGCAGAATATTAAATGAAAGATTAAATGGTCTGGAGCATACGGTGGGGTTATATGAAGATTCTTGCGCATACTGCCCTTCCGCGCTTTACCCGGTGAGGAGTATAGACACGCTCTCCAGGCCGACTTCTCCTCCTATCTCTTCATTAATTATATTCTCCTTCCCCTCTTTCCCCTCTTTTAGTACTTTTGCAAGAAAATGAGTTTTACTCGTATTTAGTCAAAACTTTTTATTTTGCTCTGTGTACCTTATTTACTCGAATGGGTTAAGCAGGAAGAACAGAGGAAGTGCCTCAGACAGGCAGGCCGACGTTTCGATAGATGGACCTATCTTTGTCAAAGGACATATCTTTGTTAAAGGACCTATCTTTGTCAAAGGACCTATCTTCGTCAAACCTATCTGGACCTAACTTTGTCAAAGTTACTCGAATGTTAAGTGAGCTTTTTTGTTTTTCTTTTTTCGAATTTTTTCTTCGTAAAGTCGAATCTCGCGTTACAATCGAATACCGAGCTAACTATTTTTTTTCTTCCTGGACGCAGTGGAAAGTGATCGCTCGCGTTACAATGGCGGTCGCGTTACAATCGAGAAAATACGGTACAGTCTCGCAAGCTGTCCTGCGAACATGGCAAGCTGGGAACGGCACAACTTGTCACGGAGAAATTGTACGTATACGTTGTTGAGAGTTGGCCCACTTTTGCGGCCGCTGCTGAGTCATGCATATTTTGTGGCTTCAGGACGCCATTAACTAAAATGACATTCATTAGCGTAACGAATGCAACCGTGACTTTATCTGGGAAAAAAACAACAACTTTAGGCCTAAGTATTGATGAAAGCATGGTTGGGAAGAAGGGGTACCTACTTGGAGCACCAGGGACCATTCCCGTGCGCTGTTATGTATACATTGCGGCTATGTGTACCGTTCCTCTCTCTGTCTTCTCTGTGTCTCGCTGAGCGTTCCTCACTAAACATGGAACTGACCGTTCCTGGCTCGGTGGCACTCGCTTTTCTGTATGTGTTTTCCTCGAACTTGATTGGATGCCTTTCCGCATCAAATCTCTCTCTGATTGGCTAGAAAACGCTCAAAAAGCGTGTTTCCTATAATTAAAAAGGGGAATCATTTTCTGGCCTTCGTGTTGGTCCCGTGTTTTTCGACTACCGGCGGTCGTTCTACCACCGAATACGCAAAAGTGCAAATCCTGTGTGTTATCAATGGCATATAACTTATGCATGCGGCTTTATTGATGTCATACCGTTTTCCTATTGCTCTAAAAGACGGGGTGTGCAAACACGAACAAAAGAAAGAGGTCAGAACACCAAACCAAGACACCACAAACATCAACAAAGAACGCGTTTGTGGTGTCCTGACTTCTTTGTTGTGTCCGTGTTTGCACGCTCCGTCTTTTAGAATTATTAATTACCTGCTGGCTCAGGTCTCTCTCTATTCTAAATTTTCCTATCGTGTCATTTACAAGGTGATTTTACCACATGATAGTGCTATAATGCTCCCGCACGTGCACTGACAAGCTTTGGAAAAGGGACATCAGGTACTGCATACATTCACTGTATGCGTTGTCTGAATGCGCGGAGCTGCTACGGTCGTTTTCTTGACATTCCAGTGTTCTCACATTAGTACGACGTGACTGTAGTAATTATTTTTCGACACAAGGTGTGGTTAACTTTCTGCCATACTGCAAGAACTTCCTTAACAGCATGTTGTCTGCCCGACCGTCGCAGCGAATGTTGCCTTTGTCAAACTGTTGAGAGGAGTCGTAGAACGTAGTACGAGCGATCGCACCATACGTTGAATCCCACGACCAGGCACACGAAGACCCCCACCCCTCCCCACTTTACTATATTACGGCTCACTTTCATGCTAGCAAATTGGTGTCCGCCAATGCTTAGCTTCCCAACGACGCTTAAGCAAAGATATTGCAAAGCTTTAACGGATATAGAACTGAACCACGGTGATAGGTAGGATCCTCAAACACGCTCACAATGTTTCAATCAAACTGAAAAGTGAATCGCATGATTGTCGATATTGAAGCCGAACCGCATCCGTCGAATATAAATTAACTTGAGAGAAGGCTGCATATTCTGAACGTTCTTAATTTCGTGCATGTGTTTGGTGTCACTCATTGTTCTTCCTCTCTCAATCTTTTGCTGTATCTTTTATTTTTCCTTTTCGCTTCCCTCGGCACAAAGTAGCAAACAGGATACTACGCTGTAGCACGGAAAGTCGAGCTAGTTGGTATGAATGCATATTTGAATAGCGCAAAAAGACACAGGGACACAGGTAAGTAAGACGATACAGGCGCTAATACAGACGATTAGGCGCCTGTATCGTCTTACTCACCTGTGTCCCTGTGTCTTTTTGCGCAATTGAAATATGCGGATACTACGATCGGGTCAATCTGGTTTTTCTATTCTCTGTTTCTTCCTTCTCTCGAAAAACACTGCGTTGTAGAAAAAAGCTTGAAGCTGGAGAAACGATGCCCGTTTTCATCTTCCTGGGACACCATAGACTCTACAATTTGCTGGTCTCAGCCACGTGTCACTCGTTTCAGTTCTGTGAAATCAGCTCGTTACTGAATAATAGAAGCGCATACCTAACGTACAATGATGCGGATCTTAGCCATCATCATCATCATCATCATCATCATCATCCTGACTACCCCCCTGCAGGGCAAAAGCCTCTCTCATGTTCCGCCAGTCAACCCGGACCTTAGTAATAGTTACTTTTTGAACTGCACACGCTATGATTTGGCTATTACAATTACACTTTGTATAAAGAGCAGTCAGGCTCGAAAATGCTAGCCGAAGGGAGGAATGATGTCACGCCATGTGATTTTTAGGTAAATGTTTGTAGATAATTTGTCGAAGACCTTCGGTAAGTAGTTATGAGCTGACGAAAAAAAAATTTTAGTTGATTTCTCGGCTTAATTTCAGGCGTCTAGGTATACATAGCCTCTACCAAGGACAACCGACGGAAACAGCGGTCTTTCAATATTTTAGAAAAGTAATCACATTAAAGCAGGCCGTATTTTCCTTTTTTCCTTCTTTAATATTCCGTATACTCGATACCGAGGCACTAGCTTATTCTCGAACAAAAAGTCAGAAGCAGCTAGTAGAGCTTTTCCCGCAAGGCCAACCCAGCTGTACCACTTACCGCGTCTTGCGAGCGTGTTTCGGCAGAGGAGAAGTATCCACACAATCCGCAGCGTAAATCCGAGAGCCCTCCCTCGTGCTGTTGAGTCGACCATGACGCACACGATTAAGATGTCAGCAGCAGTAACAGAAGTCAGATACGCCTCAGTGCAGACGAGCCTTGCCGTAGTACACAATGCATCACTCCGCTTCAGAGAAGACGCCGAGTCTTCATGGATATCGGTGAAGAAGGCAGTCCTTCACAGATAGAAAGCTGGCCCACACAGAACCACGTCGGTTTTTCGCTCTTGTTCCAACGTCGTCATAGAATTGTGCTCTAAAAATGCACAAGTCTTTTTTCTCTTGTTGAGTCGTTCAGATCAGAAACACAGCTTGAAAAGGCACGTGGTGTCAGGAGTAAAGCGTAGCCACAGCACTGTGCGACGGAAGGAAAGTTAGGTTTGGAAGTGTAGAACTAATTGCTTATCCTTGCTTTAGAACTAACTGTCCAATTACACCTTGGCGCTGTAAATGCATTGGCGTTGAAGTAAGCGGCGCCTGATGACAAGGCAAGATGAAATCGCAGCCTCGCACAGTACAGAAAACGACTGGATGAGACGGATCGGCTAACAGATTGGCCAAAATGCAGACAATGTTATGCTGTCTGTTCAAAGCAGCAAGCGAATCCGTTCCTGCAATATAAACTGCAATAACTCCGCTAAAGGCTGAATTATTAAACCACTAAAGCTTTCAGTTCAGCAGCGACGTGCAGATTCCCGCCGGCGCGATAGAACGCGGCGTCCTTTTACGACTTCGAGAGCGCGAACACGATCAACAGGATGCCGGAACACGGGCTGCGATGGTCTTTTTTTCGACGTAGCCAGCAAGCCCCAAAGAGAGCACGGCGCTGCGCGAGCCAGCGAACCCGACTGCACCGGTCGAGAGCCGCAAGCCCTCTCCGAGGCCACCGTTGCGAAGCCAGCGCCGACGAAGCTCTTCCGGCGTTGATGGCCGAACGTGCGAGTGGGTCGGCGAAGGGAAGAAAGGAAAGTAGGGATAGTACGAACGCGAGGATATAGGGGAGAAGGGGAGTGACAGAGAAACGGCAGCGCGCCGGCTTCTCGAGAGCGCATGCGCAAATCGACCTCGTACGAACGCGGGACGGATGAGCGGAGTAGCGAGTGCTCGGTAAAAGGGGTCGGCGGCGGCTTCAGCGCTGTGTCTTGCGCGTTTTCTTCCTTTGTCCCCGTCCATGTGCGTTGCAACGGTACAATACCAGCTAGCCCATCAAGCCATGCTCGTGGGCTGCAAGGCAGATCGGGGAGCTGTGGGCACTTCTCACAAAAGAGCTGAGAAAGAGTTTGGAAAAGGCACAGGGAGTCGAGGGAAACGAGGTGGTTTGTAGGGCAGGAGGCATCTGGCGGGAAACTGTGCGTAAGAAGGGCTTTTGCAGGAGACGGAGCAAAAGAAGAAAATTCTAGAGCCCCTGCCCTATCGGTAAAATGGGGCAAGCGTAGCTTAGAGTGTGCGTACCTAGCAGCTTTCTTTCTTTCTTTCTTTCTTTCTTTCTTTCTTTCTTTCTTTCTTTCTTTCTTTCTTTCTTTCTTTCTTTCTTTCTTTCTTTCTTTCTTTCTTTCTTTCTTTCTTTCTTTCTTTCTTTCTTTCTTTCTTTCTTTCTTTCTTTTTCTTTCTTTCTTTCTTTCTTGCTGTCTGTCTGTCTGTCTGTCTTTCTCTTTACTTTCTGTCTGTCTGTCTCTTTCTTTCTCTCTTTCTTTCTTTCTGTCGGTCTATCTGTCTTTCTTCATTTCTCTTTCTTTCTTTCTTTCTTTCTTTCTTTCTTTCTTTCTTTCTTTCTTTCTTTCTTTCTTTCTTTCTTTCTTTCTTTCTTTCTTTCTTTCTTTCTCTCTTTCTTTCTATGTTTTTCTTTCTTTCTGTCTGTCTTTCTTTCTTTCTTTCTGTCTGTCTTTCTTTCTTTCTTTCTTTCTTTCTTTCTTTCTTTCTTTCTTTCTTTCTTTCTTTCTTTCTCTCTTTCTTTCTTTCTTTCTTTCTCTCTTTCTCTCTCTCTTTCTTTCTTTTTGTCTTTCTTTCTTTCTCTTTTTCTTTCTTTCTTTGGCATTGCGCAATGTTAGCCGCCTAACTGTTTCCGTGATCCATGCCGGGAAATAGAGCTTCATCCACATGCTTAGCAACGCAACACTTCAATTGCTTCAGGCAACAACGCCGGCATCTTGTCCATATCACGGCAACAATGAACGATTGCAACTTCAAGTTACAAGTGACCTCCATAAAATGCCTGATTGCCGCGTCAGAAACGGCTGACCGTCGACAAGAACACGATCGAGAGGGCACCGGTTATTGGAAAACAGCGCGTACACTCGAGGCCCGCGTTTCATAACGCTCGCCGGCGCCGTGCTCTTCGCGTTCTACATCGCCGAATACCGAATTATGGCAGTTATAAGATACTTCTCTCGAAAACGTTGAAGCGGGCGCTGAAAGTACGAGCAGGATCTTTGTGATACGACGTTAGAACTAGCAACGTTCGGAAATATTAAACCAAAGCTGTTTCGAGGGAGATCGAACGGGTTGAAAGAACAGGTGCGTCGAAGTGGCGGGAGAGCCGACGCGAGAACGCCGTGCTCGCTGTTGGCGCTTAGGAAATCGCCAGCGGGATCTCGCGGGGAGCCCGCCGGAGAATCGAAGTAAGTGGTCGATGAGTAACGCTCGCCGCGCGGCGCGCCGGAAGCTTTGCTTTAAAGGAAAGCGAGGATCCCCATTTCAAATGGAAGCTTCCCTTTTCTTCGAGAGCTTCGCATTTACGTTTAGTATCTTTTGTTGGTCATTGATCCCTCCTTGTTCGCGTGCCTGGTTTTCTTTTTCTCGTAAGGCCTTTAATATTTCCCATCTCCTTTCTTTTTTTTTTCCCCGTTCTTAGCCCGGTGCTTCTTTTCGGCTAAGGAGCGCTTTGGAGGATGAGTTCTGTTTGGACGATGGCTCAGACTGCCGCGAAAGAGGGTCTAAAGCGTTGTAGTTTAGTTAGAAAAAAAAAAAACTACGGAAATCCCACGTAATGTTCTGTTTGCACTTTTTCTTTCTCTAGCGTTCTGACAGCGATGTTCAGAGCGCAAATTGCCTTTGTTACGGCTATGCTTGGGAATAAGTTCTCAGATGAGCTCGTAACAATTTCGCAAATTGATTGAAACTTTAAAGTGCTTCGCCTACGCTTGTGTCGTTAAGTTTCTCTTTAAATTTTCTTTCAACACTGTGTTTTCCCTGTTCTGTATAGGTTCACTCAACATATTACTCCTTATTTTGGGGCCCATTTTCATCTGTGAGTGTTCATGGTGAACGCAAACGAAGAGATCTTTTTTTTTTTTTCTGGGGAGCAATAGGGAGAACACTTGTTTTATTTTCTAGTTCAGTTAGTCTCGAAACGCGCGCGAGAGATAACGAGACCGTAGTTAGACGTCGACCGCGACATTCATTGCAAGAAAGAAAAAAAAAGGCAACGAACTCATTTTTACGAGTGCTAAGAAAAACAGGCTTGCATGAAACTACTTTAGCACTCACTGATGTGAACTGTAATCATACACTGCGAGTTGACTTGATTGTATTAACGTGCTCGGGTGTTGTATACTTTACTAATAGCTTTATCTCAACTTCTTTTAATGTAACCTAACATATATAGCAAACCTGATATATTTCAAGTTTCAACTCACTTTCTTTCTTTATTGATTTGCCTTTCTCTCTCTGAGTTTCTTTGCCTGTTGATATGATAAGAAAAAAAAACCGAACAATCACATCTCGTGCACAAATGGTCACAGAACAAAAATAGGCATTATCTGCAGCAAGGATGCGTTACCACACACCCGCTAGCACTTACGTATTTTCAGTGGGCTCGTAACTTTATTCAATCTTAAGCTTCTATCACCAAACTCGAGAGCACACCGTGTTGGCCACACGGGGCCCGGCGCTCCTACCGTGTTCATGTTTCAATGCAAGCTTTTTATTTGTTTTTTTTTATGCTACTGCTCCCGGCTCCGATGGGGAGGGTACTCCATACGTTGGAACAATACACCTATTAATTAACATGATACATATCGAGAAGGCCAACAGCAATGTGCAGTGCAGCAATTAAAAAAAAAGATAGTAATGCAAGCATGAGGCATAACGCGAAATGTGAACAAAAGAACAACAAACAAAATACTACAACTTTTCAACGCAACCAGGTAAATCCAGGAATATTTCTGTGTTCGTTTCTGTCGCAATATCTGACGGGAAAGTTATTCGAACGAATTATCGTGCGAGGGATGAATGAACGCTAAAGAATAAGCGCTATAAATCAACGAGAACAAAAAAAAAAAAAGAAAAAAAAATTGGGGGGACCCTTAAGCTTTGCCTTTAAGACTTGGACGCGATAGCGATATCCTGTCTCTAGTGCGCACTTCAATCACTTAGTGCATACTATGTAATGGGTAGCATCTTTAAACCACGAGCAATTATGCGCGGGAAATGTTTTCGAACTTGCTATGCACCCACTACGTGGTCTTAAGGAAATACGCGCGGTAACGTGTGTGCCTTTTGTAATGGGTGGCCGGCTTTGAACCACGATGTCCGTTATGATATTCACATGTTCTGACGCCCGATGCCAATGTACGCTTGTACCACGCAATAATTACTGCGATGTTACATGTTGTAGTGTGACGCCAGTATACAGGACGCGTGTGTTTGTAAAGCATGAAAGTTATTTTCCCTGCATTCCCAAGCAGAGGAAGTTATTTTCAATGTAATTCCAAGCAGGAGTGTGGCTGTGTGGTAGAACGCCTGCTTACCACGCAGACGGCCTGGGTTCGATCCTCATTCGGACCCGGAAATTTTATTATTTATTTTATTTGCATCTTTCTCGATTATTCGGTCACGGACAAGATGATGATTTTTCGCTCACAACCAACGACGCAGACGCCAACGCCGACACCGATGCCGACACCGACACCGACACCGACACTGATGCCGACACCGACACCGACGCCGACGCCGGAATTTCTGCGAAACGAGCTCTTTAACGCTATCGCGTTAAAAATTCAGCGCGCTCCGCTTGGACACTGATGAAACAGCGAGGCTGGTGGCGTGCAGTCGTATTGAATGAAGTGGGTTGATAGAAGTAGGATGAAGTGGGAATGAAGTGGGACTGAAGTGGGAATAAGGTGGGTGACTGAAGTGGGAGGAATGGCCGGAGCAGTAGTGGGCGCAGTGGTGAGTTGTGGGCGTAGTGAGTAGAGGGAGCGGTGGAAGGAGGGGCACATACGGTGTATTTGCCCATTTCCTGTGGGTAAATGCCACTACGATCTACGATCTACGATGGTCCTCGGACATGAAAGACACGATCAAGAACAACTTCATTGTTAAAAGGGAAAGCAGACAAAGGACTGGCGCTAGTTCATCGTGCCGGTCCTTTGTCTGCTCATCCTTTTTCGTGCCCCTCGGTTTTTACCGCCTAATCTTTTAGTGTACAAGGAGGTTAAGCGCTAACCAACTAGCCCTAACAGTCTGTACTGCTAAAGAAATGAATGAGTTTGCATAAGACAAGGAATTACTGTTTACGCCTTTAACTTTGAAAGAACCGAGGAAGGATGACATCGGGTGACTGGAATAAACCATTGTGAAGAGATGGATGCTGATAGAGCTTATGGAAATTTTTTAATGGATCAGGTTAACGGTTTACGGTTTAACACAAGCTAGGGGTTATCTTGGTCGATCTACGTGGACAACCGAAAAATTTTCGTTACCAGTACTTGGAATTTCCAGGGAGCACCACCTCTAAGGTTGCCACTGGGTTGATGTCGTTCAACCACTCTACTGGACGTGTTCTGCCCTGCTGTGCTTGAGAGGTGCTTTTCATTAGCAAAATTAATAAAATCTATAATGTTCGCCTATTTTATCTACAATTCTTGGTGACGCTTTCTGTCATATCCTCGACCCTTATGTAACCCCTCTTATTCTGCTTTGAGCTATGCCGAAGCAACCATTTCTTCGGAGACAAAAATATGAGCGAAAGTAAATGCTGGGTGTAAGAAATGATAGCGAATATTCCTGCAAGAAAAACGCAATGCAGCAAGTTGTCACAGATGGCGCCGATATTTATTGTAGCACGCCATATAAGTTATCGAAGTAGAGAACTGTTATAAACAAGTCATAAAAAATGAAATAACTTTTTCTCTCATATATGACGAAGGGGTGCTGCGCGTAACAGGATGACAGCAATGGAAAGAAGAGGTAAACCATTTGTCGTAGATTTTAAGTGCGAAGCACATTAGGGGCTTGGGCTGTCGTATGCTGTCGTCGTCGCTTGGCGTAACGCAGGCTAAACCACGTAGAAAAATACAGAACAAAATACTAGAAAGCGAGAAATAGAAAGAGAGAGAAAGAAAGGGGAAAATAGGAAGAAATGTAGAAATTAAGAGAAAAAGACAGAAAATACTGGAAAAGAGAAAAATAAAGAAAGAGAAAACTGAAGAGAAACAACGAAGGCAGCCCAGCTCCGCACTTCATTCAGGCTTGGTACCACTAGGACGAAGCTGCCTTAATTCTTTTTTTTTTCACTTCTTGAGTGTTAACTTGCGCTATGCTATTTAGTTAAGTAGAAAGCTAATTATCCCAGTCCACCAGCCTTTCAAGCTATCACAATGATAATTGTAGGTGTTTTACATGTCCAAAACCAGATTACGATTATCAGGGACGTCGTAGAGGAGGGCTCCGGAAATTTCGACCACCTGGGGTTCTTTAATGTGCACCTAAATCCAAGTACATGGGCCTCTAGCATTTTGTCTCCATCGAACTGCGGCCGTCGCTGGGCGGGATTCGTTCCCTGTGACCTTGGGGTCAGCAGTCGAGCACCGTAACCACTGACCACCGCGGACGGTTTCATCCTTTCAAGTTCCTCATCCGGCAATAAAAATTCTGTCTAACCTGGTCGCTTCTAGGTTGTTGCTGGGCTTCAACTAGGTGGTGCTAAGTTGTTTCCAGGTTGCTTCTAGGTTGTTGCTAGGCTTTAACTAGGTGATGCTAGGTTGTTTCTAGGTAGCTTTTCAGCGCGCAGAGGTTCGAGTTAAACCTCTGAAAGCCACAGACACGACACGATTGTCCAAACTCCAGAGATAAACTCGCGCTGAAAGCGAGCTTTCACACCTCCCATAGCTATACGGGATCGTCGTCGTTCTCGTAGGGCTTCCATCGCTGGGAGGTCTTCTCGCAGCCGCCGTTCCCTTTCCCTCTCCCTAGTATTCTCTCGTTGTACGTACCGCTGGTGGATTCCGTACTGATGCTTCCGCGAAGTTGAAACGTGCGGCCACGGTGTTTACCCCTGGGTTAATCCCTATGGTTTATGAAAGCTTTTCTCAATAACTGGTTACGTCTGTCTAGAAATTTTAATTGGTGTTTGCCGCTCGTCTGTTGCCCTTTTAGTTTTTAGTGGAGAGGCGGTGAGTAGTGGAATCCGCCCAATTTGTGTGGCACGTAGCCATTAAGGATGATGATACTTTTTGTACACACTTGTACACACCGCAGTTTTCACGGCCGGCTTAAACCACTTGGACTGTTAAAACACTGTACCCCTATTTAGGTCACGCAGCATAGACATCTACGTCAGCAGCTAGTTTCTTACAGCAGCCTGGAGCTCGGTCGCTCGACCAATAATGACGAATCACGAGTCATTGGCCACACGGCGTTAATGATGACAGCCTCTGACCCGATGTCTTTAATGGCCACCCTGAAGTATCCCCTTTCGCGACGTTTTTCTTCAACGCCGAAAGGTCATCTCGCGTGTGCCAGCTGCCGGCTACCCACAAACGACCAACCAACCAGTCTCCACGTTGGGCCTCGATTCGGGCATCCAACCTGATCGCCGTAGCGAGTCATCGGCTGAGGCTGCCATAATAGGCAGTTACAGGCGCTGCTGCTCTTTTATGACACCTGACGTGTTACGACGAAGCTACGCGCGTTTGAGACGTCATAACCACACGGCTGTATATACGCGTAAGGCACGGAAAACCAAGCACGTAAGTCTAGAGGCACGCTTCGCTGGCCTGGCATCTCTCTTCTTTCTCTGATAGCACCGAATTAGTTTACGGCCCAGCCGAGCAGATGGCGCTCGCATCGAGCCCTATACACCGCACGCTGTAGCTACCATACGTCGTCATGGACAAGGAAGGGCCATGTTTGTTCTTTAATCTCGGGGAGCTGGATAAATGGCGCGCCGTGCTGCGAGGCTAACAAGGCCAGTAAACAAACAGCGCTTGCCCGTAGCGTACGTGTGTGTTCTTGTAAGTGTGTGTGTGTGTGTGTGTGTGTGTGTGTGCGTGTGTGTGTGTGTGTGTGTGTGTGTGTGTGTGTGTGTGTGTGTTCAGTTGCGCAGTGTGCTCCGAAAGTGCTACAGCCCGCTTGTTTTCGGCGTCCGGCACAACGGACCATAAGCGGAACCCATAAATCTCGGGACGCGGGCCAACGCGGCGCACGTTGGGTAAGTCTACTACGCCCTAAGTGGTGAGAGAAACGTAAGAGAAGCTTCGGAGCTATTTATATATCCACTTATTTTATTTACTTTTTTTTTCTCTACCGGGAAAATGTGTCTGTATGGTTAGGGCAGCCTACGTGTACGGCAGACCAGCCGAAATGATAGAGCGATGGACATTGGCTACTGACGGCCCCTGGTTCATGACGTTCACTACAAGATGGACCGTGTACTTTGTCTCGTAGCAGGGAATAGATAGATAGATAGATAGATAGATAGATAGATAGATAGATAGATAGATAGATAGATAGATAGATAGATAGATAGATAGATAGATAGATAGATAGATAGATAGATAGATAGATAGATAGATAGATAGATAGATAGATAGATAGATAGATAGATAGATAGATAGATAGATAGATAGATAGATAGATAGATAGATAGATAGATAGATAGATAGATAGATAGATAGATAGATAGATAGATAGATAGATAGATAGATAGATAGATAGTGTTACTTTATGGCGTTGTACCTTGCAACCGTGTTTGTAATGGTCGCCCTAAGCCCCAACTTCATTAGACTTGCGAAACAGTTAGGCTTGAAAAACGAAATGCAACAGATGATGGCAGCGTGGTTAGACAGTAGGAAGAAGGCAATATTTTTTTAATTAGTGACTCCAGTACGGGTCTTAAGAAGGAATCTCAGCCTATACGCTTGTCTAATTTGTGAGGGCAGTGCACTAGTGATGTCCGTTTCTACCTCTCTGGGATTGCAGATCAAGGTGAATTGAGCACTTGAGGAAGGATTCGTTCTGTTGGCGCGGTTTACTGGCCCATATGCAGGACAATATTAGAAATCTTTGGAAACTCTAACGCCAAAAAATTCATTTTCATCGGATCATAAAATAAAAACGCAAAAAAAAACCGTAATTTTCCGTTAGGTAGCATTCGACAAGAGACATGAAAATAAGTAGACATAGGATATAACGTCCGGCTGACCACGGACATGTAAAGCATGGAAGTTGCTGGTAGACGCCTGCGCCCTTGCGTGACATCAGATAGGCTGCTGCTGCTACTGTAACTCCTACTGCTCCTGTCGTCGTTGATGATGATCATGGAGATGGTGGTGGTTGGTGGGTGTAACGGCGATCACACAAAATTTTGGAGCTTATCTTCTGAGTATCTTTACCCTATTCGGTTTCAATTATTCTTCTAGAGCCACGGATGCAAAAATACATGACATATGGAAGCAATTCAGTGGAGCTTTATGCAGAAATTTATCTATGAAACGAACACGTTTTTCGTTTCCATCGGTATATTCAAGAAATAACAAGATGTTTTCTTAATTTTTATTCATGCGTACGATTGCTATTTTTGTCGACGTGACGTTTGTGATGAAAATTTCAGCGTTGGTATAACCCACAGATTTCTATCACTGTTTTCTGCTTGTGGTGCTTTCTCTCTGCCTCTCTCATCTTTCTACTCCCCTTTCCCTTTTCCCCAGTGTAGGGTAGCCAACCGGACTGCTGTCTGGTTAACCTCCCTGCCTTCTCTCTTTTGTATTCCTTCCTTATGTGAGTGTAGGAAATATCGGTTTCGAATTCCTGAGAGCAGATAAAAATTTTTTTTTAGTTCCCTAACAGCTTGTGCGAGCACTAACCGGTATAATCTTAAATCTCATTATAGCGCCTTCACTCTTTGCCACTGCACGATAATGTGAAGTCCGGCTAACCTAGTTATCCGCATCGTCTTTATGTTGATTTTTATGACATGCGACATCGGATTTTTGTGTTTAAGAACAAAACGAAAGAAAAATATGCAAGCGGTAACTGCCGGATATACCTATACCTGCATTCATAAAACAATATCAAGGAAAAATGAGGACTGGCGACATGTGTCAGCTGAGGCGAATAAAAAAAAACAAAAACAAAATTCGAGCAGAACAAAGGTCCAGAAACATGTGAAAGGAGACGGCTGAAAAAAAATCTAAACGATGTACGACGGCAACAGACTGCCAAGATGGCCAAGACAGTCCGGCAGTCAAGTCCGAGTGAGTTCGCCGATGAAAGACGATGTGTGAAGCGAAACCGTCTCTTCCTTTTTAAAGCTGTCTTTACGCTGTCTCGATTCGCTGGGTTTCTTGTTTGTCGCTGTACTTTTTCTTCGACGCTATTTGTTTATTGTTGTAAACTTCTTCTTCTTCTCAACATTCTCTAACAACAACGACAAAAAAACATAACGGACGACTCAACGACGTTGGACAGACGGCTTGGTGAAAACGCACGTTCGAGAAACCGTTCCGGGAAACCAACTTCTATGATTTTTTTTTTTTCGAGTTTCAACAACAGCAACAACGAGAAAACGAAGCTTGTTTCTGTATATACCGAGAGCCCTGTTGAGACAGCTTCAGAGCTGGATGCTCGGTTCGTTTGTTGCCTGCACCACGCGGTGGTCTCCGGCTTTGGATTTGACTTTTTCTTCTGACACGTTTCATGGTCGGGCCCGATAGCGTGGGGCTTTTGAGTCCGGGATTCCAGAGAAATAGAGGCAGTCGCAACAACCGAGAGAATGAACATAAGTAGAATGGTTGAAGGTGCGACGTTGGAAGAATAGGTGGATTTGGTGGACGAAAAAAAAAAGAAAAAAAGAAAGGAGTTGGAAGCAGCACTCGCACAAGGAAAAATGAAGTCCAAGAGAAAGCTAGGCGCTGGCTTGCTTTTGTATTCCGTTCCGGTTGCGGCTTTGGACGGGGCATCATTTTTATGTCTGGCTGAGTGCGTACACCGTTTGTTATCGGTCGTGCGTGTACTACCGGCATTGGAGAATTGCGAACGAAAAAGAAAAGAAAAGAAGAAAGACAAATAGGTCGGCGAAAGCGATTTGTCCTCTTGCAGGCCAAAAAAACTAGAACCCTGGCACGTCGGTACATATTGCCTGTACCTATCCTTTGTTTCGCCGAATTTACGCATCCGTGCACCGTGATGCAACTGACAGAGGGCCACAAACAGGGAAAGGAGGGTTTTGTATCGGTAAAGCCTGTACTAAGGATTCGTGAGATATTGCCGCCTATCGTGTCTTGCGACACGTAAAGGTTTCGCTGCGGGCGTGTTTGGCGTATCGGCGCGAAGCCCGAGACGGCGTGCAGCCGTGCGCACTGGACGGTTTGGCGCATTCGATGTGGGCTATAGACCTTCGTGCGCATGCGTTGCGACGCGCGAAGGTGTCGACGACAACGCATCTGACGTGAAAGTCTAGCGTAAAGTCGAAGACGAGGTGCAGCCGTGCGAAGTGAATAGTTTGACACATTCCGCAAGTGCGACGGACTTTTTTTGACCGCTCGCACGAGCTTCGCAATCGTGAGAACCATCGTCGTATCTTCCTGAGAACTTACGCGGCAATTCTTTTGAGTTGCGCAACATTATTGGGCCACACGACCGTGCGGCTGTTTCGTTGCGCACAGTGAAGGACACTGACCTGATCTTTTCAGAACACTGACCTTTTAGGACACTTCGCAGGGTTATAAATTGAGGGGGGGGGGGGGGGAGAGATATAGAGAGAGAGATATAGAAGGGCGGCAAAGTGTTGTTGCAGCGCCTTTGCGCTCTTCCCGACCCCCATCCTCCTGAGGTCCTTAGTGTCGGAATGCAGCGCAAAGACGAAAGAAATACTAAGGGGAAGAAGAAACTTGCGGCCCCTCGCCCACCCCTGCTGTGGGCGCAAACCTACGAATGACCTGATCTAAGCACATCATTAAGCTGCTCAGCGCAAAAAGTAGACACGACACACTTAGAATTGACGACGGACCAGCGTATATACTTCCAAATGATTTTTATTACAAAAACCCACACAAATATATGACCTTTAGAAAAGATAAGATCACATAATTATAATTGGGCTAGTTGGTTTAATAATGGAATACCAACTAGCCCAATCCCACACTTTACTAAGCACATCATCTGCTGGTTCCCGTGTTTGCTAGTGCTGCTAAAGACTCGTGTTGCGTTTTTGGTTTTAAAAGGCGTACTCGTTTCTGCATCGTCCTTATTATCTTGAGTAGCAACTCGGGATATATTGACAATGACAGATACGCAAGTCAATAATCTCTGAGTGAGTCTTCACGCTTGTTCTAGCCGTCGCGGTGGTGCAGAGGTTACGGTGCTCGTCTGCTGACCCGAAGGACCTGGGTTTGATCCCGGCCGCGGCGGTCCCATGTGCATGGAGGAGAAATACTTGATGCATGTGTACTCAATTTTAGATGCACGTTAGAGAACGCCAGGTAGACGAAATTTTCAGAGCCTTCCACGACTGCATGCCTCATAATAATGTCGTGGCATGTGGAACCCCCTGCTATTATAAAATTATATGTGCACCACCATACTGCGTACTTGAAGCACGCACCTTCCATTCAAGTTTTATCTTGTTTAGACCACTATGCAAGCGTGACAAGTTTATTATCAGGGGCCTGCAGAGTACTTATTGACGGCGATTCAAGAATGACGAACACACACATTTTTTATACACTCGTGGCTTCATGTGAGCATGATGCTTTTCATTGTTTTGCGTTTGTGTTATTGTTAAATGTGTAATAATATCATAATTTTTGATGTTTTAGGCCCCAGAACAACCACATGGTTACCAGGGATGCCGTAGTAAAGGGCTCACAGAAGTTCGACCACCTGGCATTTTTTAACGTTCACTGGCCCTTAGCATTTCGCGTCCATCTAGATGTACCGCCTAGCAGGTATTCGATCCCGCGACTTTCGGCTCAGCAGCCGAGCACCATAACCGCTAGGATACTGGGGTGGGTGGCGCCACTTACCGACCCGCTACAGAACTGCCAAGCATCTTTTCTATGCACGCCTTGCGCTGACATGCGCTGACGCTGATGAGCGGGTCACGTCACGCCAACTCGCGCGAATCCCAGCAATCATGAGGATGATGCACGGCAGAGATACATGCGTGGAGATCAGCGAGTTACGGCAGAAGCTAGCGTGACGTTGCAATGCACTTCCTCACTGGGGAAAAAGAATGCGTGCAGCGGTAATGACCGGGTGTTGAGCGTACCCGTTCCTCCCTAAATGTCCCTCGCTTGTTTCCCCACGCCTCACTGTAGGACTAATTTAGGGAAGCAACCATATACACATCCCTAAACTGAGAGTCGGCGTACGCAACCTATTTCGGAAACTCTTTTAATGCGTTTTTCTCGCGAGACCCTAATGTGTTGAACCTAGGTTCCAGATGAGCCTCATATCGCCTTGTGAAGAGAGCGTTACGTCATGGTTTGGAAGGAAGATTGGTGGCCTGTCATAATGACGTGGAAGCTGCATCGAAGGCAAATTACGGCAATAATATATGGGGTATTACGTCCCAAAACCACGATATGACTTATGAAAGACGCCACAGTGGAGGGCTAGAGGAAATTTTGACCATCTGGAGTTATTTAACCTGCACTGACATCGCACAGTACGGCGGGCCTTCACCATTTATCATCGAAATGTGACTACCACGGCTGGGTTCGTGACCGCGACCTTCGGGCCAGCAGCCGAGCACTGTAACCAGGTGAATTACAGCAGTCAACTAATCTTGGTTATCAAGACTTGGAAGCCGACATCTGTAGACAGGCCACTATGAGTAACCGCATATCACCGGGCACTCTCGGATGAAGCAGCGCTCTGTATTCTCGCCTTTATTTTTCTATCACCCACGCATCATTCCTTTGTGCAGGGTAGCCAATCGGACACACATCTGGTTTACATTTTCTGTCTTTCCTTTTCCTAGTTTTCTATTTTTGAAAGTGTCTACATCCCAATAAAAAGATTTATTAAATAACTGGACATGAACACTTGACCTGCAGAGAATCGTCAACATGATTGTAGGCGTAGCTATAGACAAGTATAGACAAATATAGACAGTGCTAATTTCCTTGGAAGAAACGTGGGTGATTTTAACGGAACCGCTACTGGAATTAAGGGGATGTGCGATTCGGAAAAAAAAAGTTGCGTTAATCTGTAGCCTAAGACAGTGAAATTTTTGCTGTATATAGATGATTTTATGCTGATTTCAAATATGCAATGAGTTTTAGAGTAAGCTTTACAGTTTTCGTTTTGTGCCACGATAATGTGTAAAATATAGTTCTTTTTAGAGTCTTCTTTTGCCAGTAAATGTTTATCGTTCTGAGCCATTATTAGCTCATATTGCTTCACATTATCTGTAGAATGCAAATAATTATCAAAAAAAGCGCGTATAAGACATTTTAATGGACAAGGAAAATTGTAATGTGAGAAGCCTTAGAATGCTCACACCATACTAATTGCTTATTTTAGGTTCGTAATAATTACATTTGGTGATATAAAGTTTTAAAGTAGATACTTGCACTCCGCACATGTTAAGAAATATGTGGGCAAAACTTCATCCCGATCTGGCTATCAGAAGTACCAACAACATGATGTACAAACTCATGAAGTTGCCCA
>JALIZH010016405.1:10000-17500 GCA_030522465.1 Rhipicephalus appendiculatus | reverse complement strand
TTGAGGTTGCTAATGGTACTATAATATAAGGCCTAATTAATGAAGATGCACCGTATTTATCTAATAAAGTTTGTTTCCTGATTGCGACAGCTAAGTTCTAGCTGACACGAAAATCAACCCGAGATACTTAGATATTTATAGAAAAGCACCAACATCACGCCTTTGTGCCAGATCTTGATAGAAAACGGATATATCCTTGTGTAACAAAACACCATGCCGCATGTTGGCACGGGATTATTTCTGTCTTTAGACGCTTTTAATATTATTATAGTCAGTCTCTTAAGGTATCTGAACGCTACGGCTTTTTTCAAGTTTCCCAACTGCAATTTGTGCAAAACAATACATGCTTAGAGGTCGAGCACTCTGAGATCATCTTGGCCTTCATGTTGTCTCTCATCTCATCTGCAGCTGTTTTGTAATTAGACGTTCAACCTCAAAACGAAGCAACAGGCAATATTTACAGAACTCATTACACTGACTTCGGTACATTAGAACGGCCTGCTTGAGTGCCCAATTTAGGGATCACTTCCTTACGCAAGCTGTAAAGGCAAGCACAGTTACGAACGTCTAATGACATTATAATATTGAACGAGCATCGCTATTCCTGAATTATCACCTTCGGTAATGATCAGAAGTTGAACTTAGCAGCGGCTGCACGTGCTACCGCATGCTAATGATTGTTATGCCGGCGATACCAATAGAGACCGATCAGTTCGAAGTTTAGCGGGTGTTTGAGTGCGCTAGCTATATTGTGTGACCGTGCCGGTTGTTCACTACAAGAATGTCATTTATGTCCAGAAAGATGTGCCTTGTTCTGGAGCATCCAGCAAAGTCTGCAGCAACTGCAGGCTTTCATACGAAAAATTTGGACGCAATGTTACATTTTGACGCAACAGCTCTTGATTGAATTTTAAATTTTGATGCAACATGCCTTGGTGCAACATGCATGATGTATCTTACCTTGATGCAACATGCCCCAATGCAATAATAAAGTTGGACAATAATAATAATAATAATAATAATAATAATAATAATAATAATAATAATAATAATAATAATAATAATAATAATAATAATAATAATATGTGGGGTTTTACCTCCGAAAACCACCATATGATTATGAGAGACGCCGTGATGGAGCGCTCCGGAAATTTCGACCATCTGGTGTTCTTTAACGATGCACTCACAATTAAAGTTGAATGCAACAGAATTTGACACAACCTAAAAATCTTGATGCAACGCACTTTGATAGAACCTTTGATGTGATCTGAAAGGAATAATATTTAGTTTTCTCTGATAGTGCCACGAATAATCCGTCGTTGCTTTGTGCGGACTAATGCTGTAGGAGAGAGTGGCCTGAGGTCGGAAAGGGAAAGCAAAACACCGTGGCTTGTCAGAAAAAAAAAAGAATAGAAGCGCAGATGGACCAACGGCATACGCTAGGGAAAATTGAATCGCAGAGGGGCCATGGCACCTAGGGCGAACGAAATTGGCACGTATACAGACAGGGAACGAAGGCTGGAGAGCACTAAAGCCTTTCTTTTTTTATTTTATTTTTTTTTGCTGCCGTTTGCGCTTCCTGACACGGAACAACGCAATTAAACGCTTCCGTGCCCAATGTGGAGTTTGCCTCTAGCCCCCCTGATCTTACCTCACCTTCATGGCGGGTAAACTCGTGCGATGAAGAGGAGGGCAACGGGGTTGGGGGGATACTTTCTATTTCTTCCGTTTCTGTTATTTGTCTGTTATGTGTAACGTCTCTCGATAGCAGACGATACCTGCCAGAGACAACAGGCGATAAATCAAGAACGGAAGCTAGCGGGTTGGCGCTGAACGTATTGCGCGAAGTTGGGAAGCCGTGGTGAAGGCGATATCAAGAATGAAAAAAAAATATATCAAAGATCTGAATAAGAAGCAAAGGGGAAGCCAGAAAGAAAATGAATGATTACTCCGGGACGAAACAAACAGAGCAACTGATATTGCACGGTAGCTGGGGCAACATGGTCAGAAGACAACAAAGAAAAATGTTACGTAATCAAAGAAAAGTAATATGGGATAGGTACAGCGGAGCTGTGGGAAAGTATACCAGAAAAAAACAAAAATCAAAACAGGCAGCATTGGGAATGAGACGTGAGCTGCAAGTTGGAATCGACGCAGTCGAATGCTAAGCAACCCGCCTGCTTTCCGAGAAAAAACAAACAAACAAGAGTTATTCCAGCAAGCGCAGTACTTTTGATGCGCCACCACCAAGACTGAGCGAAGCACATCGCGACCATTTCTCTGCAGTTTTATATCTTTGCCTTCCTGCGCCAGCTAATGGGAAAAAGGTTCCCAGTTCCCTATCAACCTTCCCTTCCCCTTACACCCCACCCCACACATACACTCTTTACTTTCCATATTAGCCTACAGCTAGTGCTTCTTTCTTTGATCTTAGTCGCTTTATTTACCGTATTTCTCTTCTTATTAGCCTTAGCTCGGCCACCTCTCCCTAGCCAGCTGAGCTGTGTATTACGTGGCCTTTATTCCTTACGGTCCCCCCCCCCCCCCTTTTTTTTTTTACTATGGCACATTTTTCCTACGCTGTCACGTTCCGACCACCCGCGGTGCAAGGTCTCCCCGGGAAAACGTGATTTCCCTTATTTTGTTGGCACGCCTTCTGAATTTTCTTTCTTTCTTGCTTGCCTCTTCCGCGATTCGTTCGCTGCGCCGTACAAAATGGCCTTGTCACCTTTCGGCCTAATTTTTTCTTCTCTATTTCCTCGGCGTTTCACCTGGCACAAATTTGTCTTCCCTTCTCTCTGAACTTTCCTCCTGTTGGCTCCCTTCTCTCTCTCTCCATGTATCTCTCTCTCTCTCTCTACATATATATATATATATATATATATATATATCTGCACAAGGCAAAACATCTATTAGTGTGCCAGAGCATATCCTCTCCCCTCTACCTATAGGCCTGCGGTGGATATATATATATATATATATATATATATATATATATATATATATATATATATATATATATATATATATATATATATATATATATATATATATATATATATATATATATATTCACCCACCGCAGGCCTATAGCTAGAGGGGGAGGATATGCTCAGGCCCACTAATAGATGTCTTTTATACGTTTTGCTTCATCTTGTGCAAGAAGAGTTCGTCTGCTCGCAGCAAAAACCTTTGCCGTCGTCTGCGCTGACAGAATTAATGTGGTTACACGTCGCCGAGCAGACGACGCCCTCCCCTCACCCCCAAGAGGGAACGGCTGTCAAGCCGCGACAGAAAGACAGCGAGAAAAGCCAAAGCCCAAGCCAAAGCCCCGGAGTGGTGAGGCGGCGATCAATCAAAATGGCGCGTAGCTTTGACAGCTACTCCTTCTCCCTGTCGTGCATTAGCTTTAAACAAGGCCCTCGGAGGGATCGTCAGAGGTCTTTTTTTACTGAGTTTTTTTGTTCTTTTTTGGAAGGGTTACGAACCTTTGACGCAACCCGTGTCGGGGAGCTCGGTCGGAAGTTTGGAGTGTTTAACGATGAACTGTGGTTTCTTAATCGCAAAAAAAAAAAAAAGAAATTGACATCAATAGTTGTTTTTTTTTTAGTTGCCTTTTGTACTGCCTTCGTTCAAAAAGTGCGAAGTAGACGGGAACACATGATATAGACGCGAAGGCTTTGCCCGGCATTTTCAACATTGATGCAAATTTTGAATTGTTCATTTAATTAATTATTATACAGCTTTAGACTATTACATACCTGTTGCATAAGCTAGAGAACCAAAGAGAATGAGGACTTAAATATGTTAGAACACAGAAAGAGAGGAAAAAAATAGGCCAGTGTACGATCTAAAGACAACAGGAGAAAAATTATAAAATGAAAGAAATCAAGAACTCTACATATCAAGCTGTACAAGTTCAAGCACTACATTTGAACACTTCAATTCTGTTGTGTTTATATTTGGGGAATATGATCTCGACATATAACGAAACACTAGAGTTTGTCGTTTCTGTCTTTGTATTGTTATGGGGGTGAATGTAAAGATAAATTGTGGCAGACATTGTTTGATTACCGGCATGTAACATTAATGATTTCCGCATTAATATTCACCAAGCAGAGAGTCACAAAAGGGAAGCCAAATCACTTGTACCTATGTGTGCACAGCTACTTCCTGCTAGATTGACAACAGCGATACCCCGCTAATGCTGATAATGTGTGCCAATCAAGCGAACGACTTCGCAATTTAAAAGCACAGGTGTGGCAATGAGACCAAAATACAAATAGCAATTTGAATAAAATAAAGCTGCCTTGGGGTAGGAGTAGAACTCCAAACCTACAGCAGTTCCGTTTCTGACTTAGGAAGTTAGTAACTAATAAATTACTGGCTATGAAAAGACTATTAAATGAATTAAGGTTGCTGGCTACGGAGAAACAGCCCTGAAGAGTCCCAGTAATAACAACATTCGTAGTTAAGACCCTTGAATAAAGCTCAATGCACCTGTTAGTTTTGATACTACGGTTCTATACACGACGGCTTCTCACAAACGTAAAATGGGAAAACAAATTATCACACATGATCATACCTGTTTTGTGGATTAGTTTAAACCTTGCCATTTATACCTGCTCGCACCGTTTGCTTGAAGAACTAAATTACAAAATCTTCGTGCGATCGAAAGACCTAACTTGCATAGCTGTCAGCACACTGTCAGGTTTGGGTGGCGTTAATAATGTTTGTTTAATAAATTTCTCTGTGGTCCCATGGCTCATTTTTTTCTTCTTCTTAGAATGGATGGCTCATACGTAATGCAGGGGATGAGCCAATAAATGCGGGGATTAGCCAAACATATCGAGAATGACTGTAATTCCTGTGTGTCCTAAAGGATTAAAAGATGCTTAGCCACTATAATAAAATATTATTGATATTTAAACTGCTGGTAATCAATATCTAACTGTTTATAGAAGATACATTTAGGAAGTGCTCTCTTTTCTCACCCCATAAAAGCTTCACAATAGGTAAGCAAGCATTCATGTTGCTGCATGCCAGTGGAAGAGCCCCAAACGAAAGAACAACCCCAGCTATCAGCTATAACATCATGGCAGGAGCTGACCCACAAGCGCATAACAGAGCGTGTGCACAGGCCTGAAAATGATTGATCATGTCCTCACTCATGCTGATAATGAGGTCACTGAATAAGGACGGCATATAAACATGAGCCTGCCGCATTGATCGGAACCGCGGCTGTCTCCGATGGCGCCACTCACGTAGGGCTGAGAACCACGACATTTTGGGCAGGGTAACGACGACAGACCTTGTTATCAGTGGCAAATCACGCACCCCCCCTTGTGTCGGAGGGCCCTCTGTCCTTGCTCTATAAACAATAGTGTTCTTGGGCGACAGTAACAGAAAGATAACTTATCTATAAAAATTTAACAAGTTCCATGTTTAACTACTTTACAGAGCAACACAAACAAGGACAAAAGGAAGAAACGTACACCAGCAGCGCCGTGATATACGTTTCTTCCTTTTGTCCTTGTCTGTATTGCGCTGTAACCACGTTAAACATGAATTTGAACCAACTGGCCCAACTTGCCCTCTTGCTGCCTTAATAAGTTCAGTGAACTAACCCTTCGGGTCTGCGCTACAATATTTTATTCAATACGTACGATTTCTTAAGAATAATTGGCACTTTGGCTTTTCCTTGCACGTACTTCCGGCCTAGCAATTACTTCCGAGCTTTACTTTTTAGAAGACATCTTCTAAAAAGTAAAGCTCGTAAGAAATCTACTGTTGTGATTGGTGTGAAGAGTTCTATTGGATACATATCATATCGGAGTATAAGTTTGCTTAAGATAAGGACAAATTAACTGTGATAATAATTAGAGTCCACTGAATGAAATAATTGAAAGAACAGACGGTTTTCTTGGGAGCAGCTGGGATCGGTACGCCGCCTGGCGGAGCAGATCCCAAGCACACGCTTCTTTCTCCGTGGCCTCTGGGATACACTTCGGAAGCGTGACGAAACACAAAGTTACCCACAAGGAATACACCTGGGCACACGAATTCTGATGTGCGAGTGGCGCTACTTGACACTGAAGTAAAAGGATTAAGATGGCCTCTAATTTGTCACTAATTATCAGCAAAAAAGTAGATACTTGAAATATGAGCGCGTAATTTAAACAGGGACTTAGGAAGACAAGGACATGCACTTGTCCTTGTCTTCATAAGTCCCTGTTTATGTTACACACTCGTCACCAACTTGTCACATCAGACATCTTGAAAGAAAAAAAATCTAGAGAGTGCGCTTTGGGCAACCCTTCGTCAAAGGTGCTGCCACCACAGTTCTGTCTACGGTCGGCTGCCTCCCTCTAATTACCCAATTATCCGATTACAGTTCATTATTATACAGGGCGCGATAGGCTCAGATTTATCGAGAGGATGATGGTGCTGACGACGACGGTGTCGATAAAGATGCTCCCATAGCATTGCGCGTACCGACACCGGGAGATTCACCAATGGGAAAACTGAACGCATGTTACGTTGAAATATTACGTAACCTATTAGAAATCGAAAGGAAAGAGAAAATATGCATAAAATTGAAGCAGGTATTCTGCAATTCTGCAATCGGAAGAGCAAGATAAACACTTAAGCTAAGAGGCGCAATTTTGATCGGCGATAAAAGAAATATACACAAAGTAGTTCTACCACATTGGTTTGAAGAAGCACGCCAAATAGCCGAGTTTTCAGCCCTATTGAAATTTATTAAAAGATATTTTAGGAATACTTAGGAAAACAGGAATTAGTCACGCATGTCTTCCTTGAATGAAACTACTAGCTTTTTGAAAGAGAAACCTGTGGCGACAGCACAGTAGCGAGGAAGTAAAACGTTCGTGCTCTTTCTGATGTTAAGTTCAATCCTAGATTAGTAAGCAAAATTTCAAGACAACTTTTGCATATTAGTCTAGAGTAGCAAAAATATTAACAAAGGAAAATGTTTTGTTCTTCTTCGGAGGTCCGGCCCAAGACGTATTCTGGCAATCTGCGCAAAGCTAGCGGAATACGAGACTATTTACAGAAATCATAAGAAAAAAAAAAACGTTCCGTCTCGTAGTCGAATCGCTCGTTAGCGAGTAAAATATTTGCGCATTCGTTGCTACGTCAAACGATGACCGTTTAGCATTGCATCCCGAAGCCTATCGATAAATTTGTTGCGAAAAACGTTGGCTATTGAATTGAATTAAAACAAATTCCCGAGGGGCAGAGTTCGTTATGTCCTCATCTGTCTCATCCGAGAAGCGGCGTGAAAAAATTTGCAACGCGAACTCTGCGCGTTAGAACAATTCGGAGAAGCGTGAAGATCAAATTAGCAATCATTACGTGAAAAAAAAGGGGCACGAGATTAATTTGCGATCGGCTAACTTCGTAAAATGTACAGGACGGAAACAAAATAGAAAAATGGCAGTCCGGCTTCCGCGTTCCTAAATTTTGGAGGAAGCCGCT
>JALIZH010016405.1:0-5000 GCA_030522465.1 Rhipicephalus appendiculatus | reverse complement strand
CATATGAGTATTGAGGCCACCAAGCGTAGAGGGGTAGAGAAACGTTTTTCGAAAATTTTCAACTACGTGTATATTCAGAATCCTGGCCATCCATTCAATATTATACGCCGACTTGTTTCATCGTCCGGGTTCATTTAATAGTTATGAAAGCACATTTTCGATTCCCCTGCTCACGTAACCTTCATCTGTGCAGCTGACGTCACTTTAAGTAAGCCAATGAAAAGCCTTCTGTCGTCGACAGAACATGGCGACGCTGCGATGTTTGCAGAGTCATAGTTGACCGAGGTTCGTAGCATCATACCGTTTCGTATTGCGGCGCCGTAAAGACGTCACGAATGTTGTTTTCACTTTGATAAGTTGTGCGGCACTGTCTGACGACGCACACGGTAGGCCTAGGGAGGACTAAGCCACCCGAAACACACCGTAGAACACAACCTGACGTAGCCAGTGAGAAAAAAACTGGGACGCTGCACCGAGCGAGCGAAGCCAACACGTGACGGAGCCTGGATGTACTTGAAAGCGGAACCAAGTAGATCACTTGCTGTACTTGCACAGTATACAACTCAAACTGCAAGAACTGCTGTGTTATTTTTTTTCCGTCCTAGATTCCTATATATCTGTTATTTTAGACCAAAAGAAAGCTAACGCCGTGTTTATAACTTCTTTTAGCGTGACGTCCCACTGACATCACATGTTAGTTCCTATGGTGGCCGGTGGTGCCGCATGGTCGTTTAGGAGCCCAAGAAAACTGCAATTTCAAACGAGCGTCATTAATTATAGACTGTATGTTGCGCCGAAATATTTCGGAATCGGTATGTCTAATTCTTATTTAAGTAGGGAAAATTACAACCGGGCAGCTTCATTTTCTTTTCACGACCCCTTTAAACTGACCACATTTTCACGCCTTCTCCCCTTTCCTTCTTTTTTTGCACGAATAAACGACGCCACAATAATCGCGAACTGGCATGGCCTATTACATCTTTTGAAGAATAGTCCATTTCACCGAGCATATAGCGTGTCTTTTAGGCTATGCGAAAGCGTATCTTGGTGATTTTTCCCGGGATTGATCTACAGTAATTTGCCTAGTCAGCCTTATACACTTGCACACAAGCAACATTGGCTAGTGTCGCGTGAGGCCAAAATCACGACTAACGTTGTCTAGTCGGGGCCTATGTTGTCCAACGGCGGACTATATTTCAACAATAAGGACTAAACGATTGCATAATATTGGCCAAGTGACGGCTAATGTTGGGTACTGCTTGGTAATGTTGGTTAAATGCGCTCAATGAATACCTATGTTGGCTGACCTTGGCCTATCGCTAACAGGCATTGATAGTGGTGGCTAAATCACGGTAGTTGTTGGGTTATATTGCCTGATGGTGTTTTAATCTTGGTTACGTAATGTTAAAATCGCAGTATTGCCCTCGTTCAGTATCGCTGTAACAGTGTTCCCTCATGCAATTTTAATCAGATACCGAATAAAGCACCAGCTGTAGGCCGGAAACAAGAACAGGTCTAGTTTCCCGGCTATTTCGAGGGCTTTACGCGGGGCTTGGTTACGAGCGTATGCGTAAATCGACAACCTGAGTTAGTAATGACTGCACATTGGACTACGGGTCAGTCCATGAGGCGAAGTCTATTCAATCGATTCGCTCGATCACTCAATCGTTTAGACAATCAATCATTCGGTCGGTCGGTCAGTCGGTCGGTCAGTCGGTCAGTCAGTCAGTCAGTCAGTCAGTCAGTCAGTCAGTCAGTCAGTCAGTCAGTCAGTCAGTCAGTCGGTCGGTCGGTCGGTCGGTCGGTCGGTCGGTCGGTCGGTCGGTCGGTCGGTCGGTCGGTCGGTCGGTCGGTCGGTCGGTCGGTCGGTCGGTCGGTCGGTCGGTCGGTCGGTCGGTCGGTCGGTCACGTAACTGTCACTTCAAAGAGTGATAGGCGTGAGAAATTGGATCCAAAGAGCTTGACTAGGCTTCCCCACCTGTTAAGATGCACTGGTATACAGTGGCAGGGCATACATTATGCGAACGTGAAGAAAATCAACGTACATTATGTATGCATGCATCAGTCATCTTCGTTCTCAGCCTGTTTATGCCCACTGCAGCGCGAAAGCCTCTCCCAATGATCTCCAGTTTACCTTATGCTGTGTGAGCTGATTCCATTTTATCTTCTTAATATCGCCGCTACGCCTGACTCTTCGCCTCCCTCGATTGCGTTTCCTACCTCTTGGTACCAATTGTGTCGCTCTTACTGTCCACCGGTTGTCAGTCCTACACCTTACGTGGTCAACCTAGGTCTATTGAGTTCGCTTGGTGTTAACTATATATGATATCCTCCATTGCTGTTTGTTCCCTCAATCCACGAAAAGAGCACTAAAGAAATTCGAACAATTAACCTACTTGGAAAAGGAAATACATCATTACAAATCAAAAATAGAAAACCCTATGAAAAATTTTTTAACAAGTGGATTGTTTGATGCTGCTATCCTCGTAATCTTGGCAAGTTGGTAACTCCATCGGATGAAGTTAGACATGCTTTCGGGAAATATGCGAAACCGAGTCATGATAGGTAGGCTAATGACAATTTATGATTTTATCGTTCCGGTTGAAAGAAATGAACGCTCTTGGAAATTAAGAATGCTCGCTTTCAACTTTCGTGTTCTCCTGTTGGATTTTCTTAGTCCACAGCACGGAAACTGCATAGCTTTTCATAGAGGTGTTTCATGCCACTCAGGGAGCCACCGCGGCAGCGGTGAAATATAGACCTTACCCACTGCTTTTATGGATACTTCCTGATTAAGCTCACATTATTACGGGCGACTGTATAGGGTTACCCTACGTAATTTCGATAAACAAACGTGCGCGCCCATAAGAGTAAAACGAGCACTAAATTCAATTTTCGACAATTCCATTAGCGCGTCAACACTGCACTTCCTGGAAATATTCGCCGTCCTCCTAAAGTTTCCTGGGGCCTGTGTAAATATGTCAACATCTTCATCTTCCTTCCCATCCTTACTGTTCTCAATCGACCACAGCTGTTGTTTGTAAAGAGAAACGTGAGCGAAACAAAGTAAAGGAAGCGAAAACTGACGCTTATTAAACAGGGGTGCACCGAACAAAAGCATACACTGCGCACAGGCATCGTGTCAATGAACCTTTCCAACGCGATGCAGACAAAAAAGGAGCATCTAGACCAGTTAAATCTACGCCAAAGAATCAAAACAACGAAGGCATCAGCAAGAAAGACAGAATAAAAGACAATATTAGGAAATGTCAGAAGACGCCTCAGGATCTAGGCTGCTCACGTACTTTCATCTACCGAGCAGCAAGGAACCGAGTGTTTGTGTTCAGCGCAGAAAAAAAAATACAGCAAGAAAACGTGTACTATGCCCCGGAGGTATGTGCTCAAAAGAGGCCCTGTGCAAACCTCAGACGATGCACGCAAGGTGGCCCGTCTGCCAGCAGCACCGCCTATGGTGGGCCTTGATGTTAGTGACAGCGACAGCAGCCACTTTCTCTTTACGTTTTCTTGTCTTGTTTGTTCAATAATACCGCTTGTCTTTGATGCGTCTACCATGGCGCAGTGCGCCAATCAAGCCGTCGCAGAGTTTTCGCGAAGAATCGTTTTCTTGTTGCGATTATACTGCGGCGAATGTACCTGTGTTTTTTTTTTTAAACAGTGTAGACTTACCCGCCGTGGTGGCTTAGCAGGTAAGGTGTCTCGCTAGTAAGCTCGAAGATTGCGGTTCGATTCCTGGCCGTCGCATCTGCATTTATGTGTGTGTGTGTGCGCGTGTGTATGCGTGTGCGCGTGTGCGTGTGCGCGCGTGTGCGTGCGCGTGCACGCGTGTGTGCGAGTGTGCGCGTGTGTGCGCGTGTGCGTGCGCGTGTGCGTGCGCGTGTGCGTGTGCGCGTGTGGTGTGGTCTCGAAAGGTAGGTGCGGGTTCACGGACCTCCAGCACGACGGAGGCGATGTGCTAGAGGTCCGTCTAGTGTGCAATTTCAGTGCACGTTAAAAAACGCCCGCTCATAAACATTGTCCGGAGCTTTCCACAACACCGCTTCTCATAGCGTGAGTCCCTTTGGGGCGTTAAACCCTACAAACCAACCAGCCATGGTGCAACTTGCCAGGCGGATAGCATTCTCAGATGGGCTATTATGGCAGGCTGCCCCTGCATTGATTGAGACTGAGACCAAAAATTTAAAGCACGCAATGAATATGTATTTAGTCACAAGCAATTATTAATAATTGTTGGGACTTTGCATACCAATGTCACTAAATATAATGCGTGAAAAGCTTTTCATGGTATATAAACTCACGCTTTGTAAACGACTGGGCAATTAAAGAGGAACTTCCGCTGGCGCTCAGGTTGGCGCTGCAATGTACGTGTAGCCTCTTAACTAAATGTTGGGAACAGCTTCGGTTTAAAGCCACTTATCTTAAATCGTCTTTTGTTTAATCGAAAAGATCGTTTAAATCGACTTTTCTAATAGCTAGAATGGATAGAAACATTTCAGTAAAAGTCCATACCATTCTGTGGGGGGGGAACACTCGTTTGATTAGAACATGAATGCAGGTCATACTGGGCCACTCAAAGAAACACCAGTGCTCGGCTGCGTAATGTTCTGAAAAGAAGATTTACGGCAGACTGCTGGTTTCCTTGGCAACGACAGCTATCGAAGCCATCTATTCTGGAGTGATAACGACTTGCACTGTGCTCTCAGGCGACGTATGTTCCTTGTTTTTGACAAAATTTTGATCCTCAGAGAAAGCAATCAAGTCTGGGGACCCATGACCGATCTATAGGTTTCACAGTTACTGCCATGCGTAATTCTTTAAGACAGTAACAAATATCTGAATTCATTCATTTTGCACGCCAGTTCTTAAATCGAATTCACAAAATTGCTGCAGAACTGGCGTGCCCCGCCGTGCTCGCATTACGCTATAGTCTGGAGACCGGTCTGACTAATGCATGCTTTAGTTGGTGACTGCGAATTACTGTT
>JALIZH010016404.1:0-46104 GCA_030522465.1 Rhipicephalus appendiculatus | reverse complement strand
TTAACAGAGGTAATATTGGGTGGCGGAAACATAGAATAGCAGCAGGCGTCACAACCCTGAATTTCGTAACACGTTGTAAGTTAAAAGCTGCCCCCTTAATATCAAGTGTACAACTATACTTCATTATCATCATCCTCATCGTCATCAGCCACAATATGAACAAAGTGCGAAAGTATGTAGGTTCGCGTATTGGCTTATAGACGCGCAGTGGGTACTTGGCTACTTTGAAAAAGTGGTGAATTATGGCGTAGTGCGGACTTCGAAACTGTGCTTGCTGTGGGCGCCCTAGGAGTGTTCAGAACGATGAATGTCATGCATACAGACGTTGCTTGCCTTGCGGCATGGTTGAGGTGTCCATCGAGAAGTGAAGTATGGCAAGCGAATGAGAAAGCAATGCGAAAAATTAGCAGTTGTTCCGAGTACGAATACAACCGATGAGCGAAGCTCCTTAGAAATGGGAAGCAAACGACTATGTACATTTTGAAACGGTTGGCGGCGTCGGCGCTTAGATTCGGCCGCTCTAGCACGTACGGTAGCATCCTGTTGGCGTAACCTTTGTAGCTCCGCTCGTCGTGCTTTAACCGCAGGACCCTGCTGCCAGGCTCATCTTGCTGCCGCTGCTCTGGCTTTGCGTTCCGCATCCTTGCCAAGCTGCTTAACGTCTTCATCATATTCACGTTTACGTTTCTGAGGACGACTATCCATATTCTGTGAGGAGCCCTAAGTAATGTCAAGTGGGTCCTTATTTTTTTTTATATATGTACAGACATGGTTTTCGGTAAATTTTATTGTCGTTTATAAACGCGAACTGTTTTTGCGCCGCGCACCTTGTTTTTTGCGCAACGCGCGCCGGACGCCGCGAGCGCCTTGCAACGCGTGCCTTTTCTTTTTTCTTTAAATTTTTTTTGTTGTTGTTGCGCCGGCGCCGCGAGGGAAGAGCGTCTACTGCTACCTTAGACAAAGCGCCCGTGCTGCGCTAAAATGATGGTTGTCATTTCACAATTCGCGATGGTGAAAGTGAAGACGACCATTATAACCAGTTGTGCACAGAGCTTATTTCTTTTATTTAACCTCGAATTTCTGGCGCGCTAGAAGCAAACCGCTCGGCGTTCGGCGCGCACGGCGTTTCATTGTCTTTTTGAGCCGGCGACGCATCCAGGGAGCTTCAACGGCGAACGGGTGCCGGCCTAAGGGAGCTTCGCTCCTAAAAAGACACGGTAACGCAATCGCGCTCCAAGCTCATAGACGAAGCTTAAGCGTCCTCCATGTTTTGTTGCACTAGAAAGTATGGAATAGAAAACCGGTCCGCCATGGTGGATCAGTGGCTACGGTGCTCGGCTGCTGACCCGAAGGTCGCGGGTTCGATCCCGGCCGCGGTGGTCACATTTCGATGGAGGCAAAATGGCAGAGGCCCGTGTGCTGTGCGATGTCAGCGCACGTTAAAGAACACCAGATGGTCAAAATTTGCGGAGCCCTCCATTACGGCGTCTCTCATAATCATATCGTGGTTTTGGGACGTAAAACCCCAGATATTATATATATTATAATAGAAAACCGCACAGGAAAGCCACGTTAAAGATTATAAAATTTAACAGCGTAGTCAATGTGTGAATTTCAGGAACGACATACTTTTTATAAGTTGGGAAATGACGTCATCGGAATAGTAAAGATTATCTCGTTATCGTTTACGCTTGCACGCGTTGACTTCAGCTTGCAAATGTTTAGCACCGTGCAGTAATGACACAATGCAGTGACGACACCAAGCAGTGATATGGTCCAGTAATACAATTACTATAACATATTGCTTCGTTCAGGTGAGGGAATAAGGTAAGAAATGGGCCCAATGGGAATTAAAACTTGGAAAACCGGCCTGGAGGTTAAGGGCACCTCAAGCTGTCATTGCAGCTTTCACCTAGGCCATCACCACTGCTTGATTGTTCGCAATGAAAACAAATAAAGAAACGAAATGAAAAATCAATGAAAACAGCGTAGAACACGCAGGAAAAGAAAAACACAGGACGAGCGCTGCCTGAGGATGATCGCAAGTTCAGATAGGAGCTCATCAAATGAATCTGGAGAGCTGGCATGAAGTATACTAGCGGCAAATATAAGAAAAATGACATCATTATGCACATTACGCTAGAAAATGTGCATATAGGAGCTCACAGAAAGTTCAAAGATAATGAATAAAGCAAAGGTACCGGGAAAGTCATTCTAAAGGGGCTTCCGACAGCTCGGTAGATTTTTATTTATCTTGATGAAATCGTGCATTATCCATGCCGGTTTGCAATTAAAAATTTTAACGTCGTATATCTGTGAAGCACCACAAGCAGTTTTCCTCTGTTTTATTCACTTATCAAAGCAGCCGCAACCAGTAGGCTTGCCAATGGTAAAAATCTTCATTTGTAGACAAATCAAATGTAATTGCAGGTACTAGAGCCTTCCGACGTGGTGTATGGATCCAAAGCGCCATGTTGTTATGTGGCGGCATGTTATGCCGTTCGTTGAGGATCCTGTTCTCATCGGCGACGTTGCCATTTTATGCGCTGAATGCTTTGAGCTCCTGTTGGCGGCGACCTTCAAGCAACCTTAAGTTGAAGTCTCAAGCTGTAACCCGAGAATCAAATTTGAACATCCGGGCAACCAGCAACCAGCCAAAAGTTAAGGAAATGTGTTCTCTGGCCCTCAGCTTTTTTTACACAACCACATTAGATACGCTAGTTACTAGCCGAACAGGTTACAAGTCAACATCTTCCGATTTCTCTTTAGTGGTTGTTCAGAGTATCACTGAAGCGGCAACTTCTTGCAGGCTGAAGTTTCATTTTTTCTTTCTAATAGCAACGTTCGAAACGCAGATACAGTCCAGCATACGCTTGATTGCCATATTTCGAGGCTGAAACAGGCTGGACTGTGCTGTTTTCAACGCCAGCGGTCCATGGATTTCGGGACACTGTTTTTGGACCGTTTCTTTCTAGAGATGCTGCTACGCTGCGTGACCACTATGACAGCATCCGTGTATGGTGTTTGACCTCGACGAGACTTGCAACGAGGTTCGGCTGAAGACAGGTTCATTGCGGCGCTGTAAGCTTTCAGGCCTTCGCCACGTCGTAAACGCATGTTCATGACTGTGGTTAGTATCATCTTCAACAATTCTGCTTTGACATTAGCCATTTCACGCTTACGTATACTCTCACATACGGGAGAGCCAGCCACTTTTTCGTCGTGCTCGATACCGCAGACTGCATACGATTCAGGAATCTGTGCTTCATTCTTGTTTATTTTGACCAAATTCCCAAGTAATACGGGGGGAGAGGAGTTCAGTCTTCAGGGCGAAAAATCGCTGTCTACAAAAGTCACAGTTATCACAGTTTTAGCTAGTAGTTATTTACCAGAAAAAACACTGGCTTTAGCACTACTCCACATTCGAAAATTGCGGAGCATTTCAAGCTTCCATAATCCCCTGCAGTTGTCTCTTCTTTGGGGCATTAAGGCCCAGAGGTAACTAAGTAGTGCCAACCAAAATTCTAAATGAGTTACTGACAGAAGAAAAAAAAATGCCAACACCGCTTACGCACAATGTACTGTTTTATAAGAAAACGGTAGCTATATAAAATAACAATTTTATTCATATTTCCAATGCTGAGCTGCACTAACGAAATTCGGGCAACTGCGATGAAGCTGTACCAAGAAGGAGGCATTGCCGCAGTGTGTTCTGTATTCTTCATGACAGTCAGTATAATTTTGGTGCTGTTCATAAACTTGTCGTATTCTCCTGTCCCACACAAGGAGCTCGCAGTGATCTTGTCCTACGAAATAAAATGAAGATTATAGCATTAGTATGCAAGATTCCTGATGGCAGCTAGGAAAGTATAACAAGTATCACCCTTAAAATAAAGCCCGTGAGATGTTTTAAACACTTTAAACGCTGCTACATTCCAGCGGCATTCTGTCACGTGTAACGAAAAAACAGCGCAAGAACAGGGACGGAAGGGGCACACACACCAGCGCTGACTCACAAGGGATTTTATTTGCAGCAGTGCATGAAATATATAGCATACACACGAAAGTGAGGAACTGTTCAACAATTGCATACGCATGTCGTTCGTGCGTCAATTTCATGGGTCAATTCCAAAGTGTCGAGGCACTCGAAAAACATTTACTTTGTCTTTGAAACTATGGGATCAAAACCTGTATTGACTCATGAAGTTCCTATTGAGGGCTTCATTAGATTTTTAGATTTAGGGCTACTTCATTTTCACCAAAGTACCTGCTGGGGGTACGAGTTGAGGGCCGAGAAACCTGTGCTTCCGTGTCTGCTCACTCTAATTTGGTGAAACGTGCGTTTGCTCTTGTTTTGACAATGCCCTCAAAAAATGTGAGCACAGGGTTGAAGATATTCTACTAAGATAAGCTAAACGACTGGGAGAAGCTGGATATCCTGCACCAATACCGACTTCTGTCGCTGAGCATTTACAGAGGTGATACAAAGGTTGGAGCACGCAGTGGGATGACGCCTCGAGAAAAACAAAAAATATAGTGATCGTACCCTACTAGCACCGCATCTCCCATAACCTCAGAAAGCTGTGTAGTAGAGCAGGAGTGCAGGTGGTATTTTCTGCCCCTAGGCGCCTTCATGATCGGAGTGGACGCGTAAATAAAGAAAGAAAAAAATGGGTCAGTGGCCACTTGCTCCAGGCAGCGCAGCAGACGTTTTGTGGAATGCACGCGCAATGTAGTTCATTCTATACCCTTGTCTTGCGGTCATGCGTATGTCAGCCAGACTGGCAGGTGCTCGAACGAAACACTCAAAGAGCTAGACTATAACGTAAACACAGCTGTTTCCGGTCATTCAGTGTTGCATTGCCGAGATTGTTGATGCGTCCTACGCTTTGAAGGTACGGCAGTGCTCAGCTGCTCATCCGACAAGATGAGTAAAATAACAATCGAAGCAGCACACGTAGAAAAACAAGATGGCGCATGTGTAAACATGGCGTCACTAGCTCTGACCGAGAAAGAAAAGCAGTTTCTAGATTTGTATAGTTAGACAAGTAAGCGGTTGTAACAAATCGAGGACATGTCGACGGGATTGTTGAACAGGTCTTTATTTTCGTGCGTATGCTATATATTTCATGCACTGCTGCAAATAAAATTAGTTTTAAGTGGTCTCTCGGGTGTGTGCCCCTTCCGTCCTTGCCTTATTGCGCTGTTTTTTCGTTACAATGCTACCAAACCAACTAGCTCACCGACAAGCATTAGCGTCACATGTAAAACCCCACCTTCCCTAATATAGTGGTCATGACGTTAGAGCAGGAGAATTTAGCCCCGCGAGGGCCGGGTCAGGAGCGGGGGGGGGGGGGGTAATTCGTACACATTGTCAGCAAACCATACCATTGATAAGAAAACCTTTTCCATATATCAAATATGGCTGAAAAAAGACCTGGGGCCAGGACCACATCCAACAACATGACGATACCGATCTCCAAAATGACTAAAATCTGGACGCCGATTCTGAAATACTGTTTTTTGTTTCACGGTTACGCTTCAACGCTTCAACACACACTGACCACATGGGGTGCCTCATGAAAACAATGCTTTAGACCAATCATGCTTGTGTAGCTCACGCACTTGATTGTTATGAAAATAATAAAATGTGGGGCGAAGACAGTCAAGTGCAGGCCGCGGGCCGCAAGCGAGAGGTTCGCGGGCCCCATGCGGCCCGCGGGCCGCGTGTTTGAGACCCCTGCGTTAGAGATTCATTTCTACAAACGGGAAATACCAGACTTTTACAAAGGGGCTATATGACTCCCTGCATTTTTTTATATTTGAATAGGAACTAAATCAAATTTTATAGAAGCTCGCAGTATGTGAAATGCCTACTTTTTAAATAGACTCGCGGAAAGACATTATACGCCAAATAGGAAAATATGAAGTCATTATTATCACACAATATTAGAGCTGTTGCCTCTTTACGAACAAATTACACCTACAGAACAAGAAGATATTGTCTCACCGATGACCTATCACGTGCATAAAACTATATTTCCTCAGTCAAAAAACATTCAACTGCATTCAAACAAAGTAGCGTTAATTGTTCAAGTCATTGCTTGCTGATGGTTCGCATAGTCTAGTTCGAATTGAGTGGTTGACATAGGTCGTGTTTGGTACTAAACTCCCCCGCTTACCTTGACGCTGAAACTTAAGTATTCCACAACGTCTAACATTGTCCCAATGTTTAAGTGTCTTCGTAAAAGGTCTCCAATCTGCGCAACAATATTTCGTTCAAAATAGCTTCACTGCGGAGCCAGCTTTCAACGTAACATTGTTTGTATTATGTTCTGAAATAAAAGTAAGACACAAAAGGAGGGACTGTGGGCTCAAAGACTTATGGGCTCAAGAGTAATTCACGTGCTTGCGATAGAAATGAGAAGAGCTAAGATTTTTTGCAGTAAAAAATGCTTTTTAAAGGGTTGCTTATAAAAGCGGTTCTTTTGAAAAGAAGTCCTGTTGTACATGAAAATCAAAAATAAAGACGGTGTCAAGAGTTCACGGTAAGCACTGGCTTCGGGACTGAAGGGGATGTTATACAAAAACTGAGGGCGAAATTATTTTTCTAGTTATAAAATATATGTCCCAGTCAATCGTAGTGTGAAGTGTTGGCCTCCTTACTCTGTAAAAGAAAGGCAGGAAGTGGAAGATCGAAGCTTGCGATGAGAAATCCGTAAACAGAGCGTGTGTGCTGGAGCCGATGTTTCGACAAGTGCACTTGTCTTCTTCAAGGCTGCAATGATTTCCTTAGCACACACACCCTGTTTACGAATGTCTCACTAATCTGCGAAAAAGTAATACCGCTGCGATCGTTTGGGGAGACAATGAAATTTCTCAGTAAAATGAAATTTCTCATCATACTATTACTGGTTGCCTACTTTCTTTTTATTCGAGCATTGCAAATTGCCACATGGAGCTGGAAGTACACCTTGCAGTGACGTATACCTGCACCGCATCCAAGCATTATTTCACTTTCGAGACAATAAATCTTTTTTGAGCAGATGTTAAAGTTTTCTGTTTTTATGACTTCCAAGAAAACAAAAAAAACTGAATATTGTCTACCTTCATTATCATTAGGGTAATTTACATACAGCCTCCGGCATGTTTGCCATGTCACGCGAGCATCGACCGTAGGTTACGTCAGCGACCTGCTATGGTGATATTCTCTAAAACCAGCCCCAACATGACTATGCGCATGTGTAATTGCAGTGCAAGTGTCCGCTTATAAGCTACTTTTTTCTCTGGAGGAAACGCTTCCCTGCTTGTTTTAGGCCGCACCATATTGTGGATAGTTCTCCTTTTATTTCGTGCTGGCGCAGTCCCGGGGATGCGGCAGAGAACTTTAAAAAAAAGAGCCGGACAGCAAAAAAGAATATGTGTTTTTTTGTCGTTGCCCGCATTTTTTGCGCACTCGTCCAAACAACGTGCTAAGTTGCAAATCACACATACAGGTTCCTAAATCATTGAGTGAATTACGAGGTAAATTTGGAAAGCACTAAAAAGCAAATTAATCCAGATAAAATATTTTCGATATCGTTCTGTCGACATAGCGCAATAGTACAGCTTGCAACACAGAAGCAAAGTGAACGTTAGCGTTGTTCTTTCTATCGGTCATTCTTGGCATCAAAAATGCCCTTTGTACGTTCTATTGGGATCTTCTGTTTCAACCGTAGCCGTGAGCAAATTGCTGCTTTTGTGTGAGATCAAACCGCAAAATTTCAGCGGTGGCTATTTCTAACTTCTGTTCAGCTTGTATAAAGAGCAAGCAATCCTAGTTCTGCTGTGTAGAGGATTTGGCCTTTGTATGCTAATACATGTCAATGCTAATGACGTGTCACCAATTGGAAATTAATTACGCATCTGTATTTTAATACCTGTCCCCGACGCTAATGTCCTACCCGAGAGCTGTAAATAAATAAATAGCATGGTTTGTGAGTATACTGAACAGGCTCTTACGTCTGCGTCCATATATACTCATGAAAGCATTGCCTTGAACATCTACCCCAAGTCTTGCATGATATTCGAGGTAATACCTGAAATAGCACAGGGAAGACAAATGGCGAGATTAGAACGCCCGTCTGTGCACAAGTTGCTAGACCGACACTTTAGAGGAAAGCGATTTTTCTCGTATTAGTAAATTACCTTCTCGCAGTATCAACTTTTGGCCGTGAGATGATGATTGGTAAGCGAGAAAACTCGAAGAAAAATACAAGTGGCTCCGTCGCATTTGGGTTTCCGCAGCAATCACCACGTCGCCATAGATTTTGATGGCGCCTACTTGGGTACATAGTTCTTAGTCTGCGGAAATGAACTGAATTGTCCTCTCAGGGAGTCAGGGAGTGGAAGTTCTTAGTTCCAGCAATTATTGTAGCGTCATTGTAGACGAAACAAGTGAAAACATTTTGGAACCCGTGACGTCTCACCGATATTCATGAGGGGAGACTTTAGCGGGCAATTTAAAATGAAACTACGACCTTCACTTTTCCCTTCTACTGGTAAGCCTGCAACGGGAAAATTACCATAAAAATAGTTGTAAAACTATCTCATCAGTCTAAACTGATTTATTGAGTCTATTCATTGACCATTAGTAAAATTTTGGACTTTTTCTTGTATAGTTTACGTACTTCCTGATTTGTCCGTTTCATTTGCACTTATTGTCCCCTGACGGCTGAAGTTGTCTAGAGTAGGATACACTTTAAGAAGTCCAGTGAGGCCCCACCCAAACGACCAAAGCACGGCATTTCATCGTCTCCAAGACTAAAAGAATAGTCCCGTTCATGCACTCCGCAATGTTCTTCGAAGGCGGTGTCACCGGCAGTCCGGCTCATGACGTCAGTCTAGAGAGCGCGCCGATTGGGAAATCCATGCACGCGTCCCCTTTTTGCGGAGAAAATGCCGCAGAATGCTTCCGGCTTTAGCAGCTTAGGTGACTTGGAACGTGCAAGCTGATTGTGGTTATAGTAAACGAATCGTTCCAAAGGATGCGTGCCGAACAAACAGCACCGACACTTTGTATGTTGCATTTGTGTGAGCACATTGTTGTCGAATGCAATAAAAGAAAAGTAATTTACCAATGGTACACACAGACTGTGGTTTTTAATGATGATAAAGCTGAAGTGCCCCTTCCTCAAGGAACATCTGCATGGGACAAGGCTGCTTGACAGAAAGGCATTCCGGAAAGTTTGGGCGGGTTGCGTCTCAATGTAATTGGGAGTAGAAGTCACTTCAGCAGGGTATAATGTCGGCGCATCGTTCGGCAATAAACTTGATACTGGTATCTGGTGTTCTGGTGACTCTAAGATTTTCTGATTCAAAGCTGGCGGGGGTAAATGCGTAGAGACAAAAATTCATCATAACTTTTGTACTAACCTGTTAAGATATCATCACCGACCTTATACCACCCGTAAGAAAGGTCTCAATTTTGAATATCATCGCAAATTATCCCCTCAGGTCATGTATTTAAAAAGAAAGTTTTGTTTTAAATGCAGATGTAAGTCTCAAAAGAGTATTGCGCATGCGCTGTATTACGCTTATTGACAGTGCCTAGGTCCACCCAAGCATCTCTTTCAGTTCGATATTAATGCTTTCTTGTAAGAATACGTATTTTGGACAAGTACTGAATGAGTTAAACAATGTTTATTCCACATTGCAATGCGCCGATGGCGCTGCGGAGTACTTGGACAAGCAATACGCCGTAATTGTGCCTGCATGCTGGATGCAGTGCCCTTGCAGCGTGCAGAGCACTGCATCGAATATGAGAACGAATTCTTTTCGTCGGTGAAATCAAGTTTTTTAACACATTTTGAACGATGTAACGTTTATGGAGGCGTTATGTGGTATCGATAGGGGAACTTAGCGTGAAAGGAAGCAGGAGCTACCACATGTTTTTAACGAAGTGCTTTCCTTTAGTGCAGCTGCTGTTTTCGAGAACCCGTGTCGACAGCAAGGTCATCGACGGTGGTGATGCACAAAAGGCAACACTCCGCGCCAGTAGAGTGATAGCCGATCGCAGGATTGAGCGCAGCAGTTTTACACACTGCCGAATTTGCACCACGTGGTACCTAATTAAAGCTCAGGAGTGGCGATGGCTGGCGTGGCTGCATTGTGCACACTGTAGCTGAGTTGCGGCCGCCTCCGTGGAACTGATTAGTGAAGGGCAAAGCAACCAGTTCGTACGACATCACCTCAGAAGATAAATACATCGACAAACTGAGAGTCTTTTTCTGTGTTCTCAAGTGTAGCGTAGGCGATCCGGCTCGTACTATCGGAATAAAAAAAAACGCAAATTCGGCAAGCATTAGCTTTGGTCATCGCGTGCCGTCACGTCACCACCATTGACAGGCGCGCACATCCTGTTAGGTAGCACTGCACAATCCACTACAGTGCAATATTTTTTGTTTCTCTTTTAGTTATGATATTGCCAAGAAAATAATAAAAATAAAATAAAAAAATCACAGACGATTACGATATTGCCAAAGGCGAATCGTGAGCGCAGCTTCGTGTTGGCGCAATTCCAACTCTGTTTGAAGTTTTGGCTATCCGCAGTTGTAGCTATGCAACATTCATTTCGTACTGCCACAGAAACTGCCAGCGCTCGAGTGCTACGCACATCTCTCTTTGCATTGCAGGCGTCGCGAACCTTGCGAAACGCCCACTGCCCCATTACGACAAGCGAAGCCAACCGCAGCGCACGTGCCAACCCTGCATGCGCACAAGCTCTGACCGAGGGGCCAGCGCGCGTCACGGAGGAAGAAAGCCAGGTTAGAGGTCAGTGGCTCGTGACATCGACAGACTCCGCGCTCGCTCTCTTTCGTTCTCGTTCACTCTATCGGTTACGCCGACGTCGACGGTGACGCTGCTCAACGCAGGAATGGGCGCTTAAGAGCTGCGCTCAGAAATTGAAATGACCAAAACCGCTCTGCACTCTCACACCGGCCAACAATTATCACTGTATTACCATATTAGCAGTAGAACAAAATCGAAAATATTGCGCTATACGGGGATCGCCCAGTGGTGTTTATCCTGATGTGCAGGCCAGTCGGTAGTGATGACTGGACGGCACGCCCTGTACCATTGATAATGCTTGCCGCTGTTCCCGTTTCATTTCACGCCCGTAGTACTGGATTATTCTCGCAGCCTTTCCCTTTATTTTCTCTATCTCAAAGTGTCAAACCAAAAGAAAACAAAAAGAGAGAAAGAAGATGCAAATTTATGATATTCTCGCTTCCATGCCTTCTAATAAATTGCATAGAGAAATTATAGCAAGATAGAGTGGTGAAATATGTAAGATTATGTTGTAGATTAAACGTACTCACGTTTTCAAATCAGTTACTACATCGAAAGAAAAATTGTAGAATGTCTTTCGCAGGACCTCCTTATTGTAGGCAAAACAGCCAGCGGGCCTGCCTCGGTAGTATTGTTTGGAACTTTGTGCGTATATCCAAACACGCTGAGAAGTGAACATCTGAAAGGGAGCGCGTTCATTCGTAATTTCTGAAACACGAAACAACGCTTCATGTTACTTTTGCAGAAATCGTAGAACGATGTTACGGCAAGAAATTATGCGGGAAATTTAGTGCCATCCCCAAAGGCTGTGAGCAAGAGTACAATTAACTATTACATTTAAATTAGCAGAAGACACACTGAAATCGCAATAGTGTAAACATAATTTAATGAACGCGTGAAGCCAATAAGAATTCCGGCAACCCACCATGCACCAGGGCCAACGCAATCCAACTCTGTTTATTAGATGAGTTCCGCTGTATTATTCTATTTCGACTTGCTACCCTCATCGCATGCACTTATGTATGCATGCGACGTACTTGATATATCTTTATTTTGCCTTCTCATTCACGAACATTTTGGCACGCTGAAGATTTTGACAAATCACGGAGTTTTATTGGTTTATACAAATAAGAAACAAAAGCTTCTTTGTTCGAACAGACCATAAGCTGTTCTCTTTTATCGTAAATAAACGGAAACAAAACGCAGGGAAGTAGAGAAGGAAGCGCTAAACGCCCTTGTCCTCCTCCTATCTCTTTTTGATTTAAATCAGCCTAATTTACGGTTTGTTTGAACGCTATGAACAGAATAGTGCCGCTGCAAGTGGTATACAGGACGGAATATTTTACGTTACGCTACATGCGGAAGCACTCGTTGGGATCGAGTAGCCGACGCGGTTGTAACGACGTTTATTTGGAAGCGAACTCGGGAGCGAACAAGCGCCACGGATCTGGTGACGAAGCGCACACCCAAGAACGATGATGATTCTAAGCCAAACGGATGATGATGATTGATTGCTGCTCAGATGAGGATAAAGCGCATAATAGATGCCTACTATATGTACACAGAGTTGGGCAAAGCGTCAGCGTGTCAGCATGTAGTGTAACTCAGGCTCGAACAATAAGAGAAATTAGGTCAATGCGCGGTCAGCTGCCAAGTATATCGCCGTACGCTGACGTTACAGTCGAGTCCTGGTCTTGCACTGATTACAGGGAACGAGCTAATTTGAGAAAAAGTGCGGGAGAAGGTATTGAATGCCGTCTCACAAGGATTGAATGGTGATAACAGTATATTACACGGCACTCCTCCTGTTTAGTGCATCTTGAAGAAGACTGCGACCATGACGAATAAAGAAGAAATGCATCGATACAGTCTATGACTGCGTTTTCACAGCCTCTGTCTGATGAATAGCATGAGCGGCAAAAGCGTGTCTCAAGGTGAGAATGGACATGGCCCTTACGTCGGTGAGATTAGCACTCTTCCAGAAAAAAAAAAAAACTAAAACCAAAAAGCCCCCCAGATCGGCCGCGGCACCGCAGTGCATCACGGACTACTGTTGAAAGACAGCGGGGAAGCATGAGCTGACGTTGCGTGTGATTAGCGATGCTCATGAAGTGTCGCCAGAAAAGCATAAACAACTTACCGCATAGTTACGGTTTGCGAAGAATATTCAGATTTGTATAGGGCCAAGTGGTGCAGCTGCGCAAGAAGATGCATCTTGCACTACCTCTCTGAAAATCCACTAGAGGTGCTAGAGGTGCAGTAGGATAATGCAATTTCTCCAATATTTGTACAAACTCATTCAGCTATCGCATTGGTATGGCTGACTCATACAAGTGTGATAACTGCAACTTTGTAGAAACTCTTGAACACGTCTTGTGCCACTGTCCCGACTTTGAACAAGATCGCCGGACTCTCCAGTGTGCCTTGAGGAGACTGGATGATCGTCCCCTTTACTCGTGAAAAGATCTTGGGTGCATGGTCTCCAAGTAGAACAGCCACACGCTGAGAAGGGACACACGAGCCCTTCTACAATTCTTTAAGGCAACATCGCTGAGCGACCGCCTGTGAAACCCAGCACTGTGTGTGTGGTGTGCAATGTGCAACTCCTTCTCTCTTTCTCTATCTCTCTCTCTCTTTTACTCCTTTATTCCCTCTCCCCCACGTGTAGGGTAGCAAACTGGGCGTATGCTAGTTAACCTCCCTACCTTTCCTATATTCATTCTCTCTCTCTCTCAGCTGCCAAGAAGTTAAGATTTCATATAATGGTTTTCAAAAGTCGCTTCATCACACGCCCCTAAAAATTATATCTCCGAGACTGTAATGAAAATCCCCAATTGTACCTATTCAAGGCACCTTTAAGTAATTCAGCATACATGGATAAAAATAACAAATAAAAAAAATTGCCAAAGCTTGCACTAAGCACTAAACCGCGCAAGCCTTGAAGCAGCGAAACTGAACGATTATGAAGACTAATATGGTTGCTTGCAGGTTGTTTCTTGGCCTTAGTTAGATGATGAGGGTTGTTTGTAGGTTGCTTCTAGGTCGTGTAGGTTTCAGCGAGGTGATACTGAGTTGTTTCTACGTTGATTATTAGCGCACAGGGGGTCGAGTTAAGCACACAAGGCAGGCCCGTAGCCAGGGGGGGGACCCTAGCCCCCCCCCCCCCCCCCCGAAATTCGGATTGAAGGGGGTGTTTTACCGAACAAAAATAATAAAAATGGGTGTTTTTCAAGGCTTTCAACAAGTGCCCCCCCCCTCCCCCCCCCCCCCCCGAAAAAAAATCCCTGGCTACGGGCCTGACACAAGGTCACAGACACAACACGGATGTCCAAACTCCAGAGACAGACACTCGTGCTGAAACCAAGTGTTCCCACCTCTCATAGATTTACGGGCAAGTCGTCGCTGGCGTGGGCCTTCCATCCCTTCGGGGTCTTCTCCTAGCCGCTGTTGCCTTTCCCGTGCCCTAGTGTTGGGCTAAGTACTGCCTTTTTTTAGTGGTCTAGTGGTGAGTAGTGCGAGTTATCCAATTTCTGTAGCACATGCCCGTTTGTGATGATGATTTTCTCGTGGTAGCCGTTGCCTTACCCGTTCCCTAGTGTTGGGCTAACTGTTGCCTTCTTTTTTTTACTAGACCAGTGATGAGTTGTGGGATCTAACTACTTTCTGTGGCACGTACCCGCTTATGATGATGACAGTTTTCTGAGAAGCCGCACAAATTTCTGTGACACACACGTTTGTTGGACTAACTGTGGTCTTCTTCACTTTTTAGTGGACCGGAGGTGAATAGTGGCATTCCCCCAATTTTTGTGGCGCATACCTGCTCATTTTTTCGAGATAAGGTTTGAAAGATTATGGCTATCTTAAACACCTTCAGCGTAAAAAGATTCGGTAGATTTCACGCCTCGTGGGAATCGCTTTCATCCGAAGCAGTCGGCGACAAATTGTCTATGCCGCAGTATATGGCTTTGAGCCAACGTAAGGAGGTGGATCGACGTGCTTTTGTAAGCGTGGTAGTGCGCACGTCGTGAGCTTACCAGGAACGTACACTACACTGGCCTTTAAAGGGTAAGTTATGGTCTACGGAACGTCAGCACTCACGCTGGAGTAAATACATCAGTATTATCGAAACGAAATGCCCTTTGCGGTGCGATGAAGTGAATATCATACTTAACTTTCGCTAGCGTATACATACGGGGGTTCAGCAACATTTGAATATAGCTTGCTGAATCATAGGAATGCACATGTAATGTTTGTTAGACTGTTATAAATGTGGAGCCAAGATTGGAAACACGAATGACGTTAACCCGACATGACGCATGTATTATACGAGTACTTGTGTAATGTTTATTGATTCGTGATAAAGTTAGATAGCCACCACTGCAACCATAATTGAAGTCGTACCGACATCAAGCCTGCATAGGCCACTTTGGAAGATCAATATGACACAGCATACTGGCGTGTACAACATAGGACACCGTAAACATGGCCAATGTGCTTCCTACAACACATGACACCCCTTTCCTAAACTCTAGCATTAATATTGTCGCATTTCTATGGACACCCAACTACAACCTGGTGATGAGAGAAATGACAGACGGTACATATAAGAGCACCAGGGCCATTGAGACAATAGGGGAAACGCTCCATTGGCGAAAATAGAAAGGCTGTCTGCTCTGTAACGTGCATTTGAACTTCATCTGTAATTTACCATCTGTGTTTTATAATGTACCCCGCTGTGAACTTTTATAGAATTTTATATAGCCAACTTATCTCAGGCTAGTCACACACTGGGTCTGAGTCAAGGTAACTAAGCATATAACAAAAACAAAACCAAGAACATAGGATGTGAATTTTGAGTACGACATACTGCTTGCACTTCACACAATATAGATTCTCTACTTTCCTTAGCTGCGACATCAAAATTATCATCGTGACAAGCCTATATTAGGCATGCCATGGCCAGTGCCTGTGATAACCTCACGAAAATACTCATGTCTTACGTGAGCTGCGATCACACATAGTACACAAGTTCAAGCTAAGCGTAACTCCTTTTAAATGCGAAGCATTTCTTAGCGAACTTCGGCGACTTCAAGCGTATCTATCTATCTATCTACCCGCCTACGACTTTGCGATCTCCCTGGCCGTATCGTTAATGAGATTTATACCAAAATTGGTATGGCATAACATGGCTGTATGACAAACATGAATGACTGGTCATACCATGAAAATCATGACTAGCTTGTCATGAAAAGTATGATTTACCCGCCATGGCCATAACGCTCCTGAGGCCGTTTTCTTAACTTGATATATGCAAAAATTGGTACGATGAGATATTAAGGCGAAAGCCTTTAATGTCTCATGCTCACGTCCGTCCGGTGTCCGTCCGTCCACGACCCCACTGCGCATGCGCCAACCCATTAAAAAAAAATAATAAAAAAACCTCCTCTCTCTCCCCTAGGCATCCCTCCCCGCGGAGGCCACACCCTCACTGCGCATGCGCGTTCCCTACCTCTCTCCCCTCCTACGCTCCCCATCTCTCCTCTATGCATCCCTGCCCGTGGCGTCTACAACCCCACTGCGCATGCGCGTCTTCCCCTCTCCTATGCTCCCCCCTCTCTCGCCTCGCGATGCCGACGCAGGCAGCGTCTGCTAGCGAGTTTCATGGTTGAAAAAACCGACTGCTCGCGCTGCACAACCGTTCACTGGCCACCCCGTATATATGGCAATGGATCCTGACCTGCAAGGTGGTGCCGGTGGGAGATTTCTCCCTGTGCGTTGTCGAACGATAAAAAATTCGCAGCGTGCGCCTTAACTAAAAGCGGACTGCTGGTCTCTTGCGTCCAGTCCGAGTCATCTGTCTCTCATTGCCCATTAGCAGCGATTGGGATGTTCCAGTAGGAAACACCGGTCCATCGCTGCGTGCTTTGCGCCCCCCAGGTTTCTCTCCTGTGAAACGCTGCGATGAGCGCCAGCGTCAACGCCGCCGCCAGTGTAAGCGTTAGCGCCCGCTGCTTCGCATCTACACATGGTTCCCTTTAGCGGGAGATGGTGTAATTTTTAAGGCGAAAGCCTTTAATGTCTCATGCTCACGTCCGTCTGCTGTCCGTCCGGTGTCCGTCCGACCTCCCGTCCGGCGTCCGTCCGTCCGTCCGTCTGTCTGTCTGTTTGTCCGTCCATCCGTTCATCCATCCTTCTGTCCGTCCGTCCGTCCATCCGAGCTCTGGCACGGAGCCAGGTGGCCGCCGGGATGCGCAGGCGGACGCCGGTCGCGTCGGACTCTATAGCGCTCGCGCTTTGCTTGCGTAACGTCGCTGTGCCCAGAGTTTGCAATCATTCTGACCGACGCCGTCTCAATGGACCCAGGCGTTCACGGAATACATTTTCCAATTTACAAAGGGTCCGTTAATTTAAGAGCTGGAACGCGGATGGCGTTTGCACGATGCGCAAAGCGCGAGAAAATACTAATGCATGCGATCGGAGGAAGATGAGTCTCGCGTCTCGCTGCGATTCGCGGTAAAAAATTAAAGAAAACACGCACCCATTCGGTATGTCTTATCCCACTGAGAGTGTAAAAGAAAAAAGACATGGCATAATCAGTGGAATGGCCACACGCTTTCGCCGAACACACTTTGGAATGTACAAAGTGTCCTTCGATTTTTTTTTCTGCAGGACCAACATAAATGACAGGCGGTAATATGAAAATCATGACCTGCATGTCATGCACAACATGATTTACATGCCACGCTCATGGCGCGCTGACGGCCGTTTCGCTAGCTTGATATACACCAAATTTTGTATTACGTGACGTGACTGTATGACGAACATAAATGCCAAGTGGTCATATGGAAATCATGACATAGCATGTGCAACATGACTTGCATGGCACGCTCATGGCACGCTCGCGGCCGTTTCGCTAGCTTAATATACACCAAATTTCGTATCGAGTGACGTGACTGTATTACGAGCATAAATGACAAGTGGTAATATGGAAATAATGACATGTCATGTGCAACATGACTTGCATGCCACGCTCGTGACACTCTCGGGGCCGTTCGCTCGATTGATATACAACAAATTTGGTATTGAGTGACGTGACTGTATGACGAGCATAAATGACAAGTGGTAATATGGAAATCGTGACATGTCATACGTGCAACATGACTTGCATGCCACGCTCATGGTACCCCCCGTGGCCGTTTCGCTAGGTTGATATACACCAAATTTGGTATTCAGTGACGTGATTGTATGACGAGCATAAATGACAAGTGGTAATATGGAAATCATGACATGTCATGTGCAACATGACTTGCATGCCACGCTGATGACACTCTCGTGGCCGTTTCGCTAGCTTGATATACACCAAATTTTAAGGTGAAAGCCTTTAATGTCTCATGCTCACGTCCGCCCGTCCGTCCCTCCAGCCGTGCCCTGACACGGTGCCAGGTGGGCGGCGGGGCGCGCAAATGGACGCCGGTCGCGTTGGACTCTACAGCGCTCGCGCTTTGCTTGCGTAGCGTCGCTGTGCCCAGCATCTCTAATCATGCAAGGAGGGAGACGCGAGCATCACGTTGCATTCTGACCCACCCCGTCCACCCCGTCTCAGTGGGCACAGGCGTTCGAGGAAAACATTTTTGGAATTGACAGAGTCCATCAATTTCAACGCTCGAACGCGGATGGCGTCTGCACGATGGGCAAAGCGCGAGAATACGAACGCATGCGAAACGGAGGCAGATTGGTGTCGCATCTCGCTGCGACGGAGGCAGATTCGTATGGCGTCTCGCTGCGACTCCAGGTAAAAAGTTAAGCGAACGTAGGTGGCAGGTGGTAACATGAAAATCTTGGCATGCATGTCATCTACAATGCCATTTACATGCCACGCTCATGGTGCGCTTGTGTCCAGTTCGCTAGCTTGATATACACCAAAATTTGTATTGCGCGACGTGACTGTATGACTGTGATGGGAGAAGTGCGCGAGTGTCGTGTATGGTGTCGTGACAAAGCCGACATGGACATGGCGGACAAAGTCGTCAGGCAGAAGTGCGGTGGCAAAACTTGCACGAAGACGAAGACGACGATGGGCTGCCACACGAGACCAGGAGAGAGGCGTGCGCGTGCAGTGGAGTGCGACGGAGTTGGCAAGGTGCTGCTCGAGCGAGTGGAAGCTGGGAGAAGACGGTTCACCAGCGTCACGGTCGTGGTTTTGTCCCGAGTGCCTGGCAGAGGTCAAGGGTCGGAGCGGTCTGCTTCGCTTGGCCTCAAGCTTCGACGGCGGGTTCATGGAGCCAGCGGAAAGCTACCGCAGCCACCAATAACACGGTCGGACGTTCGCCCGAGTGTTTGGCTGTGGCCCCTGATCCGCGCGTCCGAGCAGAAGACTGCGTGACTTCGTCGGCCCCGGTCTTCGTCACCTGCCTGCCCCGTCGGCTCATACACTTGAGCATCGCCTTGTTCTTCGACGACTTCCTGCGACGACGGCATTCCCGTGCTCATACCTGTCCTCCGCAGACGTCTCTCGAATCAGTGGTTGTACTCACCGGTGGCACTGTTTTAATTACGCTTGGACTAAACTTGTTTGTGTGTCTTCCTTGAGTGTTTTCCGTAGGTTGTAAAGTGCCTTAACTAGTGCCTATTGTCGTGCGTCTTATGTTCGTGTGTCTATTCTATAAAGCAAAGAGGAAACAGAAAACAGCCTCGCCATTTTCTTAAGAACGTTGCCGTCACCGACGCAACGTGCTCTTTCTAACTGCTTATTCATAAGAATCCCATCACAATGACGAACACAAGTGACAGGTCCTAAGACGTAAATAATGACATGCATATTATGTACAGCATGATTTGCTCCTTGCTGGCTGCTTCGCATTACATCGATTCCCACAGTGCGTGGGATCTGCCGGTTTTTTGTTGTTGTTGCTGTTCGCGCTGCCCGTGGCCATGAAGCAACACTTATTCTTAATGGGTTCCATAGGGCTGTATTTCGCATGAGCATTAATCGTCTCTTCAAGCAAATGGCTGTTCCTGTATTTCTTCACCATTGGAATGTAGCCAGAGTGGCCTGCAGTGGAACTCAAAGCGTCGCAAGATCAGTCAATATTGAATAGCAAGTTGGCCGAGTTTACGCCCCCCATTCTCCTTTGTTTTGGAGTGCCCTACGGTTATTTACAACAGATTAATGATGGCGTGTCCACATAAAAACAGAATCGAGGGTTTCCTTGAGTGACTGCTTCTTGAACTTCACCATAACGAGCCGCGACAACAGGGGCCCTGTGCAGATCCGTTACAAAAGTGTTCATAATCATTCGGATGTTTTTGTAGACCTCCTTTGCTTTTGATATACTTTTCGTTCACATGTAAGTGAATAACATGCATAATTTTTGTAAAAGGTACACTTGAAATCACATGACGTAGACGGCGACAAGCTACGAAAGGCAATATTATTGAAAAAATATTTACTCGCAATGACTGGTGTAGAGTAAAACCACAGGAGAAAGTCGGGAGGATTTGGACGCTTTTTACAATTGTATTTTTAGTTTTGTTGCACTTGAACGCAGAACGATTTTTCATTCATTATAATGCAGGTATAATAAAACTCCAAAACTTCTGAGACACACTGGTTCCTACGGCTCCTGGTGGAGCAGAAAAAAAAACAGTTTGTGATGGCTAATATCTGTCCCATTCCACTCGCCTTTGTCGGTGGAGTGGGAAATCACTTGGGAGGAGTGGCACGTACGTAACAAAATGGTCCAAGTGTCTTCAGCGACGATTATAAGCGGAGAGTTCAACATCAAACATTAAACAGAGTTGCACAAACTTTGCTTCACCGATAGTTTTTTGACCCTGGCAGCTCCATCGCAATTTCCGTAATAGGTGAAGTCCCCGTATATTTCTTAGGAGGAAAATAGAACTGAGAGCTCTGTTCTTCGTTACGCAGGAACTGCGTACTGACGCTGAGCTGTTCTTACTGCTCGCGACTCTAGCCATGTAATGAACACCAATTTTTTTAAATTAAAACTGACAAAAAAACATCGCGTTTTCTCACTTTAAATATTCATCAGGCCAATTGATTTCACAAATGTCATGCCAGTCATTATGAAAACCTCACATGTCGTTGTCAGACTCGTCAAAGGCAACGGCCCGTGTGTCTTCTTCATTTGAAGAACAGCGTTTCTTCAGCAAACGCCATTTCTTTTTTGGATGGGCTCTGGCGGCAGTCTTGACTGTACTGCGCTCCTTTCTTTAGGACTGTCGTGCTAACCTCTATGAATTCTTCATTCGTATGCTTCCCCAATGTACTAGCAGAGTCAATCAATGCTTGCTTGCTTGCTTGTTCTTTCTCATGGTCACGAAACTGCGGCCTCAGCTTCATATGGAGCCAGCGGCCGCCGCCAGAGGCGCAGCTGTGCTTGAGAGGCGACGTGAACGCTGCTATCGCTGGGGTTGTGTGATGGAGAGCCTCGGTGTTTTAGCTTTCTAAGCTTCCGCGACGGTCGCGTTGCTTTCACGCATTTACTTTTAGCACTCACTGTCCATAAATACCTGCTTGAACGGATTTTCTGTTTTAAAATAAGCCCCCGGGAGGGGGAAAAAAGCAGCTCAGAACACGCAGCTCGCGACGGTACCAGCCGAAAAAATACAATTCGTAGGTTTACGAGCCACTACCACGATGTGATTATTCTGGGGACTGCTGAATGATTTTTTGCCACCTAGGGTCCTTTTACATGTACTACCTAATTCACAGCGCACTGTTGTTGTTACATTTCGCCCCCATCGAAATGCGGCCGCCGTGGCCTGGCAAGCTCCTTTCGTCTCAACACTACGACACTACGATAGGTACAGCTTTTTTAGTAATCCCGTGAAGTTAAACACCATGCATTCGCAGCAAAGTGCCAGTGGTGCCACTTGAACACAGAGGCAAAAAATTGGGGGACCCCTAAGCTTCGCCTTTAAGAGTTGAACGCGATAGCGATATCCCGTCCCTAGTGCGTACTTCAATAACTTAGTGCATACTATGTAATGGGTAGTATGCTTTAAACCAGGAGAAATTATGCGGGGCAAATGTGGGAAGTGTTTTCGAACTTGCAATGCACCCACTACGTGGTGTTAAGGGAATAAGCGCAGTAAGTTGTGTGCCGTTTGTAATGGGTGGCTGGCTTTAAACTATGGAATCGTTATGATAGTCACATATTCTGACGCCCGATGGCAATGTACGGTTGTACCACGCAATATTCCTGGGATATTACATGTTATATTGCGACGCCTATATAAAGGACGCTTGCGTTTGCGAAGCATGCAAGTTATTTTCACTGCATTTCCAAGCAGAGGAAGTTATTTTCACAGTATTTCCAAGCAGAGGCATGGCTGTGTGGTAGAACACCTGCTTGCCACGCAGACAACCCGGGTTCGATCCTCACTCGGACCCGAAAATTTTTATTATTTATTTTATTTGCATCTTTCTCGATTTTTTCGGTGCCGGACAAGATGATGATTTTTCAGTCACGGACAAGATGATGATTTTTCGCTCACAACCAACGACGCCGACGCCGGCGCCGACACCGACGCCGACGCCGACGCCGGAATTTCTGCGAAACGAGCTCTTTAACGCTATCGCGTTAAAATACGAGCTGTTACACGCCCATTCACCCACCAGAGATTCTCAATTTGTTAAACTGTGAGCAGTACCTAAGTCCTTTTGGCTGCATTTTAGCAGATCAAATCAATCGAGAGTACGTATTTCGCTTCTTTTAATACAAGGATGTTTACAACAGGTTAAGATATTCTAATCTCACCAATGTTCCTATTGTCATCATGATCGGAAATTCGAGAAAAAAAAAAGCTTTATAATTCAATAAAAAAAACCGGCGGATCCAACGCACTGTGGGAATCGATGTAATGCGAAGCAGCCAGCTAGGAGCAAATAATGCAGTACATAATATGCATGCCAAGATTTTCATGTTACAACCTGCCACTTAAGTTCGTTATGCAGTCACGTCACGCAATACCAAATTTGGTGCATATCAAGCTAGCGAAACGGCCGTCAGCGCACCATGAGCGTGGCATGTAAATCATGTTGTACATGACATGCACGTCATGATTTTCATATTACCACCTGTGAGTTATGTTAGTCATGCAGAAATGTCTCATCGTACCAATTTCTGTATATATCAAGTAAAGAAAGAGGCCTCAGGAACACTACGGCCATGGCGTGTAAATCATACTTTTCATGACAAGTTAGTCATGATTTTCATGATATGAACACTCATTCATCTTCGTTATACAGTCATGTTATGCCATACTAATTTTGGTATAAATCCCATTAGCGATATGGCCAGGAGAGCACTAAATCGTAGGCCGCTAGATAGATAGATAGATAGATAGATAGATAGATAGATAGATAGATAGATAGATAGATAGATAGATAGATAGATAGATAGATAGATAGATACGCTCAAAGTCGCCGAATTTCGCCAAGAAATGCTTCGCATTTAAAAGAAATACAGGTTGCCTGTGCAAAAACAAAATACAAGCACAATCACATATTATTTTTTTTACACAAACCACATACACGGAGCACCAACACATCAGGTTACGAATAAGTTATTTAAGCAACATGAATAATGAACATCCACCCATGGAATATGGATTTGGGTGCCGGGTTGCATTTAACTGTTCGGTTTTTTTACCACGCCTACTGGACATGAAGTGCACCCGTTAGCTCGCATCTGTTTGTTTGTAACTCACGTGGTCGTTTGCATAGCGGTAGCATTGTCGACGAGCGGGACCGGGGTTTGCGTTTCGTGAGATACGAAGGATGTCCTTCAAAAATCCTTGAAATGGCGTCAGATTGCAGCGTTAGCTTCTCGCGTTTCAGGGACACGGATTCGCCGTTGATGTTAAAATCATACGCAGTGACAATGTCCGAGGCGTCTAAATGGTTCGCTCACACACGTGTATACTTCGACTCAAAGTTAAAATCGCCACTTTCGCGCGCGGTATGACCCGCTTCCATTTCTCGCTCTGCTGCTTGTCTAATGGTAAAGAGAACAACGACATCCTTTTGGTTCCCTTGTAGCTGGAACGGCACCCCGGCACGCAAAACGTGTTAGGCATCCTCGTCCTGAAACAACGTTTCCGCTAGCTTAAACACATCATATCCAGAAGTTTTTCTCGCACTGCGCGAGCATTGTAATACGAGGACGGCGCGGACGATCGCCTCTTTTCGAGCAGCGTGTGAAGCTCGCCTATAGCGTGACGGCTCAGTTTCGTGTCCATAAGAAGCATTGAATGACTCTGGTACTGGTAAGGACTTTTGTCTTACTTTTTTTTTGCGCTGTGTAACGTGGTGTGGCAGTAGGATACAGAGTAATGGGATAGTGTCCTGTTCCTCCCTCAACTCAACTGTCCCATTACTTCCAAACTGCGTTTCCCAAGGTAAACAAAGTTCAGCGGGTAAAGTTCAGTCGTAATGCGTAAACTTTTTCTTTGAAAAAGTATAGCGCTTCTGTGTGTTTTTCGGAGAAAAAAATCACGCCATATCCACGAAGTGAATGATGACGAGTGGGCGAAGCTCGATCGTTTTCATCCATGGCAGAAAGAGAATGTGTGGTCTGGAACGCGCTTATACTTCATGGTCATCAGCGTCATCGTCATCGTTATCACGAGTAGTGCGTACATTCCACTATACTGGAACGCGCCTATACTTCATCGTTATCACGTGTAGTGGGTACATTCCACTATACTGGAACGCGCTTATAATTCATCGTTATCACGTGTAGTGGGTACATTCCACTATACTGCGTCATCGTCATCTTTATCACGTGGAGTGGGTACATTCCACTATACGTGGCTACCTACCTACTGCAACTACTACAACTACTACAGAGGAGGGACAGACCCACACCCTAAGGAGCTTCGCCCCTAAAATTTATATTAGCGTCCGGAAAGCGGCTAAATCTGAGAGCGTTACCATTCAGATAGGAATAACTTACTTTGGGTGCGAGAAAAACGCGATTTGCAGTTACAGAAAGCTCCATCCGCCGAAGACGCCAGCCATTACAGCCACGCAATCGGTATGTTAGCACTATCTAATGAGTTGTTGGCTAACGTCTTTGAGGTAAGTGCAGGAGAGATAGACGCGCTGTCCATTCCTCCAACTGTCCTAAACCTCCCGACTCTACCCTACCTATCATCATTGTAATATGACATATGTTTAAAAGAATTACGTGAGCCGTTGCACCACAGGTGACTGCAATATTTACTTACTTGTAGGAGCTCTCGCAGCCCACTGTTGCCATACGTGCACGCAGGAAGCAATATCATTGTTGTGAAGGTAAAACAACGCACAAGAGTTAACTCGAACATCCTTAACGCGAAAGCTGCGCCGGAAACGCAGCAAGAAAACAAATGAGCCTGCTACACGATCTAAAATCCACTTGTGGTCGGAAGAATTTTCGCTAAAACATTGTTTCGCGAGCTCCGCAGGCTAAACTGAATGCAAGCTGTTGCTGAAGATGAAATTCATCTACGTACATTGTGTTGTCTAGCGACCCGTTCAGTTGACAGGTATTAACATTGTTCCAGGGTAAAACTCGCGAATAAGAAAGAAAGAAAACAGCTGCCTTTACATTATTCTATGGCCAGTTTTTAGAACAAGTACTATGCTAGGTTTCTGACAAACTCATTCTGAAAAAGAGGTACGCAAAAAAATTGAATATTGCTGAAACCCGTTCCTTCTGGACGGCGACGGTCAAGTACGAACACACGCGCATTTAGTTCCGATCCAATGACACGCTCCGTCGGCGGTTGTTGCACAAGAAAACAATGCATATTGTTGCTCTAGAATACATTTACATAAGAATGACTTAACGAAAAGGGACTGCCGTGTCGCCATCAATCCTCTCAAAACGCAAGTGCACATGGTCTATCATTAATTTCCATGCTCTGAGTGGCACTCATTCCCTTTCAAGCGAAGCATACGGGGTGAGCTACTTATAGGTGAACTTGGAGTCGATGGGTTGGTAGTGTTTGGCAGATGAGCGTGGCAGACTCTTCTCTCATTTTTTTTTCTTAGAGTGTAGGATGTGGGAGGGCGGATGTTGTGAGGTGAGAGTGGGGAAAGTGGATGGGACATTTTAAAGCGATATAAGGACGGCGCGGCAGGTGTTGCCGAGCACAGGGAAGTTGTACTCCATGCGGCGTTCAGATTCCGATGCGTTCATTTGGCAAAAGAACTACAAGAACACAGTACGAAAATAAATTGAGCAGTTCATGGTCTGAGGCGTTGAAGCAAGACACTTGAAAGCCTCTACCTTTACAGTTTGCCGAAGCTTTTTTTTTAACTAATCTCCTTGTAGATGGGTGCTAACGCTCGTTCTAGGCAAAGTGAATGACAGAAAGACGTAGCAGCAACAACAGTCAGAGGCGTAGCCACGAGTTCTTGTCGTCACATCCGCATTTATTGTTTGTTACATTAATTAAAACCGTTCATAACACTCATTGTGCCTGAATAAACATTAACATTTCCTGCTTTATTAACAGACTGGGAAAAAACTTGACGCTTAAGTTTTTTCAAACGTTGATAATATTTCTTTAATTGGCGAATGCGAAATTAAAGTTAAGAACAACTGTTGCCTCCACGTGGCCGTAGGTCGTGTCAACCAAAACTGATTCACTTTGTCTCTCTACTACAGTTTTTCTAGGTTCGCTCGGCATTGCAGTGGTTAAGGTGCTCGGCTTCTGTCCCGTAAGTCGGGAGCTTGATCCCGGCTGCGGCAGTTGCATTTTGATGGAGGCGCAATGCTAGAGGCCCGTGTACTGTGCAATGTCAGTGCACGTTAAAGAACACCAGATGGTCGAAACTTTCGGAACCCTCCACTATGTCGTGCCTCATTATGCTCTCGTGATTTTGGCGCATAAACTCCCGTTATTTCAATTCTTAGAGTTTACCTAAAACAGATCGAGTGGAACGAAGCGTAGCCAAAGCTGATTAATTTTATTGTTCTGCTAGCACGTTGCGATGAATACGAGGGGACCTTACCTGCACTTCTAACTGGCAGGCAATACAGCACCCGCCACTCGTTCTTCTCTCCTTGTCTGTTTAGCGTTGTAGCCTGTCAATTTTGAATAGCCACCAACTAGTCAAGTTCCCCTGGTAACAGAATTGTCTCGCTTAACGGTAATAACGTTGTGCTGCTGCGCAAATTCTTTACAGAAGATACAAAAACGTGGTAGTTGATCACTTTCTGACAAGGGCATTACAAAATGTTCTTTGTTTTTAACTCATAGAAACGCGGGTTGAATTTTTTTTTATGCGAAACCTTCGTTACAGAACAATACGCTTCGTAGCAGCATATCTAGACTGATTGCATTTACTATGCAACTGTCCTCACCCATTTCGAAAAAGCATATTTAAGTTTGATGCTTGAGCCCCCCCCCTCATCATCAGCGGTGCGTCACAATGTAACCATTGCTGAATAACAGTGGTCCGGGCCGAATGAGGAGTGCATGCGTGCACGTGTCCCTGCACCCGCCGTTGCCAAAACCGCCTTCGTTGGCAGTGTCTATCCCCAGTATTGCACAGCAGCTCGGCCACGCAAACGTCGTGCCCAAACTTGGGATTGGGTTCCCTACATCGTACCGCCACCACCAACTACCACGTACACGTGGGGGTAATTTTTCTTCAAAAATATGATAGGTGCAGTTCGTCCATGCGGTTTTCGAGCGCCGAGTAAAATCGGAAAAAGAAACAAGTTTTGATTGCCAACAGCGCAATTGTGGTAAGATTGTGGATGGCGGACAACACTTTCTGAAAGCACGCGGCCATTTCGCTTGTCCTCGAACACCGTTTTTGCCTCTTTGCGTCACACATTTGCCCTTTCGCGTCACAACGTAGAGCAAAGCAAACGGACCAGATAGTAGCGATATTCTGCTCAGTGTGTGCGTAGGCTTCTTTCTCACCGATGAACAAAGGAATCCTGCTGGTGCTGCCATTACTTTGCGCTCGTCACCTGAAGAGCTTCTTTTGTACGAGGCCAGGCAGGTGTCTTTAAGGTTCTTGCTTTTTTAGTTTCCGACTCATACACCTACCACCATAATTTGTCTCCTGAGACAATTTAGTAGGAAATTATGGGTCGTCCGTGACTGCGTCCTTCATCCGACCGGCTTCCACGCGACGATCTCTTCGCTTTTCGGTGAGAAGTCTGGGTAAAAAAATTAAGAGCCATTCGTCGCAAAATACTGTGCATGAATGGATGAAAATTCATTTATTGTGAAATGGGGAGGTGCAGATCCTCTTTTGGGATAGGCGGGACTTTTACAGACTTTCAGAATAACACAGGTAGGTATTCCAGTTGTCGGATTTTTTCTGCGCGGATCTTTTCCAATAAAATTAATAGTTTTGGAGACATTGCCCTCGTATCTCGCCCTTGAAGGACATCCCGAATGACACGGATCTTCAAGTGTCACTGATCTCTTTAAGCCAGGTGAACTACGTGGACAGTTGCATTTTACTTGGATCTTGTTCCTTGTAAGCTGTTTGCATTATAACAATTCCTGCTGCTTTCTACCTGAGTAAGCAGGAAAACTTCACAGCGGTATCTTGTTCGTAATTTTGTCGTTTTACTATTTCTGTCCCTTTTCCCCTTGTCCTCGAGAGACAGCTTTCGAGGCCGACCTCTTCTCCTTTCTCTACATTAGGTATTTTTTTTCTTCATATCGTTTTTGCATGTCACACGTGCACGTCACGCTGAGAGAAATCTCAGAGAAACCACACCAATTAATTTCGGTGCACGCATTTCACATACTAACAGAAGAGAGGTTCTCCCACAGCGCCTTAAAGGCGCAACCCCGTCCTACAAGTACGTGATGCGTAGGAGCGTGATGAATGGTATGTCAGGGTCCCCACTAGTGTATCCTGAAACATCCGCTGTTGATCTGACAAAATATCTTCGCATAGTAAGGCTTGTTTCTTCAGCACTTTATTTCCAGTCATATTTCCTTGAAATTCCCCATTACTAAAATATCGTAATGCGACACGTTTATATTTAAATTACACGGATTTCTTAGCGAACCTAAGGCAGTTCGGCAGTTTCTATCTAAGCATCAATCTAGCTTCCTACGTCTGGGCGCTCACCTGGTCGTCTCCATTATTTCCAAAAAAAAAAACGGCAGATCCCACGCACTGTGAGAATCGATGTAATGCGAAGCAGCCAGCAAGAAGCAAATCATGCTGTACACAATATGCATGTTATTATTTACATGTTAGGACCAGTCATTTGTGTTCATCATACAGTCACTTCGCGCAATACAAATTTTGGTGTATATCAAGCTAGCAAAGTGGACGCAAGCGTACCAGGAGCGTGGCATGTAAATGGCATTGCAGATGACATGCATGCCAAGATTTTCATGTTACCACCTGCCACTTATGTTCGCTTAATTTTTTACCTCGAATCCCAGCGATACGCGAGACCAATCTGCCTCCGTTTCGCACGCGTTCGTATTCTCGCGCTTCGCGCATCGTGCAGACGCCATCCGCGTTCCAGCGTTTAAATTGGCGGACACTTTCAATTCCAAAATGTGTTCCTCGAACGCCTGTGCCCACTGAGACGGGGTCGGTCAGAATGGAACACGATGTGCGCGTCTCCCTCTTTGCATGATTAGAGACGCCGGGCACCGCGACGCTACGCAAGCAAAGCGCGAGCGCTGTAGAGTCCAACGCGACCGCCGTCCGTTTGCGCGCCCCGGCGCCCATCTGGCACCGTGCCAAGGTACGGCTGGAGGGACGGACGGACGGACGGACGGACGGACGGACGTGAGCATGAGACAAAAATTTGGTGTATATCAAGCTAGCGAAAGGGCCGCGAGAGTCTAATGAGCGTGGTATGCATGTCATGTCGCACATGGCGTGTCATGATTTTTATATTACCACTTGTCATTTATGCTCGTCATACAATCACGTCGCTGAATACCAATATTGGTGTATATCAAGCTAGCGAAACGGCCCCGAGAGTGTCATTAGCGTGGCATGCAAGTCGTGTTGCACATGACATGTGATGATTTCCATATTACGACTTGTGATTTATGCTCGTCGTACAGTCACGTCACTCAATACGAAATTCGATGTCTATCAAGCTAGCGAAACGGCCGCGAGAGTGTCATGAGCGTGGCATGCAAGTGATGTTGCACATGACATGTCATGATTTCCATATTATCATTTGTTATTTATGCTCGTCATACAGTCCCGTCACTTAATACCAAATTTGGTGTATATCAAGTTAGCGAAACGGCCCCGAGAGTGTCATGAGCATGGCATGCAAGTCATGTTGCACATGACATGTCATGATTTCCGTATTACCACTTGGCATTTATGCTCATCATACAATAACGTCATCACCATCATCATCATCAGCCTGTCTACGCCCAGTGCAGTGCAAAGGCCTCCCCCATGTTTCGCCAATCAACCCGGTCCTGTGCTTTCTGCTGCCACGTTATACCTGCAAACTTCTTAATCTCATCTACCCACCTAATTTTCTGTCTCCCCCTCACGCGTTTGCCATCCCTTGGAATCCAGTCAGTTACCCTTAATGACCAGCGGGTATCCTGCCGACGTGCTACATGCCCGGCCCATATCCATTTCTTCTTCTTGATTTCAACTATGATATCCTTAACCCCCGTTTGTTCCCTGACCCACTCTGATCTCTTCCTGTCTCTTAAGGTTACACCTATCATTTTCTTTTCCATCGCTCGCTGCGTCGTCCTCAGTTTAAGTTGAACCCTCTCTGTAAGTCTCCAGGTTTCTGCTCCGTAGGTAAGTACCGGTAAGATGCAGCTGTTATATACCTTCCTCTTGAGGGATAGTGGTAGACTACCATTCATGATTTGATAATGCTTGCCGAATGAGCACCATCCGATCCTTATTCTTCTAATTCTTATTCTTACAATCAAGTCGCTCAATACCAAATTTGGTGTATATCAAACTAGCGAAACGGCCGCGAGCATGCCATGAGCGTGGCATGCAAGTCATGTTGCACATGACATGTCATGATTTCCATATGACCACTTGGCATTTATGTTCGTCATACAGTCAGGTCACGCAATACCAAATTTGGTGTATATCAAGCTAGCAAAACGGCCGTCAGCGCGCCATGGGCGTGGCATGTAAATCATGTTGTACATGACATGCAGTTCATGATTTTCATATTACCACCTGTCATTTATGTTGGTCATGCAGAAATGTCTCATGGTATCAATTTTTGGATATATCAAGTTAAGAAAACGGCCTCAGGAGCACTATGGCCATGGCGTGTAAATCATACTTTTCATGACAAATTAGTCATGGTTTTCATGATATGACCAGTCATTCATGTTTGTGATACAGTCATGTTATGCCATACCAGTTTTGGTATAAATCCCATTAACGATACGGCCAGGAGAGTACAAAGTCGTAGGCGGCTAGATAGATACGCTCAAAGTCGCCGAAGTTCGCTAAGAAATGCTTCGCATTTAATAACAAAATCGGCATAGCAGGGCATCAGCGTATGATGAACACGAGTCACTGGTGAAGACAGGAATAACGCATTTAGCACATTTAAACTTTCGGCAGATCCCACGCATTGTGAGAATCGATATCATGTTCACCGACCCCGTATAACAGCTAAGATGTAAGGACATGTAGTTGTGGTTGTAGCGGTGGCTATCTTCTCTTAGAACAATTTATAATAGCTATCTTGATAAGTAAATAATGTCGAAATATATTGTTATGATGGGGTGTTACGAAGGGATTCATAAATAAAAATTGATACATAATAATGTTCACCAAGAGCATGGCCCGTCGGTCGGGGCTCGTGCACACGAGCAGCTCGCAAATGGTCTCTCGAGATTTCAATAGAATGATGCCATGCACATAGTCCGCCAGAAGGACGGAGTGTGCTCTTCATTATACTTACAAGTCTTGGAGGTGACCTCGTGCTGACAGATGAAGACATCAGATTGATTGAGAGCCGCTTTGTAGACGGACACTACATGTGCCACACAAGCCTAAGTGGTAAACGAATGCGATACGCGCCATCCAAGGATGTTGGTCTACGTACCACTATTGGGGGCTAGCAGCCTCGACAGCCTATGCTCCACCAAGCAAAGGGTGCCTTAGGTTCCGTGTTGCCACCTCTATCGACAGATGATTTGTGGACGAAACGATCCGGCTAGCAAACAGGCCTCTACACACTGTCTTCGACCGGGCTATGGCTTCATTCGGTGCCACAACCACAGCAATCACCTCACATGCACCGCTCTCAACTTACAGTCTCTGCACGCGCACGGGCATGGCCCCGAAAAGGGCGCTGTGTTTACAAAAACTGGCGTGTCAGCACTTTTTCAAACCTGGAGTGATCAGCCCACTGCAATCACGGGATACAGATGTGTCGTCCACAGCAAGTGGTTTCATTGCAAGTGCGGTGGCGTGGCCATATACAAGAACACGGTAATGCGCAACTTCAACGTACGCTGCATCACATATCGCCGGTTGCCAGACACCGAACAGACACACAGGAGCAGCCGAATCGGAGACGTCTGCGTTGCGCATATCAATCACACTAACAAAGTCATTGCGCTAGCCGCCATCCACTTGAGCGCTGCCGCGCAAGGAGCCCGTCCAGCGGTTCTTATTAACGTGCGTCATCGAATACGCAACAAACGGGGTCGTTTTTTTCCTAATAACTTTGCCGAGAGGATCATGCCTCTCAATACTGCCGGTGACTTTAAACATTGAATTATAAAAACCGAACAACTCCTGGTTCTTACGCATAGATATAAATGACGTTTTGAATGTGTACAGGGCATAACAAGACCTCGTTCCCACGTCCAAGACAAGAGGCATCATAGATCATTTCTTTGCAACAGGCATCCACGATTTTCAACAGCTGTAGTATACCTCGCATTTCACTACACATGGACCTTTCGACGTCGCAATCATGAATGGATACGATAACAAGTCCTGTCCAGCTGCTGGTGCTCGCTGATCGCGGTGATGACGACCTTATTCGTGAGCTGTAAAGAACCCCTTAAACACATGCACAAGGGTTCGTGAAACGTGGTGAGTTCCCCACCATAACGGTCAAGTATAATCACTACATATCAGCTTACCGCTTCTGGTGTTGGATTACCCACGTTGCTGTTCGCATCGTTCCGCAAGTGTAGACAACTGGTTATATAACACATATTCGGTTCTTGAACACGTGTGCGTGCGTATAACATTCGTTCGTATCTCTAGCGTCATATCGTAACTATTCGCTCAATATAAAAAAAAAACTACGCCACAGTCGCCTTCTCGCCAAATGCTTCGAATAACATCGATCTGCCGAGCTTTTCTGTGTGTTTTGGCAAAAAAAAAAAACTGTTCTACTAAAACATTTTGCTATGATGATAATATGCAATGTTACCCTTTGCGATGGCCAGTTGGCAGCCCTTTCTTCACATTTACATTACAATTACTTCTAATAGCTCCCCTATACTTTCCTTGGCATCTTTGTCTGTTAGTTCTCATTAAAACTGTGTTTAACAAAGCAAACGAGCCCTTAAAGGGCCCCCTCACCAGGTTTGACAATTTTAGGCTGACGAGTGCAATTGATACACTGAGCGTTCACGATCACGTCTGCCAAAATTTCCAACGCTACGCGCCGCGGAAATGGGTCAAATTTCAAGCTGAACGCTGCTTGCCCTTCCTTTCGCGTGCTCGCGCGTAGAGAATGAGGGGATGACGTACACGGCGGAATGGCCCTACGTAGATGGCAGTGCTGTGACGACGGTCCTCTACGTAGACGGCTGTGCACTGACGTCGACAGCAGTAGCACGTGACACTGCGAAAATTATTTGACACGACGTGTGTAGTTTGTGGAATTTGTTGCTTGAACAGATGAATAAAACTTGAGAGAAATAATGAGACGCACAAGGGGAATGTCTGCGTCTTTTTCATTTTTGTTCAGTGAATTGCAGCGATATGCGGGGCTAATGTGCCTCCGTTTCGGATGCGTTCGTGTCCCCGCGGTTAGCACATTGAGGAGACGCCAGCCCTGGAAACGAAAGTGATGTCCTGGCGCGTTCGAGCACTCAATGTGCTCATTTATTCTAGCGCGTCCAAGTAAACGTAAATGCGGCACTGGCTCATGATACCACCACTCTCGTGCCAGTGAAAAGTGAAACGAACGCGCACCGAGGCATCCATCCCGCAGAAACAGGCAATAGACCACAAAATAACGCTGGTCAACAAAACAACGCCGCGCGCGGGCTCGGGGGCTGGGCTTCCTCGGTCACGTCATGCACACGTGATATTGCGTGCCATGGCGTGTTGTTCTCGCTCGGACGACGGAGAAGGTAGGGAAGAGATTTGGCTTGCGAAGGCTACGCCGGCCGAGCGGCAAGGCTTTCGAGCTCGCCTCCTCGCATCATGGTTTCGCGCCGCATCAAAATATCGGTTTGCTCAGCGCCTAATGAACCGATTGAAAAAATTATTGTGGCATAATGCTCTTCATCGGACACACAACAACTGCCAGCGTCTAACTAAAATTTGTTATGGGGCCTGGTGAGGGGCCCTTTAAGTTTACAATTCTTTCCTTTATATATATATAGCCATGTTTATGTTGAAGCTACGAAATACACGAATGTCACTTTACCTGCTGCAGCAGCCGTGTTTGCTAAAGGAGTGATCTGCTATCTTTTCTTCGCGTGACATTCCAAGTTGTTGCTATGGTATTCATTGCCTCGCGCTTGCGGCGAAACCGTGACTTTTTTGATGTGCTCAATATTTTAAGTTTGCTCCGACATTATTCCAACATTTCCAGCGTGAAATTGGGGTTCCGCTCAACAAGCAAATGCCAGAAACTTGATGAGACCAAGGAACCATAAAAACAGCAGCAATGCATTCGCAGAAAAAATTCTTCAGGTGTTACATTCTCAGGCTCTCATGTAAGAACTCTCATAAGCCGCACCGGGCTAGTGCTTAGATGGTTTTGGCGCAAAATCTGTCATTCGAACGTCTTATGCGAGCACTTTTGTCTCTGTGTGTTGTTCAAAGGTATATGCAGGCTCAAATGCATATGTAGGCAAGTACCCGCTACATGTCCGCAAGACAATACGAGCCCCTACGTAGCACTTTGCTCATGCTCTGGCTGATGATGAACTATTGCCGAGCCCTTTGTAATGGGCAGAACAATTCAGACCATTCGCGCACTATGCAGTCCACATGGTGTGGCGCCTGGTGCGATTGTACGCCTCTGCCACGCAACATTACATCCGTTAACGTCACTCCTCGGACGACCTGACGGATACGTAGGGTCTTTTTCCAACGCAGTTTCAAGCACTGGCGTGGCTCCGTGTTAGATAACTTCACTGCGACGCAGAATACCGGGGTTCGATTCCGGTTGTAATCCCGCCTTTCATCTGCATTTGATAAGGTCATGTAGTGTTTTGTATCGCACGTCGTGGTTTGACTGCAGCTCCTAGGCGCCCGTTCCTGCGTTGAGCGGCATCGCCGTCGCCGTTGCCATCGGTGACGTAACCGATACATATAAAAAAGTGACCGACAGACATCCAAAAACGAAGTTGGTAGATCCCATGTACCTTGGGAATCGATGTTATGCGATGTTATGCGAAGCATGCGGAGGGAAGGGGACTACGTTGTAATTTTTTTATTGAGCGAAAGGCTACTAAATGACGCTAAAGATATGTAAAATGTTGTACGCACATACATATGTCAAACATTCGCATATGTTTTATATAACCAGTTGTTTACAGTTGCGTAACGACGCCAACAGCACCAATTTGTTGCTATCGCATTCATTGCTTTTTTTCTGAATCTCAAGGCACCGCACTTTCATGACTGTAGTGTATTCATTTTTTCTTCTAAAATTCTTTAATTTTGGCTATGGCAATTCATCACAAAATGCTGCATGTTGCACAATGTTTTTAGAAAAAGCGGGACCGCGAGCATTATATTGCTATTGTGGGCTTTATAAGTTGATAAACTAAATAACACAAATATTGCAGGAACCACTAAAGCCCAAACGTTGGCAGGAAATGTTCACAAAGTTGAAAAAAGTAGCATATAGATTCTTATTGGGGATTTAGCTTCAGAATGTAGTGGTCCAAATAAAACTTGCTTTCTAGACCTAACGTGGTTTTGCAATGCCTTGAGGATCGCAGCCATTGCAAGCTCTACACACCTCACCTGGTTTTGAACTGCCTCCCTGATCCGCCCGCCGTTAACCAAGCGGCGATGTCATGCGATGACATCATCATGTGACATGGCGTTATGTCATGCCATGGGGACGCCATGATGGCGTCACAAGATTAGACGATCTCTGATGTCAAAATGAGGTTATATCGCGACGTCATCGTGCGATCATTTCTTCCATCACTCGTGCTGACGTCGCCGACGGTCAATATTCGCGTTTGATGACGCACCTACGGCTGTCGCCTTATAAGGCTTATACCTCGTTGTATTGCGTGACGTTTATGGTATAACATGCAGAAAATTTGAAAAGTGTCGTTTGTTTTAAGCGGGAAGAAAATCTCGATCTTAACCAACACAAGGTTGCGCGAAGTTTGCTTTTGCCTCGCTTCAACCGCGTAGCAAGTCTATGAAAATTTATGAAAATAAGTAATTCATCCAGACACTTAATGTACACTTAATGCTCTCAGCAAACAATTGCAGCACAATTCATTTTCCGTGATGCTTTAAACATATTATCATACGTAGTGAAGGTCGGGCTATTTGTTTTGCTTTACCGCCGGTACCGTGACGGGAGGGCGCTAGCGGCTCGACAGCTGCGGACGCTCTCAAATCGACCTCCAAAATTTCCATTGACTGTGTGCTCAAAATCAATCGGATATTGGCCACGTGTTGCGTTATCGCTACCGGGAAGTCATCGAGCACATGAGGATACCGTAGTGAAGAAGAGCGGCCTCAGGGGAGAAAGAAAGAATTGTATAGAGAGAGAAAGAAAGAAAGAGAAAGAAAACAGAGACAGAAAGGAAAGGTCAATTCATTAAGCTCCTTGCTGCTGTCATTACCAAGCGATACGCAATGAAACCTGATCGATATCTAGGTGATTCTCGTGGCTTACAATGTGATCGCGTCAATACTTGCATCGGTGTGTGAATGCACGCGTACCTAGTGAAGCCAGGGCCAGCCGAGTGCCGATGAGCTCTGCTCTTCTCCAGCCAGTGCCATACGCACAAATTGTTTTGGGGGAGGTGGGTAGACGTCCTCGTTCTGACGTGGGGCGGGCAGGTAAGTGTTGCCGAATGTCATATTGTGCCCTGTATGCCACGGTAGAAAAAATTTCTCCGCGGGTGGGGGAGGGGTCACGTACCTGGTGCGCCACTCCCTGGCTACGCCACTGGCCCCAGTCCTGAGCGACTCAGTGTAAGCTGCGCTACTTCTTTTACTTTTATTAGTTACTTCATGATACTTCATGCGAACCTTCTAAAATACCAGAAACCATGCCTAAAACAACATAGATGCTCTTTAGCGAGCGCTCTTTAAGACATTTTAATCTCGCATGATATTTTCTTGATATTACGCACTGCCGAGATATCACACTGAGGGACGTTTTTTCGCCCATATTTAGTTTTCATGGAAAGGCAAATCTTGAATTGAAAAATTTTCGCGACAATATTCAAATCCTCAGTGTCCCCATTTACGCATCCCCTTCACATTCCAGCTATAGCTGAAAGAATGTACAGTTCTACGAGGCATCTGGCTTTATAGATGCACTGCCACTGAACGAACAATAAATATACTGCAAAAATAGCTTCAGTGTATTGTTAACCACAAGGTAAAATTTAGAAGAAGGGACAAAGTGGCGTTTATAATTGAGTACAACTGGCGGGCACCACGAAAACGCTGACACATGTAACAATAGTTGTAATCGTGGATTTCTTTATTATATACGTCACTTGAAAATTTGTGTCATGGCAAATTTGTGTTCTCAAAAAGAATGAATTTCAGACTCCTGACGTGAGGCTGCTGAAGTTGCAATCATTCCAATATTTTGGCATAAAATAGAAATCGCCCAACAGACTGCTGCAGTTATAAAAGAATGCGTCATCGCATTCCGTGCGGTTTTTTCTTGTGGTATTCAATCGCATCCAGTAGAGGCACCGCCCTTGGTCTGAAAGGTGGTCATAACTGATAAGGTGAAAGAAATTTAGAACTGAAACGACCTATCTCACTCAGAAGTGACATCAGCTCTTACGTAAATTCCTATATTTGTGACAAAAACAAAGCGACCATTTTTTGCGGTTCTTTATGGTGAGGCTATATCATGCGAATGAAAAAAAATATTGCTCTTCTGTGTCGCACTTACGTGAATTTCGGCGGTAATATTATTTTCTTATGATATGATGTAAAGGTAATGTTGCCCACAAATAAGCCATTGAAAATAAGATGTATGTTCAATATTCAATCAATGGCTAAGGAGCAGCCGACGCCTGACTTGTGCGCCAATATCTCCTTATATATCGCATCAATAAAAAAAAGCATTGGCTACTAATTAGTTCTTGAATGGCTCGAGCATACAACACAAGAAAGAAACATACAAACAGTAGGGCTTGACAAAAAAAAGCACGAACACAGATATGTAAAGAAATATTGGCAGATCCCACGCATTGTGGGAATAGATTTCATTTGAAACAGTCGGCGAGTAGCTACAAATGGCAGTTTTTTCAGGAGCATCGACTGCACTGGCGTGTATAGGATCGTTAATATTCCGACGTAACATCGGCGCTTACATTTAAGCGATGCAAATTTTAGCGCTACCCTAAATAACAGTCGTCGGCTTATTCGAACAACGCTTGACTACAACTTGCGGAATCAATGTTTATAACGCTTTTATAAAACCGCATAACCAGCACTGCAACCGCGATTCTCGTTGCCCGACACGACGTTTGCACAGATATGGGTCTCGCAGCTATGGCGTCGCTCTGAATATCTCCCAAGCAGCAAATAACGGTAAATCAGCATTAAAAATGTGTAAATAGCATTACACACCCAAGTATTGTTTTTTGTCGCTCAAAAGAGGGCAATTAAATCTTCAAGCCCAACGGAGACGAAAGTTTACATTGGAAGTTCTGCCAAGTAGAGCATTGACGATGCAATGGTATCAAAATGATATCGGTTCGGCAAAACACGACCACCCGTGCGGGGGGAATCGTTGAAAAACGTAACTTCTGTGTAAACGTGCATGGGAACGCCCTTGAATGTGGGCGTAGGAATAACTCAATTTCTCTCAGGCTCAAATGTCCACAAGTCCAGCAATCTCAGTAGGCTCAGATCACACCTTATCCTGGGAGAACTGTGCCTTACAAGGCGATTATCAGCACAAACACAGTTAATGTCGTCCATTAGAACTGTCTCTGTATCATAAGCTCGTAGGGGGACATACTTATGTCCCCCTACGAGCAACTCATGTACGTATGTAAAAGCAACTCATGTACGTATGTCATTAAACGCATAAACATTCAGCAAACCACCTGGAATGCTTTGCAGCACAATATCACAACGTATAAACCACCCTTCAGTGTCAGTCTGATAGCTTAAGGTGGAATAAGGGAGACTATTCTTCATTAACGAAAAAAAAAACGGCCTGCCCACAAACCACCAGAATGTGACACGAAGATGTTATAATCACGCAGAAAGACCCTTTGGGTCCTTTCAGTCTCGTTATCACTCTCAAGCTTTGTCTCCTGAACTGCGACGAAGGCTTGCTGGTAAGCAGCCCGCGAAGTTGTAGTTGTTTCTGTCGAGACCCAAGCACTCGTAAATATAAATTTGCGAAGGTGAACTGCACGGACGCCACTGTGACTACACACCGCTTTTCTATTTCTAGCTGTCGGGCGTGGAGGGTGAGGAAGAAACCTCCCTTGCACTGCCACCAGGCAGCCTGGATGTTGATCGCCTATGATTTTTCTTGTGTTTGCACAAATCAGTCAAGCGGTTGCCCACCACGTGATTGCTTTGGAGCGCGTATGCCACATACCTCAGAGAACACAGATGCGCTCTCGCTGTAGAACAATGTTCTGTAGTTTCTTCCTATAGCAAAACTGAAGAAAGGTTAGGCGGCTTCGCGCTAATGTCAGCACTCAATGAAATGCGGAGCTGGGCGGCCTTTTTTTGTTTCTCTTTAGTTCTATCTTTCTTTCTTCCTTATTCTTTCTATTCCTCGTTCTGTTTTCCTGTCTCGTTTATTGCTATCTATTTACTTCTCTCTCCCCATTTTTTTCTCTTTCTTGCTCTTTCTATCTTCCTAAATATTTTCGGTTTCTTTCTTTCTCTATCTAATTCTCGCTTGGTTCCTTTTTTATTTCTCTTTTCTCTGTATTTCCTTCACTTTCTTGAATTTTCTCTCTTTGGCTCTTTTTCTTTCTTTCTACAATTGTTTCTATCTATTTCTCTCTTGTTCATTCTATCTGCGCTCTGTTTTACTTTTTCTATCTGTGCTATGTTTTACGACTACTCAGAGCCCGCTAGCGGCCTCTGAGTAGTCGAAGTAGGCCTCCTGGCGCTGACGCTGTTGCATGGCGTACGCCAGCGTCGGATCCGCTATGGTACAAAGTATCGTCTCCGACGAAGAGGGGTTCCTTGCACGATCCTAGCGCTGGCTTTCTGCATTTCTCATTCGTCTTCTCGACCCCTCACTCTTCTTGAACTTTTTAGACTTCTCGGCCTTGTTGCCCGAAGCTTCTTCGACAGGTTTCGCGTCCACAGCACCTGCGGCATCGTTCACGTCATCCACGGCCACTACATCGTCGGCTCCGACGCTTGCCTTGTTCTCGTACCACTCGCCGGCTCTGGTCGCGCTTCCACTGGGCTCGTAATACTCGACTCCCCTCCCCATGCTCTTCGGCTTCACTGTCCGCGCCGCCGGCTCCTGTCTCCAGCGCCGCCGCTATCTGCGCCATCTTCGCCCCCGCATTCACCTCGTCTCCCTGCTGGTCGATAACCTCAACTAACTCCCTTTGGCCGTGCCGAGAATCCCTTGACCTTTTGCCAGTCCTTGTACTGCCGCGCCTCCTCATCGCTATGCTATGGTTTGTTGGCAGTTTTTCTCCCATCCATGTTTTAGATGCGAAGCATCTTATGCTCGGGGCTCTGTCCCTCCCGCGTCCCCCGTCCGCCGTCCCCCGTCCCGCGTCCGGCCACTTTCATGAAGTAGGGAAGCGCCCATTATGCGAACCAGAACACTGTAGTAATATGAAGGCCGTAAACCCTAACACAGTCATCAGAGTCATGGCCAAGAAAACAGAGAGGCTGCTTAGCAATGGCTAGGCAGGTGGTGTCTGTCGCCCAGGTTGACCCCATTCCTTGAGTCATGGCCGAGAGCACAGAGAGGCTGCTTAGCAGTGGCTAGGCAGGTGGTGTCTGTCGCCCAGGTTGACCCCATTCCTTAATCTTGCTTGCATGTGTTTGGAGGGGGGCTTAGTCCGTCCCGCGTCCCACACCACCGCAGCGCATGCGCGTGCCGTCCCCCCTCTCTCTCCTACGCTCACCCCCTTTCTCTCCTCTAGGAATCGTTTACTCTACGGAGCGGCCCCCGCGTCCTCTCCCCCCTCTCTCCTCTAGGAATACTCTACTCTACGGAGCGGCTCCGGCGTCCCACATCCCCAGAGCGCATGCGCGTCCTCTCCCCCCCTCTCTCCTCTTGGAATCCTCTACTCTACGGAGCGGCTCCCGCGTCCCACACCCCCCACAGCGCATGCACGTCCCCTCTCTCTCCTCTCCTACGGTCGCCCCCCGTCCTTTCCTCTAAGAATCCTCTACGGAACGACAGGTGGTGTGACAGCTACATACTCCGCTGGGGGGCGCCACGGTAGTTCCGCGGTATGAAAATGACGGAGCGCGCGCGCCTCATTCTCTCTCCTGCGCCGCGATGAGCGCCCGGACCACTGCCGTGAAATGAGAGCGGCGACTTTCCTCCCGCTCAAGCTAATTATCTCACCGCTGCTTCGCATCCACACATGGTTCCCTTTAGCGGGAGATGGGGAATTTTTTTCTTTTTCTTCCTTTTCCTATTCTTCCTCGTCTTCATATACGCATTTCCATCCTTTTCCTTTCGCCCCTCAAGACCTTCATTCTCAGCGTCCACTTCCTTCACGCCGTCGTCGTCATCCCGGAAATCGACGAGCACAAAACCCGCGCCCACCTTGTCATCAACTTTCTCGTCTGCTTTCTCATTGGTCTCCTCGTCCGCCTTTGGTGCCGTGTCATGACACCTTTCCACGGAAGTAGACGCACCGTGCGCGTTCTCCTCGACGCCGACCACGGTGTTTTTGACCACACCGACCACGGTGTTTTTGTCAGTCTCGGCAGGCATGAAGTTCTTGTCGGCCGTGCCGTCGTGGCCCTCGTAGTTCAAAGTCCGGTTGTCGGCAGGCACGGGTGATCTGCCTGCAACATAGTCAGTGATCGATACAGCGCTCGTGATTGTGTCAATCACGATCGCATGAGCCCCCAGGAAGTGAACGCCAACGGCCTTGAAGATGGAGACGGAGAAATTCCGTATGGTCCTGGTGACTAATATTTTCGTCCTAGCCCATCTTGCCAGAATAGTAGAGGTGCTCTACGGCGAGAACCGTACGCATCAGTTTGTCAGTGCCCATTACGTTGGAGAAGTCGAGGTCGAAAGGCCCTTTGGAGCTCGAGCATGTTGGTGTAGACGTAGTAGTTCAACGAGGTTCCATTGCCGTAGGCCGTCATTTGCGGGTTTCGGGAGGCGCGTGGTAGCCGCACGGGACCCACAGGGAGAAGAAGGCCGGAGACGCCGCAGGATACGTCTTTGTTCTGCCGAGCCCCGGCTGCGAGTGCCCGTCAGCGGCTGCAGTCGTAGTCGTAGTCCATAGTGTCTTGAATTTGGCACAGTGCATTAGCATTGAATGTTTAACTATTCTCTTCATTAATTTATTCTATACATATCTATGCACTTACAGAAGGGTCTACCGCAAGCAATACGAATTTGATCATATGTGCGCTACGAGTCAATACCCATTCTGACGACGAAGTGTCATCACAGAGGTCAGAGTCCTTTTGGAAACTCGAAGCAAAGAGTATCATGGACCAAAGAGACTCTACCCAATTCAAGACTATTGACTCACTCAGCGAGACAATCAGCAAATCACATGGGAGGTGGACAGTTGCGCCACCGTGGAATGAAGACGACCGTGACACAACTCTCACTCGACTACTCAAGCAATGTAAAAGGCTTTTAGGGGCGAAGCTCCTTATGGCATCACCTGGGAGGTTCTCGGTTGTCGATGCATCCTGAGTAGCCAGTAGCGTCTCCCTTAGCATACAATAGATGGCGCTGTCCCATAGAGATGCATGCAAACTGCAGTTGGGTGACGATATACTAGATGGCGTCACTGGTTTAGTAGCGCCTCCCTTAGCATACAATAGATGTCGCTGTCCCATAGAGATGCATGCAAACTGCAGTTGGGTGACGATATACTAGATGGCGTCAGTGGTTTTTCGTATACGTTGATGATTAAAGATGATAGAGGGCGCTGTTATAATAAGACAATGCGCTGTGACAGTACGTGATATGTATCGCCCTCTCCTCTCCTACGCTTCCCCCCCTCTTTCTCCTCGCCTACGGCACGGCAGCGTCTTGATTGAAAAAACCGACTGCTCGCGCTGCACAACCGTTCACTGACCACAGCGTATATATAGGCACTGGATTTCGACCTCCAAGGTAGTGCCTGTGTGAGATGTCTCCTGTGCGTGATTAAACAATAAAAAATTCACAGCATACATGTAAAATTAAAGTGAGCTGCAAGTTGCCATGACTCTCATCGACCCTTTAGTATAAACGCGCCCGATCTCACGTCGTTGATGATGTACTGCGCAGAATTCGAGGAAGATTCACGGTTTACCGATGAACCTCCGCAGCTTCGCCCACTCATCATCATTCACTCCGTGGATATGTTGTGATTTTTTTCTAAACGAAGGACAGCTCCAGTGATACGACGGGGTCATAAGAGAATATCTTTTGCTCGGACACGTGGAGTTAGTGCCGAAAGATGTTTCTAAGGACCGAGATGTCTACTGTATGCCCCACAGAAAAGTGATAAGACGAGAATTACTGACTGGAAAGCTGAGTGCGCTTGACGCATCGTGTCATGCACCAGGTCTACCATCTTTTGATGACTGTCTGGACAAGGGGGATAGGTGCAAGGGCCTGAGATGCTTGGACCAGGCGATATCTGCATGGCCGTGGAAATCAGAAGAAATTCCGGAATCTGGCCAGGACTTCGAGCAAACGTACGACCCGCCAAGCGTTCATCTTCAGGCACAACGCCAGACGAAAACGGTCACTGACATCACGAAGTTTAGCGATCTGCGAGAGCTTCTACGTGCCACAGCTTTGCTTTTATGTCTGGTGAACCGAAATCAAGGAATGTCAGCAGCCAACGTGGAAGCACCAGCGAAAAAGATTAGGAACTTTGGAAAGCTTGGGATTTGTCGTCTACTACGACAGGCTTTCTTTCAGGACATGCAGCGGCTATCGTACACAGAAGTTGCTCATAAACACTCCGTCTTAAGAGATCGTCCCTAAAGGTCCCTGGTTCGATCCCGGGTTTCGGCACCATAAATATAAGAAAACTATGCGCTAGCGCTGAGAAATCAGACACGGAGCCATCTTGCCCTTAGGATTCTTAACTTACTCGTCTTCTCTCGCAGTCCTAGGCTGCGCACGTTTATTCTTTTTCTTCAAAGGGTATAGATGGGCTTCAGAACCGGAAAATCGAACCATATTCAAAATTTGGCGTGCCTGTATGCTTCTGTGTCAGGTGCGTTGTGCCTGTGACAAATATACTTCCACGTCCGCCTCTTGCTTTATTAACATGAAAGTGTTTTATGCCGGGGACCACCACGGCTCCTCTGACGTATTTACGTCATGGATAAGACGTTGTAAAATATAAACTAACATATTGAAATCAAAGAAAAACTAGAAAGTTCTTTCGCAGGGCGTCGAACCCACGACCTCTCACTCCGTAGCGCGCGGCGCGAAACCAGTCGGCCACTGGAGCGTGCGTACCTCAGCTTGCTAACGGCAAGCTATTTATATACACCATATACCGTTGGCGGTCCTCAGAGCTCGTCGACTTCAGCGCGTTTTCCTCATCACTAGCGAGATGGCGCGAAGGTGCCACAGAGTGCGCGCTCTAAAGGTCGTCGCGCCTCTCGCTGCGATGAGCGCGCGCCCCCAGGGCGTGGTCACTCGTGCACGCGCCCTTGTCTCCTGATTGGGGCATTCGGGCGCTTTGTACGTCGTGCTTCCACTGCAAGTTTGTTTTGAAGTTACAGTGGTTAAAGAGTGCACGAAGGTCGCTTCGCTCGCCGCAGCGGCCGCGTTGGCGAAAGGGGCGCGCTGCTCACACAGCAAGTAACCATTGTGGCAGATGTTCGCGCTCGTGTTGTGTATACTTGTTGCTTTGATTTCGTTTCTTTTTTTGTGTTAGAGCAGCGCGCTTTAAGTGTCGCGCTGTGACAGTCCGCACCGTCCTGTGTATGCTCATTTCGTGCGTCCTTTCTGCTTAAGGTTCGCGCTGCATGTCTCGAGCTGCATGCCGTTCTTCGCGTGACATTACAATGTGTTGCTGTAGCATTCATTTCTTCGCCCTTGTGGCGAAACAATTCACAATAAACTCTCAACTACTTCTGTGAATACACGTTTCACTTTCGTGTTATACGGATTCCTTTGACAGAGGAATCAGCCACGTTGTTTTTTTTATGTATTCGAGTTTCGCCCACAAAAGCTGCTAGCGACACTCGGCACAGACCGCGCCGAAATGTTCGCAAAGCTTCACGATTGTCTCTGATCATTGTGTTAAGACTACGCGCAGGAAGCGAAAAGTTAAGTTTTCCCGAGAGCTTTCGCAAGAGCCAGCGATAACGCTAGAACCTTCGATGCCGGAGGTATAAGTAACGACGCGCCTTACCGCTGATCAAATTATTGACGACCAACGCTCTGTTCGCTTGCTGTCAGTGTAGAGTGTGTGTTGCTGTAATTTGTTTTAGTTCACGGGCACAGGTTCGCCCAAATAGAGAGTTTCACCTTGAACACGCCGACTGTTGCCTTCATCTCTGTTCCCATCACATGACAATATCATATACCAGCATGCCCACCGTGCAACAACAGCAATGATATTTATGTATTGTGGAGAAATACGACCCCGAAATGAATGGGAAATACATAGAAGTCAGTCATTATAGCTGCCTTGCCCTCGTAT
>JALIZH010016403.1:0-71262 GCA_030522465.1 Rhipicephalus appendiculatus | reverse complement strand
CACTGATATCGAACAGTACACAGGCCTCTAGCGTTTTGCCTCAATCTAAATGCACCGCCGCAGCACATATTTACTGTCCGTGAGGTAGCTGATGGTTAGTTAGAGCAACAGTGTTATATGAAGGGGGCACTAAATACAAATATTAAGTTGACATGGATCGTTTGAAATAGTTTTCCTGAAACCTGTGACGCAGCATTTGCCACGCCCGCCCTTAGCTTCCGACAATTGCTGCAACGGAGCACAGCCTGGTGAAAACGGAACTTGCGTCATTCTCAAGGATAACGTCAAGGAGTTTTTTTTTCCCTTGAATGAAACTGAAACGCTCAAGTTGCATTTTATTCTGTCTCATAGTACACTGCAATGTTCTTTTCTATCATGAGTAGTTCGAGTACTGGTGATGAATTATACCAAGGGACGTTCTCCATCATCAGGCTTTTGTTCTGTAGTTCACTGGTGGTGCAAATCGTGTCCTGCACTTACCTGAATTTCTCAATTACTGAAACACATCTGTGCATAATATTGATGTTTTAGAGGTTCTCAAGCATTGACCTTTCACTCTGACATAAAATTTATTTGCCTTTAAAGGGACCCTGCAACACTTTTTCGGCATGGTCAAAAAGCGAGCCAAACATTATAGTGCAGCACGCGGCCTGAAATTTAGAATAAACTCTCAAAGTTGGCTAGAAATCATCCCCTCTTCTGTCTATAAATGATGCCATATACCCAATTTCATGACCATCGGTTGATTTGAGCATTGCAAGCTGCATAGTTATGGTGGCCGCTGCGGGAGGCCGCCACATGCCCGTGCCCGCGATGACACTGAAGGTAAGCTGCACACTTGAAGAAAAAAAATCAAAGTGCTCAAGGTGATGACGTGCCCATGACGTTACTTCTTTCCTCCGTGCCATCCTTCCCTGCTTAGCTTTCAGCGCGTTTGTCGGGACTAGAGAAGGGAGAAAGCAATTACTGCGTGCGCCAAATATCTAACTCTGCTCGTACTTGACGGACTCTTAAAAATTCTTAAGGCGTTCGATTCGTAAGGCAATAAACTCCTTCAATGAAGCCATTCAACAGTTGCTAGGAAAAGCATTGCAGGGCCCCTTTAAGGAAGGTGAAACACAGCCAAGGGCAGCAGAGAGTAAGGTGAGGTCATGAAATAAACAAGCTCTCAGGCATATAATGGAATCGGTACTTGCCGTACAGGGAGAATTGGAATAATCCAGAGATGCCTTTATCATGCTCTGGAAAGAGAATAGGCTGATAATGACGCCATGCGCGCAAAGAAGCCCTAAACCAGTACGCTCAAGATGGAGGGAACACCCGGTTACATTGTTGGGATGTTTCACTGAGAATTAGTTGTGTGGTATAGATTGGCCTGAGAGAGGAGCAGCTCTCGATGGATAATGAGGCAAGCAAATTTTTTCTGCCAAATGAAAGGCAGTATGGTTCAGAATGCTAAGGGTGAGCGTACCTGATAGCAAGCACTTCGCTGCAATCATCTGACCCGTCTCACCGATTTGTTATCATTTGAAAAATATTCTTGCTGATGGGTGTTACTAGGTGTGGTGAAAGACTGAAATGAAATCTTCTGAAGTGGTGGAATGGCCTTGGCTTCTTCTTCTTTTTTTGTTTTTATTGCTGCCATTATGAGGTTTCTGGGCATTGAGCCCCATCGATGCCGGGGGATATTCGAGTTCTTCGGAATGTTTGTGTACTAAAATTCAGGGGCTTATTAAACAAACTTGGGCCAAATGTGCATTCCCTAACGTTGTTTGTTTGCCACCCCTCGGTCATCCTGCATGTCATAAAACACCAAATAATGTCATAATAATTTGTGCGAGTTCTATTGTTTGCGCTCGTTTAAGCATGTAATTGCTGTAAAAACATTTTCCTTTTGTGCAGGTCTAACTTCACGGCGTGGCGATGTCATACCTACGGGGCTCACCCAATTATGTCTGGAACACCCGGGATGTCCTTGGAAAGGGTGCCACTGGAGCTGTCTATCGAGGTGTCCATAAGGTTCGTTGTGAATGAAAGGAGCCGAGAGATTTATTGACTTGGTGTAGCAATCATATTGGAGCAGGACGAGTATTAGGAAAGCATTGAGGAAGTTTGCTGTTGTAAAGCTTTGGCCATGCCATTTCCATGTAGCACTTTATCTTTTGAAAGGGGCCCTGTACCAACCCTTGGACTTAGTAAGGCAGTGCATTGCACGGATAGCAAGATGGAGCTGCAACCTTCTCATCTAAATTAGGTTGTTATGCACAATGGATAAAGTTCACAAGCAGAGGGCACAGATAACTTAGCCGTGAACACCCTCTTTTGCAAACAGTGGTAATGGACCGGCTGCTAGTTGCTGTCCTCTGAAGGTGTTGGGGCAGGTTTCTGTAGAAAGCTGCCATTGGCCAATTGTTGGCAGGAAGCAAGCAGGATGCTTTACTCAATGCACTGTTTCCTACATCACTGTATATATTAACACATTCACTGCGGCGTGGGTCACTGGTGGGTCACGGCCTGTGCTCCTCCTATGCAGTCGCTGTGTTACGAGCATGCATCTGGTTGCTAATGGGATAACTTCATCACAGTTGAATGCAGAGGTACGACTCCTGTTGCAAAAGGTTATAAATAACCAGAAGAATACTTTTCTGGTGTTAGATGCCGTGACCCACTGGTGACCCACGACGCACTGAATGAAAATGTTTTCATGCTGCATGCGGTGTGACCCACCTGCTGCTAACAACATCTTCCTGGTGCTAACAAAAACATTTTAGCACAACTCATTTATCACCATACCTTTTACAGACACAAAAGGAAGCACAACACAAAGAAAAAAAACATGTGTTTGTGTTTTCTGGTGCCAGGAACTTTTGATTGCAGCATAGCTTTACGCTTAGAATGCAAAGAATAGATCTTGCAAATGAGTTCTGCGGAATCCCGCAAGGTGGCGGAAGGGTTAAGAAAGGGAAAATAGACAACCACCCGTTTGTAGCACGAAGCCACAAGGAAATCCATACGGATTTGTCAGAAAGAAAAGCTTCTTAGTTGCCGAAAAATTCGTCCTGGTCCGGGGTTCGAACCCGGGACCAACGCCTTTCGGGGCGGTCGCTCTACCAATTGCACTAACCAGGAAGCTAGCAATTGGCAGCGCGAGGGCGAATTCATCGACAACTCGAAGCACATGGACACAAGTATTGCAAATGAGTTCTGTGGAATCCCGCAAGGTGGCGGAAGGGTTAAGAAAGGGAAAATAGACAACCACCCGTTTGTTATTTTCCCTTTCTTAACCCTTCCGCCACCTTGCGGGATTCCGCAGAACTCATTTGCAATACTTGTGTCCATGTGCTTCGAGTTGTCGATGAATTCGCCCTCGCGCTGCCAATTGCTAGCTTCCTGGTTAGCGCAATTGGTAGAGCGAGGTGCGTTGGTCCCGGGTTCAACCCCGGACCAGGACGAATTTTTTCGGCAACTAAGAAGCTTTTCTTTCTGAGAAATCCGTATGGATTTCCTTGTGGCTTCGTGCTACAAACGGGTGGTTGTCTATTTTCCCTTTCTTAAAGAATAGATCTGTGTCTTTCAAATAAGGGCGCCGAACGCCAGCCGCAAAGGTAGCAGCGCCATCTCTTTGGAGTGAATCAGACAGACACAAGCGCGTGACCCACCGGTGGGTCACGGCGCACCTGAAAGATATGCCGAGTGGCCCACAGGTGGGTCACTCCGCACCTAAAACGAGACCTTAAGAAAGCGTGCCACAGCGAACGTGTTAATTGACCCTGTCCACTAAACAGGTAATAGTGGGGAAAATATGTTTGAAATTTTGAAAAGAATCGTGCACTTGTAAAGGAAAAGTGACTGTCATGTGCTCATGCTAGGTGGCACCGCCCAATACAAGCCAAAACGTAGAGCCATAGGTGAGGCTCCACTCCACTTTTTAGAATGGAGGTTTCTGAGTGTGGATGAAAATGATCAGTGAAAAAAAAGCAAGTTGTCGTATGTCTGAACCCAACCAGCTACCTCCGCATCACATGTGTGGTACTTTACCAGGCTGTGGCTACTGCCCTGAGTTCTTTTCTTGTGGTCTAAGGTACGTGTGCACGCTTTAACCCTAGGATTGTGGCCAGCACCACTTGTAGCCATGGTGTTGGGCGAACGTCAAACGTTCCTTTTGCCTTATTGTGTCGCATAGTACATTGGGAGAGGGAGGCTGACCAATAAAGCCTCCTATGCTACCTGAAGGCCTGCCAGAATCGGGACTTGTGCTGTTAAAGGAATGGGATGATTGGAAAATGATGAAGGGGCCTGGTTTTGTCACTCAAACATATGGAGGTGGCAGGTTAGTAACACAAGGAAAGTGCTGATGTATTCAGCAGTTTTCAAGCGAGATGTGGGAATGAAAAGAAAAAATATGAAAATGGGGGGCCACAAAAGCAACTTGCCACAGTACCTTTGAGAGGGTCTCGACTCTGGCAGGTTCAATGCCTCTAGGTAGCATACTAAGGTTTGTCTATGCCTATCTGAGGAATTGATGCACAATGCCAGTGGCATAAATCACTAGGGGTTCAGGGGGGTCCTGACCCCCCGTTGTATTCAGACTGGGGTGACACTCCTTGCGAGTGTCCCCGCTTGAGATTTACCTGTTCAACATATTTGAAATGCTTGACAGTTAAGCATAGTGCACTCTCCTTAAAATCAACTCTGAAATCTGAAGCTCTTCCAATAAGTAGAAATGAAGTACAAGAGTGAAACCTATTTTTGGATTCAAAAGGCACTGTAGACATCGTGCCTTCTGAAATGCTACAGGTGAGTTCTGACGTGCAGCAGGTGTTTATTATGCTGGCCTTTGAAGCGCAAGCTAAAGAATCCCCATAATCTACGGCTGTTCATTCATGTAGACGATTTGGGGGAAGACATCGACAATGAAGTATGAATATGATTGCTCTAGTATAATTGTCATTAAAAAAAAAAATCATTGGTGAATATAAATGTGCCTTGCAAGAAAGATTCCAGGGATAAATCTTGGGTGGCTAACAGTACACACGTTTGGAGCTGAACTTAAAGAAAAGGTGTTCTTTTACATGTATAACTTATAAGAAAAAAAAAAAAATGCTAGCATTTTCATTTGATGGTTTAACCCATATGACATTAGCTAGAAATATACTAGAGCCTATACCTGCAAATTACACTTACTGACTTTGCCAGCTATTGGCTGCTCAGGCTCACGCTTGTTTTCTTTTTAATTTATTTGAAAACACAATTTTAATTTTTATATAATTAAAAATAAAATGTGTATTTATGAAAAAAAAACAATATGGCCACCATGGCATCAAGATATATGTTTGCCCTTGAGATTTTTCTGGATTTATGCCACCGCTCAATGAAACCTAATGCATTACAACGCTCCACTTACCTTCTGTACTCTGTGCTTCAAAGTGTGGTCCCTGAGGCAAGCTGTTATTGAAAGCAGTTAGCCTTGGTTGTGATGTCACGTAAATGGGCGAACATGGTTGACAGGTACACAAAGATGAACTCTCTCTCCGAGCAGAACAGTGGTATATATTTGGGGCTGGATTCTTTCACACACTTGAGTGGTCATTGGACAGCATCCTGTCTGCAGAACAATGCTCTCTTTCTCCTTTTCTTCTACCCCTGAAGCTTGCCATGCTGGTGCACGTGTGTCAGTGTCCTCGTGGCCGTCTTCTTACACAACAAACACAGGGGCTTATCACGCTATTGCATGCGCATCGCAACGATAAAGAACCCCAGGGGGTCAAAACTAACTGGGAGTCTCCTGCTATTACATATACATAATCATATTGTGGTTTTCGCTCATAAAACCACAGATTATTTTAATAGTTAGCTTGTGCTTGAGTGTAAGAAAACAAAACTGCAGGCATCAAACTTGCTGAAACTTTATTTTTGCCACTAGGCCCTCTGATTTTCTAAGTAGAGCTTGAGTTTTGTCTTTCAGGGCTGGAGTGCTCTGAAGTAACCAATCGAATGCAGTTCCATGTTGCAACTGACTGTAAATGGTCGTTTCAAGCCTTTGCTGGTCTGCCCCTCATACCCCCGCTTGCGTCAGGGTGTTAAACTCTGGGCTATCTAGGAGACTCGATCTGATCTCAGGGGACTAGGACACTGCAGCGTCAGGGTTCATGAAAGGCATGAATTTTAATGATTGTCAGAATGTATGCTGTTATTCGACATTCTTAATCTCCTGCTTGTAATAGAAAGTAGCAGTTGGATGGATGGGATTTTACCCCTCTCAACAGTAGGACGATCTTGCGGGCTAGCTGGTCTCTATACTTTGAGTGAGCTTAAAACTGTGCAAAAAAACAAAGACAGGCTGAAGGAATGCGCCCATCCTGTATTGCTCATTTTGTCAGCCTGTCCTCATTCTTAGCGCAGTTTTAGCACCGCATTTTTAATTACCGTGCGAGTTTCCTCAGCACTGATTTTCCAAGCTTACTGTTTTGTCTTTTTTTTTTGTGTGTGTGTGTGTGCAAGTTGTACAGTTTTTCAAATTTTTAGCTACATGCTAGACACAAATGTATGAAGTTTAGGCTTGCAAAGAACAGGGCCCTCACTTGACACCCGTTCTCATGTGCAGATGTTGACGGATGTAATTTTTGTTCTCTATCTTGTCTTCCTAAGCCTTGTTTCTGATTTGATTGCTGCAGCAAATGGGTGAGCCAGTGGCCGTGAAGACGTTCAACCAGGTTAGCCAGCTACGGCCGCTCGAGGTGCAGATGCGGGAGTTCGAGGTTCTCAAGATCGTCAACCACGAGAACATCGTGCGGCTGCTGGCCGTCGAGGAAGATGTGAGTATTCTTGTGTGTAAGAGCTCCATTCACCTCCCTGTCTAGGAATTTCAGATTCTTTCCAATTCCCTTGATTGTCTATGTCATATGACAGGTAACAACATTTGGTCAAAAATATTCGATAATTTGATGTAAGGATGTGAGCTCTCACGCTGCGAGATTGTGCGCAAATTGGCACTACGAAAGACAACAAACTGCATTAGCCATGTCCTCTTTTTGTACTTGTGATGCAAAGGATGAAAAAGTGTGCTGGCTGAACATTGTTTTTCCTTCTAGTCCACCATTATACCAGACCGTATCTATATTGTGTGTCTTTGTCTTCTGCCTGCGTAATCATTTAACCACGTTCAAGCTGTGCAGTTAACCTGAATTCTGACCGAATATGGGAAAAATATGGGTAACAACCACTGTTGCCAACATGTTTTACTTCATCTGCCAGAAATAAACCTTTTTCCTGCTGCCACATGGGTTGTGTGGCGCCATCTACCAGGGACAAAATAAAGCAGTGAGATGAAACGAACTTGTCCATGGCAGCACTAGAAAATGAAAAGAACGGTGGATGAGCTGAGCCTGCCTTAGCTACTTTTGTCAGAAACGGGTGGACAAACCCTGTTCATTTATTGCATGAAATGGGTTAAGGGCATTGTTTGCAAAAACTTATGGATGCTGCGGGGTTCCTAGGGGGCAGAGATAATGCCTTCTGGACTGGTGTTAGCCCATGTGATCCTAACTTAACATCACTGCAGTGGCCTTTGCAGTTGTGTGCAGCAGTCCAAGGAAGGAGATGGTGCTCTGTTCCTTTGATGTTTTGAGCGTGCTTTGTGTGTGCAAAGTCACCATAACAGGCATGGGTCTGGTTTCTGGTGCTAAAGAGAACATGCTCAGTACAGGCTATTCTGCTAATCCATCTCAACGTGTTGTTCAGTGTTCCACATCATGAGCCAATGAGATGAGAGGTAACATGCCAGTGTGGCAGCAGTGATACGGCTAAGCTGACATTGAAGTGTTGCCCCCCTGTTTCCCTTTCATATTGTCACGTGGTCGTGACGTTGACCCAAGCAGCAGTCGGTATGTTCAAGATGAAACTGTTTATTAGGCCGAACTTGTGGCCGATAAACGGAAGGTCAGATTACAGCAATAAGCACTGGCACTGATAGCGGCGAACGGAGCGTCGGCCGTCGATGAACTGAACATCGTTGGAGCGCGCCGGCTTTTATGCATCACGCGTCGAACATTCTAGCCTTATCACTGGTCATCGCGCAAGCTCAGGAATAATCTCGAGTGGTCGCGTCTTGCGCAATCTTAACAAAACGATCTACAATAATCGCGAAGGTTCTAGAACAATAAGGCGCGGTTTGAGCTGAGCTTTGCTGACGGTCTTTGTGGGCGAGAACCGAATACAACAAAAGTGAAAATAAGAATAGCGCGTGGCAATATTATGATAAATGTGCTATGGTGGAAAGAAGGGATGGGTTCCAAGGCACTCCTGAGCATGTTTCCATTCCATGAAGAACACAGCAGTGGAACATCTGGTTGTTGCCACATGTGGGAGAGTCATGCGGCTCCAGCAGAGACGTCACATTTCAAGTCATCGGTAAAGTGGCACGCCGCTTTTGACTCCGGTTCTGGCACTATACTCGGCGACAACTTATCTTGACATTGGAGCGAAGGCTACGAAGGCGGGGCTTCCACACATTCGTGTTGCTCCGCAAGTAGTTCGGCAGCTTGCGGCTGATTTCGGTTTTGCTCTCTCGCATCTTTAACGCGTTTAGAAAAACACATACTTGAAAATTATGAATGGGAGAAACATTTCGATTGTTCCGTGAACACTTTAGTGTCCTATTGTCATGAATCTATTTACTTGGAAGTGCGGAGAAAAAGACGAAGATGGCCGAAAATAAGAGCTTACTTAAAATGAAGTTAGAATAAAGGAAGAAAAAGAAGACAGGACATGGAAGACATAATTGTTTAAAGAACTTGAAGACGAAGAAGTAGGAAAACGGGCACGAGAGGTGACGTGGCCGGCAGAGGGAAGGAGAGGGGGCAGACGGCTTTGGAACGGCAAGAGGTGCGGACGTGTGGGAGTAGCGGCAAGGCGTTCGCCCGAGGTCCGCCAGCAGAGCTCCTGGAGGAGTGCCCCAGCCTTCGCAGCAACGTACTGGGAGCTGCGGGGCACGACCGGGAGTGCGACCAGATCGGCCCAGCGAGATTCTGCTCCTGAGGGCGCGCAGATGTTCTGCGGCTGTGTTCCGTGGGCTGCGCACCAGAGGCCGAGCGGTACAGCTGCGGCGAGCACCTGACGCGGCGGTGACCGACCACTACGAGGCCCCGACGATGCAGCGGACGGTCATGCTCCGGTGAAGCGTCGTGCCCGCGGACACGACGAGACTTCGTCTCAGCGCCGGAGCCGCTACGTCAAGGCCATCAACCAGTGATGGAACTGTAAATATTTGGTTTTGAGTTTTTTGGGATAGCGTGTGCAAATGTGTGTGTACTGTCGGGTTTTCAATACCTTTTGTGTATATAGTTTAATTTTTTTCTCGTATAAAGAATTTGTCGAAATCCTCAGTGTCCCTGTTTCGTTGTCCATCCTTAGAGACCATGACACCTATTACGAGTATATTTTTCTTGGAGAACTAAACAGCGCGCATTCGGCCGCACAGTGACGTCACGGACGCCATGTTTCCTTGGAAAACGGGTGGGCTGGAAAGGTGGTGCTGTCTAAGAAATGGAAAGAAAAGGAAAGCATTCTTGCAAGGTGAACGATAACTGTATTTTGCCTGCAACTTCCCGCAACTGTTTCAGTCTCATAATAAATAAGGCAGTATTTATTTCAGCAAGGCAAATGAGAAAATTATCAATAAACTTCAGTACTATTTTTTTGGCGCGGAAGCAGACATGCGCTTTGGTTCTGTAGCTTCCACAGTGCTGTCAAGGAAAGCTGTCGCCGAGTATAGCGATGCTGGCAAAATAGTGAGAACCACGAAGTGATGTTGCATTGGTTGCTGGATTTACTCGAGATACTGGTCAACCACTGACCCTGGCAAAATAGCGACGCTTATGCAATGCCAGGCAGAACCCTTTCTCTTTCACCTAAATTCTGGTGGTGATATGACATTGTACGACATTGTATGACATTGTTTCTGCTCGGGTTGCGTAACTCTCCTGCATTTGATGGTGACCAGAAGTTCCACTGCTGTGCTTCTTGGGGTATGGCAGACGTGCCACTAAAGAAAAGCTGCTGGGGTTCTTCAAGGCCAGAATTATTACGAAGCACTGGCTCACACTTTTGTTAAAGGGACACTAAGAGAGACACAATGTTTTTTCGTAGTTGTAAGTTACTTTTTTATGGTGCGAAAAGCACCACACTTGCTGCGAGAAGACGCTTGGTAAGCGAGAAAGCATGCGAAAAGAAAACGCGAGTGGCAACGCCACCTTGAAGTTCCTGCACCAGTCACTGTGACGTCATAGATTTTGATGGGGTCTGCTAGGGCCTGCATAGTTCCAGATTGGTAAAAGGAAGCACATTGTCCTTCTGAGAGAGCCAGAGACTTGGCAAACCAAGTTTCAGTAAATTTTGTTGACCCAATGTGGCCAAAATACGAAAAAGAAATACGTTCATATTCATGACGTCACCATTGGAGATTTCGGCGGGAAGTTTAAAAGTGAAACTTTTGAGATTGTTTTTATCATCTGTTAATAAACCTATAGTGGTGCAATTAATGACACTAGGCTTTCCAGAGTTTCATTTATCTGTCTAAACTAATTTATTGTTTCACTTTAGTGTTCCCTTTAAGCCCTGCTCCAAACTGTCTGCGAACCCGTTCAATCGTTTCATGCATGTTTTTGCCACCAGGTGGAGAACCACAGCAAGGTGCTGGTGATGGAGCTGTGCACGGGTGGGAGCCTGTTCACCATCCTGGACGACCCAGCCAACAGCTACGGACTCGAGGAGCAAGACTTCCTCGGCGTTCTCCGCGACCTCAGTGGGTTTATTCTGCATCTTTCTCATTAACCCAGATTCTGTTTGTGTCAGTCTTCAATGGGGTGTGCCTAATGTTCAATGGGGTGTGTCTAATGTTGTGTAAAGTTGAAAAGCTGTAATTCTTTGAATATCACATTGTGAGATTGTCTGTCCGTGGTCCTGTAGACAAGTTCCAAAAGCTACAGTGCAGCTTACCTGCACAACAAAAATTATGCATGATGGCGGTGCCTCCTGCCCTCGCTAGGAATTGTTAGGTGCAGTGTAGCAAGGATGGCAGGCACCTTCCATTGTACATGAATTTTGGTTGTGCAGGAAAGCTGCTGTTACTTTTTGCAGCTTGTCTAATGTGATTGTGCACTGCATTAATTAAGTAGAACTGACAATTGTGCAAGTTGTAGAGATTAATTATAATGAAATTGTTCCACAAAACAATAATGCACTGACAGAAGTGCTAAACACAAAGGAAGTGTTTTTTGTCGTATTCTGTGGCGCTGTTTTGAAAAAAAAAATGTATCTTTACCAATTTGCCCCCTCTCTGCGTGTTTTCTGGTGTCACGGCACATGCTCCCGTCCCATTGGGGAAAAGCCGTGAAATGCTTTCGTATGGTCTTAGCACGCCCCTCGATCTTGGAGGCTTTCATTGCGGCAATCTTGGATCACCATGCAAGACTCTGCCTCCCCACTGAAACAACAGAGGGCTGCACAGAAAATGTTTTATGTACTGCTTTGTTCTGTTGAATGCTAGCACCATTTTTGCTGTTTTGTATATTGCACGTTTGCTGGGCTTCGTTCATTGTGCTCCAAGGATTGTTTAAATTAAGGGATGGCCAGATGTATCCTAATTAATGAGCCTAGTGTAACTAATGCATATTCTTACCAGGACCAGAGAGTGAATCTGAATATCAAATTTTTTGAACTAACGAGGGTCGAATTACTGAGAAGTTGCTCTAATGAGGGTCATGTGAGCGAAACATTCAGTGTACTTAGTTTTACAGCCACCGCGTGGTGCCCTTTGGAAATTAATATAGATTATGAGGGCATCTGTTATGTGTAAATGTGTAAATGAGCTGTGTTGACGTCTCTTTCGTCTCTGCTCACAGGTGCAGGCATGAAACACCTGCGCGACAACAACATCATTCACAGGGACCTCAAACCAGGCAACATTATGAAGTATGTTGCTGAAGATGGCAGGTGAGGCATGAGTGGTTGCTGGGCTAGGAAAGGGTATCGAATTCTGTGACTGCTCTGTTGCTGCTTCCTTGGATTCACTGTGTGCATGTACGTTAGAAAGATTAGTGTGTATGGTATGGTATGCTGGTACACTCGGGGACATCTGTGTAATACCAGATTACTGGATTGGGTTGGTGGCACCTTCTGATGTTTCTTTCAACCTTGTAGATGTATTTAATGTTCCTCGAGTCATCTTGCAAAAAAAATATATTTTAAAAAGCACCCCACTTGCAGTTATCCTGCTTTCAAAAAAAGCAGTGAAGGATAGTGCAGTTGCAGTGGTGGTGCAGGTGTGCCCCTTGTACCATTTTGCAATGATTCTATTGGTCTGCTTCTTGCTGCACCCATCTACTGCAACTTGCACCAACTGTGCCAAAGTTTACAACAGTAGAGCCCCCCAATTCAAGTTTCCATGGGGAACAAAAATTCATCTGAATAAAACATAGCACCCGATGACCTGAGGTGTGCTCCGGGTACCAGTATCGCCTACACCATCTTAGTGAATGCCAGCACAGCACGTTGGGTGGATAAGCTTGTGCTGGCTTCTTTTTTTTGGTCTATTATGGGTTGAGTGGGTCCTGATTAAATGAATGCATGTTATGAAGGGCAGATTAGTGTTTGTGCAGGTAGGCAGTAGAGGGGGGATGTACAGTATCTTGAACGTCTTGAACTATGGTATCGAGATGTTGAGATGGCTTGGTCACCATACACGCTTGGTGTATTCTGCTAACTCATCCAACTTGATTGATGCCTTCATTATAATGTCGGTCTTCATAACTCGGTCTACAGCCACTTCACATTGTACAGTAAGCTTAATTAGTGTTTACATGCATAAAACATACCAATGGTTAGAACATAGTTGCATCTTATCTGCGAGACATTACCATCATAGTATCCATAAAGGGTGAACATGGGATGTGGGTGGCTTAACAGTCGCCAACCGACTTTTCGATCTCTCAAAGGGACAAGATAGCGTCTGGAAAATCGTGCAGTCCGAAGAAACAAACTCATGTAAAAAGTAGTAACCTTATTTGCCAAGAGGCTTGACAAACTGGTCAATCTGTTTCTGTGGGGCGCTACATTGCCGTGTCAACAGGTCAGCTTACACGTTGGTGAGGGTGACACGATGGTGTAGCCAGGGGGTGGCACACCCGGGCCCGTGCTCCCCCCCCCCCCTCGAAAATTTTTTTTTGCCATGGCATATAGAGCACAAAATGATGGTTGACCACATCTGCCTGCGCAGACACCACTTCAGATCAAAGCAGGTGCCTTCCCTTCGAAAAAAAATTTCTGCCTGGATTAAAGGGACCCTGAAACGGTTATTTGAAGCTTTGTCAGCGTTTAGGCTAGAGCATCATCAAACCAGTGGCACGACAAATTTAGTGACATGCCGTATACCAAGGCAGCTACGGACAATTACAGTCGCCGACCGTTTATTCGGACGCCGATAATTCGGACATGCCCGTTTATTCGGACACCCTCGCGGCACCGCCACTCGTCCCCATTGAAGTAATGTAAACTCACGACCGAAAATTCGGACGCCCCCACGGCGCGCCGTTCGATATTTCGGACTCCGGTTGGCTGATCGAGAGCGGCGTCGAACTCCATGACCAGCTGTCCGCGATGTTTACACACGTGAACACGTGTTTACAATGTTTACAATATCTTCGCTAGGTTGCCAGCACACTGAAAGGTTGCACTGTGTATGGCCGGACATCATGCCAGTGTAAAAGTGCAGAAATTACAAATGCCGATCTCGAAGGCTATGTGTTTTGGCGACTCGTAATGGGCGTTTTCGACTTCAGCCAGCCGAGTATCCATTGAATAGCTACCACAGCCAAACAGCAAGCCAAGCCAAGTCACACTCGGAGTCTGCTTGGATGTTCAAAATGGCCGCGCGTGCGAAACGGATCAAGGAAGGACGGAATTACGAACTAGCCTGATGTCGTTCCCCTTTTGGCATTTGAAAGTTTGCTTGTCAGTTGTTTTGTGGCTAGTGCTAATCTACTGAAATGGCTACGACAGCTACGACGCCACCCATTCCATCCGCGCGGTCGGTACTAACGAAGAAATGCGGCAACCACAAGACATTGGGGATGGCGAAAAAGGCCACAATTATTCGCCAATTCGAAGGCGGTCGACCTCAATACGATGTTATTTGGGAGCTTTCGCCGAGTTGGGCGATGATGAGATCGTCTGTCGGGTCCCCGAATCAGCGTAGGTGAACAGCGACTCCGATGAAGCGCAGGCCGTGGCAGCGCTACAACCTGCGGTTATGGCCAAACACTGGCTGAAATACAGCCCGACTCGGTCTTCTGTGATTGTGCTTGTGTGCAGACGTGCATTGACAAGCTTTTCCGGCCACTGGGCCAATAAAGGTGCTTTATTTCTGGTGCATCCTTTTATTCGGACTTCGATTATTCGGACTTTTCGGCGGTTCCCGCCGAGTCCGAATAAACGGTCGGCGACTGTATATCATACCCTCCTTCTCACCCCTGCCTTGCCTCCTCAACTCATCAGACACGCTGGCGATCGCAGAGCTCTCATGAGCACACTCGAAGATTTCAGCTTCACCCAGTCATGACCTCCGAGATTGCACGCCGACAGGTTGCACGCGCAATCTCGGAGACCATAGCCCAGTGCGCCCAGCAGCATGCACACCGTGTCTGGCAACAGAGACATCGTGGAGTGGTTGATATCTGCTCCGACAGGTGCCGCCACCCTACCAGCCTATCTTTCCTACGCGCACACCGCAGCCAGCCAATCAGATCAGCAGCCCCAGTGACGTCGTGCGCACACTGCATGTCGTACTATGAATGGGCGGTTGTAAACGCGTTGGGCTGAGCCGCAGTGATCTGCAGCGATTAGCAGTTTCAACAGCGTTGTAATAAATTACACAGTTTATGCAGAGAGCTTAAATCAGTCTGTAAATGATCCTTAGGACTTGGTCTACCGGCCCAGTGTGTTTGTACAAAATCGTCATAACCGTTTCAGGGTCCTTTTAAACAGCAGAAAGCACCATAAGGGCTCGCATTAGTTCAGAACTAGTTGTAGCAAAGCTATTAGCTGCTTATTGTCAGCATTGTCATTGGTTCCCCGTAATAGCTGCCTTCTTTTTTATCATCAATTGGATGTAATTTCCTTGTTTCAAGTTTTGGTTTACGAAGGCGGTGTCGGCGCACTACCAACTGGCGATGAAACCTCTATCGTTGTTGAAGCGCCAATGCAAACAGCACAGCCGACCGCTAAGCGACTGACGGGATCAGCTGATGATACGCATGAAACGCGTGTTTAGGGCAGCAGAAAACGAAAATGGCAGCGACGTTGTTTGTGTTTCCGGTGGTTTTCGGAAGCCTTTGACTCGTGATCAAAAGAAAAAGTCTGGAAAATCGAACGAGAAGGGTTCCAAACGTCCGAAATTTTGGTTGATGTTATACATTCACTCTGTGGAGCGCATGACGGTGCCATGGCAGAATCCAGATATCCAGGCAGGTCCAATAAATACGGCGTTAAGAAAAAACGATCGCAGACTGCATTTTGGTGTCATATCTGGTTGTTTTCTTTCCTCTTAAACGACATTATATGCAGTAAAACCTCGGTGATATGAATCTTGCTGGGTTACCAAAAATATTTTTATCATCTGAAATTCATATCACCAGAAAACATGGAATATTAGTATGCAAGAAAAGAAAGCTGGCGTATGGTTTTGATTTCTTGTTTCTCAGGCCCGCAGCAATCTCAGGCCCGCAGCATTAACAGCTTTGAGTGATTGCCGGAAAGTTTTTTAACTATGAAGAACTGCACGAAATAAACTGAGACAAGGAAGACATGCACAAGCGCAGAACTAGTAATTTATTTCGAAGTACTGATCACTGGGCGATTTGGTAATCCATGACTACGAACTGCACGAAATGAATTGGGACAAGGAAGACACACACAACTGCAGAACCAGTAATATAATTTCGAAGGAATTTTGAAGTAATATAATTTCGATTTTGTTTCGCTTTTACTGTCACTGTTCTTGTTTCTAGCTCTCATTTGGTGTACTTGTGTCCAGGTTTGTTTACAAGCTGGCCGACTTTGGTGCTGCCCGAGAGCTTCAGGATGACCAGCAGTTCATGTCACTGTACGGCACGGAGGAATATCTGGTGAGTAACAAATCTTTATGTAACACTTTGTCTTGATATTGGTCTGCCACTAAAGACTTGTTGCAGTAATGCACTTGCTAAAAAAACTTTCATTTGGGGTAAAAGTGCTCCCTTTCTCTGAGAATGTATTCTATTCTTTAGAGCAGTGGTTCTCAGCCATGGAGTTTCAGAGACCCCTTGTGGGCTGGTGTTAGTGATGAGAGACCGCTTGCAGGGAGAGAAAAGGACGGGGGGGAGGGGGGGCGGGGGGGGTGAGTCATAAGTTAAGACAATATGCAGCTTGGAATAGGTGCCTTTTTTTTTCTCCCTGGCAAAGAATGGTCAAACATAAGTGCCACGCCAGTTTCATCTCAACTGGTTGTGAAGAATTTGCTTAATCTGCAGCCACATTCAGCGTGTGTCTGGCTATGTTTGCTCTTCAGATAAAGAAGTCTGAAAAAAAAAACATGGCTGATCCCTCTGTCGTAGGAATCGGTATAACATGAAAGTGAAACGTGTCTTCACAGAGGTAGTTGAGCATTTATTGTGCATTGTTTCACCACAAGGGCTAAGGAATGAATGCTACAGCTACAAATCTTAATGTCACGCGAAGAACAGCAAGCAGCTCGAAACTTTCAGCGCGCAACCTCAAGCAGAAAGGACGCATGAAATTAGCATACACAGGCCTAGCGCGGACTAACTGTCGCAGCTCGACACTTAACGCGCTACTCAAACGTCAAGAAAGATGCACGAAACGAACGCGTCTACACGAACGAATTATACACAGAACGAGCGCGAAGAACTGTCACAATTGTTGCTCCGTGTGTGAGCAGCGCGCTCCTTTCGTAAACGCGGCCTCTGCGCGGCGAAGTGACCTTCGTGCACTCTTTAACCACTCTAACTTCAAAGCAAACTTGCGGCGGAAGCACAAGACGTGCAAAGCACCCCAATCACAATATAAGCGCACGCACGGCGCACGTGCTTCGCAACGAGAGGGGCGAAGACCTTTGGATTGCGCCCTCCTGCGCCACCTTCGCGCCTTCTCGCTAGTAATGACGAAAACGCGCTGAAGTTGCCGAGCTCTGAGGACCGCCATATGGTGTATATAAATAGCTCGCCGTTAGTAAGCTGGAGAACATACGCTGTGCTGCTTAGTGGTTTCGCACTGCGCGCTGCAGAGCGAGAAATCGTAGGTTCGACGCCCGGCGACGGAACTTTTTCCTAGTTTTTCTTTGCAATCTATTAGTTTACATTTTACAACGTCATATCTGTGATGGAAATATGTCTGTGGAGCTGTGGTGGACCCCGGCATAAAACACTTTCGTGTTTAAGAGCACGCTCGCATACATCTGTTGTAGAAAACTGCAACTAAAGCTTTACCGCCATGCCATGGAAAAGGGGGGAACATAAGTCAACTTCGTTGCAGTGCAAGACTGTCATGCAGTGAAGCGTACTAAACATCAGAAGGGGCCGCTGTTGCGAGACATGATGCGGCTCCAAAAAGCTCGTTTTTTTTTTTTCCTTCAAAGATTAATATCGCGGACCCCTAAAAATGGCTTCGCAGATCCCCATTTGAGAACCACTGCTTTACAGAGCCTGGAATAGCTTCTTCTGACTTTGGGATACAAGCACAGGGGTGCAACAGCTGCGCCAATTGTGCCAAATTGATACAATTCTCCGTTTTTGCGCTGAGCTGCGCCAAAATCATGATATTGGCGGAAATTGTGCCACGCTGCGCCAAAATGTCCGACCAGCCTCAAAATTTTCTCAGTTGCGCTAACTTCAGCGAGAAATGGAGGCCACGTTGGCCACCTGCAGTTTGCGTCATCTGTCAATCCACGCGCGCAGACCCTAACCCTAAACCACGGAGTAAGATATTTACTCATTAGGTCGGGAAACAAAACACGTTGCGGGGCTAGTTGGTGATCCATTCTTACTTAAAATATTGTAGCGCTACATTTGACAAGGACAAGAAGAGAAGTACAGCGCCTGTCCTGTCACGTACTTCTCTTCTTGTCGTCGTCAAATGTAGCGCTACAATATTTTAAGTCAGGACACGCGCAAACGCGATCGACCAGATAAAGTAAAAACGCCGCGCACCCATCGATCCGCTGACCGAAGCGGATACCTATCGGCGGGACGACGCAACTTCAAGAGAAAAATGCGTTGCCGTATAGCCACTAATGCTTCGCGGGAAATATGAATTTCCTTGTCAGCAAACGCGGCTACGGCATAATAGCAACTAAAGCAGGAAGCGTATGCCGCGTTTTCCGCGCGAACAAAGTACGTGCTGCGAACACCGGCATTGCCGGCGACCACGTTGGTTGCCATAGCAACGGCACATAAAACATTTTGCTGTCTTGAAGTTGCGTCGTCCCGGCACTAGATATCCGGTACCGTCGCCGGGCCTAACGGGCACGCGCCGTTGTTACTTTATCTGGTTGAACGCGCCTTGCAAGCGAGCCGAGAAGTTGTGATGTAAACCTAACCCCATCGTGAAATAAAAAAAAGGGGGGTGGGGGCTGGAGCGGTGTTAGAAAATTTCCTGGCCTTGTTCTAACCCTGTGCAGAAGCCACAATCGCCGCAGTAGACCGGTGCCTTGTGGAAAAGCGTATTAGGATTTGGAAGGGGCTGTTAGCATTAGTCACGGGACAACACATTTTGTTCAATTACTCATGCGTGTATACGCTGCATAATTGTGAGTACTAGTATGGTCGCTCACGCCTAAAAAAAGTTACTGGCAATCATTTGGAGCAGTATATAACATTTCTGCAGCCCTAAAAAAAAACTAACAAACTGTGCGCCAGTTTTTTTTTTCTCCACCCCTACTCCTCAGTTTTACGAATGCCCCGAATTTCAAGGTGGCCAGCTTGGCAGATCCACATTTGAATTCGTAGGGTCTGTCAAAGGATGTGACAGGTGCGGCAAATGCTAATGTGGACTTTATCATTGTTTGTTCAGTGGGGTGGTTCAAAATACTACTTTTATTGAAATAGCAGTGCAGCCGTTCTTATACTGCTCCAAATTTGGTCTTTCGTGATAAAAAAATGGATGTTTTCTTTCCTTGTAACCTGCTCCAAATTTGGATTTTAGTGCTCCAAAAGTAACATTTTGCTGCTCCAAAAATTGCTCCAAATTCTATTTCGGCTGTTGCACCCCTGCAAGCAGCAATTTCTCTCTGTTTGGGATTGCTTTTAAGATACCACCTTGTTTGTGACATCTATCTCCTGAACAATTATGATTGCTTGCACGATAAGAGAGACCTCGTGTTAAAAACTACCACCACTACAGATACTCAAGATTGTCCCTTGGTGTACGGTGGCATAGGCGCCGATGGAAGAGATGGGCAGAGCGATATGTGGAACTACATTGGTTATAGGGTGTGCAATACTATACGCTAGTGTGCTCGGCTCGCATGCATGCTCTCATACTCCCCCGTTCTGGAGGTGGAGAGGTGAGCGTTCAGGTCCTTTGTTTTCCACGACCCACTGTCAACAAAAAAACACTGCTTTGCTTCAGCGGCAGCAGTGAAAGGTTTGTTGGATTGGAATCACCGATTAACACTAAATTTAAATGAGTTAAAGAACATCAGCACAAACTAGTGAAAGGAGCGCTTGACTGTGGTGCATTTCCCCTGGGCCACGTTTTGGTGGTAGACCCCTTAAATCAAAAAGTAAATCACTTGAACAATTAACCACTTGTGCAGCACCCTGACATGTACGAACGTGCCGTCCTGAAGAAGAGTGCGGGCAAGTCCTTTGGTGCCACAGTGGATCTGTGGAGCATTGGTGTGACTCTGTACCATGTGGCAACGGGGGCACTGCCCTTTCGGCCTTATGGTGGACGTCGCAACAAGGACACCATGTAAGTGAGCCTGGTCATGTGATCTCCGTATCTGTTGTGGGTATACTGATAAGAGGTTTTACAATAAAATTCCTCTGTTGTCCGTTGACAAGGATATGTGCAACTGTGGCAGCCGGCCGTCCATCGCCACATTCGTTGCTGCTGTGGATACATCAATCAGAGAACAATTAGGGCACACATGCTGCAGTCAACGTCCCCTCTCGGCAATCCCCACTCTGCTTGCGTGGGGACATAGCATGTGTCGGCATTTTAGCAGCAAAGCTGTTGAAGCTCGCCATAATTTGTCGGAAACAGAAATGATCATCATAACGAACTAGCACACGCATTCTGCATCCTCTTCATCTTCATCCTCTTCTCCTTCGCTCCCAGAAGACGTGCGCGATTTCGGCGGCATGGCCTGTAATAACCCTGATTGGAGAGAGAACGAGTACAGAGAGAGAAAGAAAGACATAAAGCGTAATTTTTGGCGAAAAAAATATTCATCACGAGGCTGCATTCGAACCTGCGTACCTGCGATCTGAAGGCGAGTGTCCTAACCACTCTGCTATCTAGGCACGCTAGCAGAGCCCACCATAGGCCTTGCATAGTATAGTGTAACAAGGGATGGGAAAGGGAAGTGAGCATGAGGGGGGAGATGTGGGATGGTGAGTAGGAGGGGAGGCAGTAAAGCATAGCATAGAAAGAATGAGAAAAAGAGAAATACAGAAAAATAAATGCAGGAAGAGAAAAGAAAGAAAGATCGAGGAAGCAAGCGAGAAATACAGAGAGGGAGAGAAAGAAAGGGATGAAAGAGAAAGGAAGCGAAAGAGAGAGAAATAAATAAATAGAAATAAACAGAAAAAAGAAAAGACAGGAAAAACAGAGAAGAAAGAAATGGAGGAAGAAAGAGAAATTTGCATAATTTATCAAAACAGTAAAAGCCGGGATTACATAGGTGCCCACCAGCTCAGCTGTCTCTTTAGCATTGCCCCTCCTGTGCAAGCTATGCTAATCTTTTTATAAACCATATGTACCAAGAGAGGGCAAAGTAAGCAAAACTAGTCCTTTTAGGCCCTTTATTGCTCTAGGAACTGTTAATAACTAGGTGTGGGTGAATATTACAGTATTTGAATTTGCTTTGACGCAAACTTAGGTTATTCGAAATTGTGATGTATTCAAAATGAACAAATGAATGTTTATTTGACCACATGATAACCATTAACCCCCCCCTGTAAAGGTGGTTTCACTGCAGCAGTGGAGTGCTATGCCGTGAAATCGCCTATCTGGGAGAAATGTGCACTGTTGCAAAGCCACTCATCAAGGTTAAATGTCGAAATTGCCTTCACTTTGATTAATTATTTTTTAAGTTTAAAAGCTTGTTATATAGGCTTCTATGCTCTAAGTATACTAAATTTTTAAACATATCTTATTTTACCTCCTATAACTTGCACCCTACTGTTATTCAAATCTTGCTACTATTCAAAGTTGCTTCCACTTCACTGAAGTCATAATTATACAGTGCATGCACCTGTGTGCAACTACTGCACAAAGTGTGCCCTGTCCCGCTACAGACCTTTCCCAAAAAAAACCAAAAAAGTGGCATTCGCACATGCCTGGTCCAAGTCTTTAAAAAATTGTGCGAGTAAGTTGGGTCATGATAAAAATGGTCATTTTTCTTTAAAATATGGGATATATAGAATTGAAGCTATTCGATTTGAAATTATTTGACCAAATTCCTATTCTCTTCGAATTCGCTTTGGACTTCAAAATTACTATTCACCCATCTCAAACTACAACCATACATTTTTGTGGTGCTCAATACTTAGTGGTGCTCGCTAAATGGTGCTCACACTACCCCCCCCCCCCCCCCCCATTGGCTGACAGGCTGAAAACCAAGGGTCTTTCCCAGCACTCTCATGACTTCGCAGTGCTTGTTAATCAGTGTGTAGCTGAATTGAATAATGCCATTCCATCACATACACTATTTTCTGTGAGCAGCTGGAAGGAGAATAGAAAGTTCTTCATTGTGGTGGAAATGTTGTGGCACCAGTAGTGATATTTGTGTTATAAGCATCGTATGTGGCGCAATTAGTTCATGGCATGTTGAGTCTCTGAGAGAGACCACAGAACTCTGAACAGTCACTTGCAAATTTGCACATACGTGAAAGCACCTGTGAGCATGGCTCTGCAATGAGGAATAAACTTGCAGCAATTCTGCCATTTCACTCGTTGGAAAGCTGGTTACGCTTTGGTATCTTAAATCTTCTCAAAATCATAATATGCATGCAGTTCAAATGCCCTTATTAAGACAAGAATTGTGATCCTTAGGAATGCATATTGAATAGTTTACAAGGAACAACCGGCGTACAGTGTTCTGTGGTCTTGTGGTCAGAGTCCATCTCCGGTACAAAGGTTTCACTGCAGAGTGGCATAACATACCATTTCTAGAAAAGGTCAATTTAATGTCATAATTTTTAGGCAAGCTGCAAACAGAGTGTTTGATTGGGAACTACAAATCACCATTGTTTTGTAACTTTCATTACAATCTCATGATGCTTCTTGGTGGTTGATCATTCCCTCATTGACAGTACCAATGCTATCTCTCTGTACGAGAAGGCAAAGGCATGCAAACATGTGGCCAGAGTGGTGTATACCGTGCCGTGCTCGACTGATGGCATGTGCTTGCTACAGGTTCTGCATCACCTCCAAGAAGGAGTCTGGCGTCATCTCGGGCGTGCAGAACACTGAGAATGGCCCCATCGAGTGGAGCAAGGAGCTGCCCCGAACCTGCCTCCTGTCTCCGTGAGTACTGTAGCATCTGCGTGTTGTTGCAGTGGAGGATGTACAGTAATACCTCGTTAACTCGAAGTTGTAAAAACCAGGGAAAATTTCGAGATAAGCAAAGTTGCGCAAATCGCCGGGAAAAATCGAGTGCTTTCCAGAAAAATCACTACTACTTACCGGCTATTCAGCAGCAGCTTCTAAACTTTCTTCTCGTAAATGTTTAAAAGGAGAAAAAAAAAAACATACAAGAGACAGTAACCGGCTGGGTTTTGCAGCACTGCCATTTTATTTAGCAGAGAAGAACTGCCTAATGCTCGTCTGCTTTGCGGTTGTACTCGGGCCTAGGAAGGCGTCCTCCAGCTGCGTGACGCATCGCATTAGCCGATCTTCCCCGCCGCTGCACTCGACCTTATTTCGAAGCAAGCACAGCAAATTCCTAGTTTCGGCAGATGTCGGCACCTCTCGAGGTGGTTCGTCGTCGCCGTCGTCTCCGCCGTCCCCTACGTTAGTGGCCATTTGAACGATTTCGGCGACTTGCACTGCTTTAGCGACGCCATGCTCGCCGCACTCACGCTTAGTTGCCGCTCCTCACAGTCGGCGAAAAATCCGTACCGCGCGCGTTGCGCAGGTTGAACGGAGATCACACCTCAGAAAAAATCACGAGAACTGCACAAAGCCAACGAGACAAACTGCGCCAAGCGTGCTCCGCGCATGTACAAACTGATGATGATGATCGTTGCCACATGACTTGCCACAGGGTTGCTTGACAAAATTCATATGTCGCTAGGTTTCCGACTTCACGATCGCGGAAAGCCTCGACGTAGTGGCGGGCGCGGCTAAATAAAAAAAAAAATCGGACGGACTTTAGGCGTGGCAGCATTCGCGCGAATATTATGAAATGGTCCGGCGGCAGAATTCTCGTTCTACTCCCAGTCAAGATTTCGAGATATCCACAGTCCGACCCAAAAATACTTCGAGATAAAGGGCAACAAATACATGGGACGTATAGACGTCAGACTCTGCCCAGGCGGCGCTGCGAAAAACGCCGCCACCAGCGCTCTCATCGCCGCCCTGGCCATAACTGGGTAGCGCAAAGAGAGCTGTCCGCAAGCAAATGTGAATAGGCCTCCCCTCTTTCGTTAGTGTTGAGGCGCGGTTTCCTGAAAATCAAGGACCTGGAAAGCTTCTTCCGTCAATCCACCCTCGCTTCAGAAAACTAGGAAGCTCATCAAAGGGAACTGCGGGTACAATGCGAAAGATGTTTCAGTTATTTCGGCGTGCTGCAACTCGCAAGTGCAAGCGAGCATCACATGACATCGAGTTCGAAGGCACTCCGACGTGCGTCCCGTAACGCCTAAATGCGTTAAATTTGGGCATACAGTCGAACACGGATATATCGAACCCACATATATCGAATTTTCGGCTATATCGAACTCGTAAATTATCCCCCTTGAAAATCCTCTGTAAAAGTATAGAAATTCGCACGTTTATATCGAACGGTATTTTCACCCGCCATCGGATATATCGAACGCCGCGCGAGCTGGAAGGCGCGCTTCGGCACTCGCTCCGCCCCGCGACCTTCGCGGCACCGCGCCTCCGCCGACACCTGATGCGCTCGAAAAACGTGAGGGCGAGAGTGTGTGTTGGTGGTTAGAAGAAGAATGAGACGGCCTAATTTCTGCAGCCCAATAGGGAGCACGGCGCAGCGTCTGAGGGGGAGAGGGCTCGAACTGTACTCCTGTTGGGCGCGTTTCTCCAACTTGCGGAACGGCTTTTTTTTTCTTCTTCTTCTCTTTCTCTCTTGTCATGCTTTCTCCGGGTCGCTCCGGGTTAACATCGGCGCGGAGAGCAGGAACGAAGGAGCCGGCGGCCTCCTCCTTTCGCCCTTTTTTTTTTTTTTTTTTTTTTTTTTTTTTTTTTTTTTTTTTTTTTTGTTGCTGTTTTGTGAGTTTTGATCAGCCAACCACAGCTCGCGCCTTTCGTGTTTCCACTGGTTTCCTTACGTACGTCACCTATGACGTCACTGCTGCCCTCGCAGGTAGCCATCGCGACTGATCGCGAGCTCGCGAGCGCTTTGTTTGCTTGGTTGGCGGAGAAGTGAGTAGTCGCATGCCGTGCTCCCGGACCGGGCTGCAGAAATTAGGCGCCTTTTCCTTCGAACCACAACCACCACCATTCCTCTTTTGCGTGCGTGCTGTGCGTGGTGTTCAACGGTCGCTGCGGACTGACTTCTCGTGTAGCAATGGCCAGTGTCAAGAGGCGCAAGAACCTTGATTTCGCGACGAAATTGAAGGCTATTCAGCGTGTTGAGGCCGGTGAAAAAAGTTCAACGGTGGTGGATGACATCGGTATACCACGGAGCACGCTGAGCACTTTGCTGAAAAACAAGGCAGACATCAAGGCGAAGGCGGCGGAGCAACGTACGTCGGGAGCCTGTCGTGTGCGCGCTCCTGCCCACGGGAGAGTAGAAAAGGCGCTCTACACGTGGTTCCTAGAAGTGCGCGCAAAGAACATTCCGGTGGATGGCCCAATGTTGATGGCTAAGGCCAAATGGTTTGCAGCTGCACTCGGTGAAGAGAACTTCGTCGACAACACCGGGTGGCTTCACCGATTTAAGCAGCGCTATAATATCGTCGGCAAAACAATTTCTGGCGAAAGTGAAGCCGTCAGCAGCCAGGACATCCAGCAGTGGATGACGAAGGAGTGGCCGGAAATCGCCTCGAAATATCCTCCCGCGGAAATTTTCAATGCCGATGAGACCGGCCTATTTTGGCAAATGCTGCCGAGCAAGACTCTCGACGTCCGGGGCAGCACTTGTCACGGCAGAAAACTGAGCAAAGTTCGCGTGAGCGTTCTGCTGACAGCAAACATGGATGGATCCCAGAAGCTCCAACCCTTTGTGATCGGCAAAGCAAGGGCACCGCGCTGTTTTAAGAACTGCAAGCAGCTCCCCGTCCGCTACGCGTCGAACAAGAAGGCGTGGATGACGCGTCAGTTGTTCACAGAATGGCTGCAAGCGTGGGACGTCGAGCTGGGCAAGTCGGGGCGTCGCGCTTGCCTTCTTGTGGACAATTGCTCGGGCCCACCACACCACCTGTGAGCTCAAAAACATCGAGCTGAAGTTTCTGCCGGCTAATACAACTGCGAAGCTCCAACCGCTCGATCAGGGCATCATCAAGTCCTTCAAGGTGGGCTACAGGAGGCGACTCCTCGATAGGCTGCTCGTCAACCTCCACATGGGCACCGAGCTGAAGGTTGACCTGCTCGGTGCCATTCAGATGATGACGGGCGCCTGGCGAGACGTGAAGACGGACACAGTGGCTAACTGCTTCCGGAAGGCAGGCTTCGGTACAGCGGAATCTGTGGAAACCGGTGAAGAGGGCGACGACGAGCGCATAGACGAAGCGCTTCGCGAGTTGTCGTCCCGTCTTCCCGGCTGCCGTTCCACCCGAAGTGTCTGCGGACGATTTCGTGGAAGCGGACTGCAATGTCCAGGCGGTTGCGAGCCTCGCTGACGAGGACATCGTAGCTGCGGTCGCAGGGACCCAGGATGCCCAGCCCGACAGCTCAAGTGGCGACGAAGATCGTCCGGACGAGGCGGCGGCTACCCATGCGTACTCCCGCCGCTGAAGTGGCGGCAGCGTTCACCTTGATTCGCCGTTGCTGCGGCGACATGAAGGGAACCGGGCTGTCGCATCTGGACAGCCTGGATAAGATCGAAGCCGGCGTCTTCAACTTCATTTCGAATACGAAGAAGCAGGCCAAGATAAGCGATTTCTTTTCACGCAAATAAAACATTCTGTTGCGTCGTGTGTGCGGAATTAGTTGTCATTCTTGAATGCGCCGATTGTAAGTGATCGTCCATCACTGGTAAGGTCTCGGGGCCTGTATTTTTTTATATCGGAATTTTTCATATATCGAACTAATTCGCGATCCCCTTCGAGTTCGATATATCCATGTTCGACTGTATACAAAATGATGACGTACATTAACGAGCAATGTCTCTTACGATCAGTGGTACGAAGCTCGCTTTATCAGGCACGAATGGCCCCGGCGATTTTCGCCTTTGCAGTTGCATTCTCCATCCATTTCTCGCTTCCTGTGCGTTGGACTATTTTATTACGCATCTTCGAATGTTCTGTTGACGGTTGTCTTCCGTTAGTATATACTGCAAATGGGGATACGTGCGTGTCCACTTTCTCGGTGTACAACGAAAGGCTAAACTGTTGCTCCGAGAGAGCTCCGGCAATCGCGGAGACTACGGGCATGAAAAACCTGACAGTGGTCAGGACCAACATTTTGCAATTTACTTGTATGATGCACATGTTAGCATTTGCTAGTTAACGGAACTTTGAGCCTTCAGTGCGTACGTGCGCGATGCTGTTTGGTGACGAACAGTTCAAATTATGGGTGGTCGCGGAGTGCGCGATGTTTATCGCGCGCTGCACCAGTCTGCATTTAACTGCTGCACGGCGCGCACCGCGGTCTGAGGCTCTGCTGAGCTTCATAGTAAAGGTTACCACGGTTCTACGTCCAGGCTGCTTAAAACAATAACAGGAGACCCACATTATCACACTTTCTCATGCGACCGTCTGTGGCGAACGCGAGTAATACGCTCACCCAATACGTTCGCAATGACCCGTGTCCGGCGCTCTCGCCGTTCTGCTTCGTGCATCAGCTACGGGAATCGGTAAAACTGAAGCCCTTTACGTCCGTCGCAATTAACAACGCAATAGTAGCGTCGCCTGAGGCCTTCCTTCGTAGCGCACCGAGCTGTTGCGTCTGCTCTTTTTTTTTAATATGTGGGGTTTAACGTCCCAAAACCACGATATGATTATGAGAGACGCCGTAGTGGAGGACTCCGGAAATTTTGACCATCTGGTGTTCTTTAACGTGCACTGACATCGCACAGTACACGGGCCTCTACCATTTCGCCTCCATCGATGCGTCTGCTCTTAATTGTTTTCGCCGTCGTTCTGGCAAGCACTTCGTGGCTGTTCGGTTGCGCGTCCGACTATCGGAGAGACATTCGTAGCTCTTTTTCTGAGTGTTCAGTGCACCAACACAACTAATATTTAGCTCAATCGTTGTTTCGCACTCGCTAGTAATTGCACCTGGTTGCACAGCAAACTGTGCAAGGGAGTCGGACTTTGCACTACCCAAAACTGCTCCGACAGGTGGCGCTATGTGTCTGCAAAACTCCAGAGTCTGACGTCTATAGGAAAAGGTTCGGTGCCGCAGAAAATTTCGACTTAGCTGATTTTTCGAGATATGCGAGTTCAAGTTAACGAGGTATTACTGTAGTGTTATGAAAAAGAGGAGTGTGGTACCTTGGTTCGATTGACGGAACATTTGTTTATTTCTCGGATAGAAAAGGGGGTGGGGAGGGGGGTGAGAAAAAGCTGCACATTGCGGCTAAGCTCTGGCCTCCATGCAGTACGCCAGCAAGTGAACATATTTTGGAATGTGATTTTCAGAAATAGTGCATTTTGCAATTTTTTTCAATGCAAGAGCTGTGTCCCCAAATTCTAGGGATGCCGGAGCATTGTCTGCCCTGCATTTACCCAGTAAAACAAAAAAAATTGGAGGCGACCCTAATCTTTGACTTATGTGTCTGATAATGGCACTCGTATGTCGACATCCACGTCCTGGGTATCGGATGTTCATGAAGAAAGCTGGCTTGACAATGGCCCTAGTGAGAATCAGAAGTCAGTTAATAAATTAGCTATGTTAAACAATATTCAAGCTGACTAAAGTTATGAACTAATGGCTGTAATGATGAAGAAAGCAGTGGAAAAACCTCTGGAACCGTCACCTCATAGTTAAAAAAAATTCATGATCAGTTTTGTGTTTGTTCCTCGGAAAGTGACTGCAATCACTGCTTAGAATATTTTGGTAACGCTACTTTTGAATTCCTGCATTATGCGCACAGCTTGAAAGCAAATCTGCCATCCAGCTGGTTCCCTTATTTAAAGAAAAAAAAAAAAGGCTTACGAAATGGTAGTCTTACCTTATCAACTTGTTTCCAAGCACATTGTTTTCGTGCATGAACACAGATGCGTCTCACACAGCAATAAACGTTCATTTGCAGCTTGGCACTTGCATTTGTGGAATTTGTCTATGTTGCAGCAAGTAATGAGTACATGTCACGGATCTCGGAGGCGTGTTCTATCGGCGATGGATCGAGAGGACGCTGGTCGGTACAGCAAACATGGTGTATTTACAGACAAGGAAAAAACTAAGATAGAAAACTTAACACTCCGTAAAAAGAAAACCACTAACAGTGAAAACCTTAAAACACACTAAACAAATCTACGAGAATAAACTAACTCGGTTCTCAGTCACTACCAAATCGGACTCGCGTCGTTAACTGAAGTCTGACCACCTTAGCCTAAGTCGAGTCGTGGCCTGAAGGGAACCTACTTGGCTCCGTCGATCGTTGCGTCCAAACTCCGTTATCTGACGCCATTATTGCCGACGATCCTGCTGAAATCGTCGCTCCATTGCATCACGGTCAGCCGCGCTGCCGTAAGCCTGCTCCTTGTCGCCGTCGGTGACGTGGCACGGTGTCGTCGTCCGTTAGGCCTAAGGGCGAGATTGGTCCCCTACTCGAGGTGATGAAGTGGCGTCCTGGGGATTGCTGCGGGCCAATGTTCGAAGGGGGGACTGCGGCGGGTGCATCCGGACCAGCCTGAAAGATGCTGCAGCACCTCCTAGGAGCCTCGCCCGAGCGTCGCCGAGGTCAACGGCCACGCCACGGAGTGCCAGCGTCCCGGCCTCTGGAGTCGAACGTCTGCTGCGCCCGTCGGTAGAACGTAGTCACCGATGCGACCGTCTTCTCCCGTAGCCACGCAAGCAATGCCAGCTCATCGCGCATTCATCTTGCATTACGGTTCGTGTCACGCGCTTCGAGCCGTGTGCTACTCCATGCACACGCTCGTGCCTGTTCCGCGAGCTTCTCCTCCTACTTCGTCGTCTTCGTCGTCTCTTTACTCATGACATTAGGCCCCTTTTCTTGAAAGTTTTTTTTTTCTAAAAAAAAAAAACTCTTTTCTCTCCTGCTGTGATGCCTGTGCATCTTGACCACTTGCGATGACTTCTAGTCATTTCAGAGGCCTTTCCACTTAACACTTCACCACCTACTTGTCACACGCACACACTTCACTGATCACTTCACAGGTCACTTCACAACACTTATATAATTTGAGTGTCCCTATTATGTACTCCATCCCACCACACCACAAACATCAGTGCATCGCTGTACATGTTCTATAACCTCTTTTTCACACCTCAACCTCTTAGCTCTAACAAGTTTTGTTTTTTCCCTGTCTTACCCTCTACACATGGTATTTTGGTGACTCAACAGCTTCTACTCATAAAAATCAGCATTCCCATTTTCTCTCTTAATCACTGAAACTGCTCTATATCTTTTAAATGTTCTTCCCACGTGTCTGCGACAACAAAAATATCAGGTACATTTTGCAGACCATGTAATATATTTCTACACTCATCAAAAGAACTACAACTTCTACAGAGCACTGTTCGCTCAATATACTCTCGTAGTCATTAACTATCCTTTTTTTGTACTACTCCCACAAAAAATAGTACGCTGCTCTGTTTACAACTCTTCCACTTTCACAAAAATCATTTTTGCCTCTTAGGCGGCTACTACTTTATAACATAAATCCTAAATCTGCGCCTTTTCACCGTCTGCCTCTCTTTCACGTTTCTTTTTTCTTCGTCTACTCGCTGCATTCCTTCTGGAACGTTTACTACATGCGCGATCTCCCTGTCTATTCTCAATTATTGTTGAACACCTTTCCGAAATGCCTTCTCCATGCTGCGTCTTATCTCTGTGTTCAATGCTGGCTGCATGCACCACCCGATTTGCGTCCATACAATTATCTGTCTTCATTGCTTTCAAAGCGGTATTCCTTCGTCTCTTAAATGGTTTCGCAACCTTCTGACTGCAATCCTTCAAAGCTTTATCCTTTTTCTGCTCGTCCCTGAGCTCCATAGGGGTTCTATTTATTTTCTTCATGTTTACCACTTTCAAACTCCTGGCATCTGCTTTTCTCTTCACTGCCACTCTCGTCATTACTGCCAATGCCACTTCAGCCACTTGCGGCTGCACTTCTCGTAATCTTTTGTGGCTTGATTCCTTTTTACCACTCTCCTTTTGTTCGCCTACTCCACCAAAAGGGTGCATTATGTTCCTCTTTCACGTACTTGTTGTTCTCCCAGTTCTTATCAGGCTCATCTACCTTCCTCATTCCTGGCACATTACCTAATATCAGGTCATACATAGGCTTCTCCAAGCATTTTGCTGTCCAACCAGCCTGTGTAATATGGACTAGCAACTTTTATCTGAGCTTCGGGAACTTTTCTCACCGTACTATCTACCAAAATGATTGTTGCGTATTTTCCCGTCAGATTTGATTCGTCCACGAAGCTCCTTTTCACCAAAACAATGTTCGTGCCTGTATCTCTCAAAACTTTCACCCTTTGTCCATGTACCTCTCCGTCTACCACTGGTAAACAATCTCCTTGCGAGTAAAGTTCAGTTTCATTCTTTCCTGAAACTTCTTTCTGCACCTGTTGCCCTTTCACGCTATCCTTCTGTGATTCCACTATACAGGCTACCTTGTCAGTAGGCCCAACTTCTTTCGCATTACAGCCCTGGGGGTCCACTATACATGCTACTTTGTCGGTAGTCCCTGACCTGCACTCATTTGCACGATGTCCCCCTTCTATTGCACAACTGACACACTACTTGTGCTTGTGAACGACCATCTCCAGCTCGACAGTTTATAGCTCGGTGCCCAATGCGGTTACATAGGAAACACCTGAGTGGTCGCTGTGACATGTTGGGTACTCCCTGAGGCCTTCTAGCAACATCATCACTGGTTTTTCCTAGGTTTCTAATTCTCTGGGCCTCCAAATACTGGTCGGCATGTTCCGCCATATCCTCCAGTGAAACTACCCTTCGTTCTTTAAGGAAAACACCTAACTTGTTGCTACAGCAATTGAAGAATTGCTCCAGAACTATGCGATCATGCACGCCTTCATATGTTTTTTCCACATTGGCCATCTCTATCCACCTGTCAAAATAATTTGACAAGCGGCACACAAACTGCTTTGCTGTCTCAGCATTCTCTGGCTTGCACCCTCGAAACCGCTCTCGGAAGCTTTCCACTGTCAACCTGAATCTTTGCAACAGTGCCTTTTTCACCTTATCATAATCCATAGATTCATCAGCGGGCATCCTACCAAAAACACTTTAAGCTTCCCCGACCACACACAAACTCAGTGCTGTTGCCCACTCTCGTCTTCCCATTCTTGGCCCCTCGCAATCCGTTCAAATCTATGCAAATAGGCATCCAAGTCATCACGTCTCTCATCGGATGGAGCCATTAACTTTCTCAGACATATGCGGGTGGTTTTGGGTGACTGCGAGCCTGAGGATGCTGATGTGACACTCTGGTCATCATGCAAAACACCGTTTAGTTGTGCTTTTCCCAACTTTAACTCCAGCAGTTCCTTTTCTCGCTCAAACTTGCGCTCCTTTTCCTTATCATGCTCTTTTTTCGCATTCTCAAAAAACATCAAAGTTTCCTCCTTGGTCATTCCAACCTCCTTAGCTACTGCCGACAAACGCTCCCAATCCATCTCCGCACTCTCCGAGTATCAGTGACTGGGCAGGAAAAGAAAGGATCATTGGATCTTCTGATCCTGGCAGTTTCTGATCCTGGCACAGGCTTGCCAATTGTTTTGTCATTGATCTCGGAGGCGTGTTCTATTGGCGATGGATCGAGAGGATGCGTGTTCTATTGGCGATGGATCGAGAGGCACAGCAAACATGGTCTATTTACAGACAAGGAAAAAACTAAGATAGAAAACTTAACACTCCGTAAAAAGAACCACTAACAGTGAACGCCTTAAAACACACTAAACAAATCTACGAGAATAAACTAACTCGGTTCTCAGTCACTACCAAATCGGACTCGCGTCGTTAACTGAAGTCTGACCACCTTGGCCTAAGTTGAGTCGTGGCCTGAAGAGAACCGTCTTACTTGGCTGCGTCGATCGTTGCGTCCGAACTCTGTTGTCTGACACCGTTATTGCCGACGATCCTGCTGAAATTGTCGCTCCGTTGCATCACGGTCAGCCGCACTGCCGTAAGCCTTTTCTCGGTCGCCGTTGGTGACATGGCAGGGCGTCCTCGTCGGTTAGACCTAAGGACGAGACCGGCCTTCTTCTCGAACTGACAATGTGGCGTTCCGGGGATTGCTGCGGGCCGACATTCGAAGGGGGGACTGCGGCGGGTGCGTCTGGACCAGCCGAAAGATGCTGCAGCACCTCCGAGGAGCCTCACCCGAGCGTCGCCAAGGTCAACGGCCACGCCACGGAGTGCCAGCGTCCCGGCCTCTGGAATCGAACGTCCGCTGTGCCCGTCGGCAGAATGTAGCTACCGATGCGACCGTCTTCTCCCGTAGCTACGCAAGCAATGCCAGCTCATCGCACATTCGTCTTGCATTATGGTTCGTGTCACGCGCTTCGAGCCGTGTGCTACTCCATGCATGCGCTCGTGCCTGTTCCGCGAGCTTCTCCTCCTACTTCGTCGTCTTCGTCGTCTCCTTACTCATGACATTCACACCAGCTTACAGGGTTTGTCCATGAGGTAGTGAAACTAGGTCTGGTAAAATGGGTTTATTGATCCGATCGGTACATATTATTTACATTTTTGAAAATAGTTTCCTTGGGTGTCGATACACCGAGTATAACATGATTCCCATGCTGCAAAGGCTCCCGGAATGTAAGCTGCCGTGACCTCTTTCAGAGAGCCCATGAATGGCAGGAACACTGTCGACGCGGGGACCTTTCTGGCATATGGGTACAGGAAGAAGTCTACCGGGGCTCACATCACGGGTGATGAAGTCTTGATACAGCCCTAATATGTGCCCGGCAGTCTTCTTCCTGTTCACAAATCTCAAGAGGAGCTTGAAAGGTTACCGTTTTGATGACGCTTCCACCATCCAAAGGGCTGGTTGCAGAGTCTCTGAGAGAGGTCATGGCAGCTGACTTTGATGGAGCCATGAGAATGACGTACTTTTTATCGACACCCAAGGAAACGATCTTGGAGAATTCAAGCAATACGTACCAATCAGACCAATAATTCCTTCTTCCCGAACCCAGTCTCATTACTTTACTGACAGATCCGGTAGAACTGATACTAGCTCACCAACTGGCCTTCAATACCCTTTGATGGAGGAAAATGTTTAGAAAAGTGGTGTCCCCCCTGAAACTTAATGTCTACAGTACCACACTTTCTTTTATGTATTGTGTCTTGCTGTTTTGTCCTGCTCTCTGACAGGGGGGCTACGAGAGAAGGTTGTCCCTCTGCTGGCTGGACTGCTGGAGTGCGATGACTCCAAGATGTGGACCTTTGAGCAGTTCTTTGAGTCCGTAACGGAGGTCCTCCGCTGCCGTCTGGTCCATGTGCTGTACCTGAACGAGGGACGCGAGATTCATGCCTACCTACCCCCCTCAGGCAACGTGAGTACAAGTTTGATTGTTTTTGATAGTGATTACATTGCCTTCCATTTAGCACTTTAATGTCATTTTTGCAGTCAAGTCATGTCAACATGCTAGACACTGAATTGTTTTGATATGGCCATTACTGTACACGCAAATCTCTTAAACGGAACTGCAGCTTACTTAAATGGAACAAGCGCTTTTAACATGAAAGGTTTCATTCTTGAATTCTGCACCCCTGGTGATGTCTCGGTGAATAGAACGCCTATTAAAGAGAACATATTTTCATTGTCCCTTCAGGTTCTTTTTGAGGCGAAGCACCTTAGGATCTAGGCTTGTCCGTTGTCTGGCACAGCACATGCAAGGTACCCACTATACGCCATGATGACGACGACGATGAATAAGCGCGTTCCAGACCACACATTCTCTTTCTGCTGTCATGGCGCAGCACATGCAAGGTACCCACTATACTTCATGATGATGACGAGGACGCTGATGACGATGAAGAATAAGCGCGTTCCAGACCACACATTCTCTTTCTGCCGTGGATGAAAACAATCGTGCAAGCGCTGTCGCCCACAAAAGGCAAAGCGGCAACACCGACAACAAACTGCTACTCCGGAGGCGAGAGCGCAGCATGCGGCGGCTCAACGTCTACGCAGACAGCAAGCTACCCCAGAGGCGAGAGCTTGGGAAGCAGCGGCAATGCAGCAATGCCGACAACAAGCTGCTACCCTGGAGTTGAGGGCATGGGAAGCGGTGGCTCAACGGCAAAAACACATTGTACAGTAATACCTCGTTAACTCGAACTCGCATATCTCGAAAAATCGGCTAAGTCGAAATTTTCTGAGGCACCGAACCTTTTCCTATACGTCCCATGTATTTGTTGCCCTTTATCTCGAAGTATTATGGGTCGGACTGCGGATATCTCGAAATTTTGACTGGCAGTGGAACGAGAATTCTGCCGCCAGAGCATTTCATAATATTCGCGCGATGCTCCCGCGTCTAAAGTCCGTCGATTTTTTTTCTTATTTAGCCGCGCCCGCCACTACGTCGAGGCTTTCCGCGATCGTGAAGTCGAAACCTAGCGACATATGAATTTTGTCAAGCAACCCTGTGGCAAGTCATGTGGCAACGATCATCATCATCAGTATGTACGTGCGCGGAGCAGGCCCTCTACACCTCTGCCCACGCTGGGCCAGTTTGTCTCGTTCGCTTTGTGCAGTTCTCGTGATTTTTTCTGAGGTGTGATCTCCGTTCAACCTGCGCAACGCGCTGCACGGATTTTTCGCTGACTGTGAGGAGCGGCAACTAAGCGTGAGTGCGGCGAGCATGGCGTCGCTAAAGCAGTGCCAAGTCGCCGAAATCGTTCAAACGGCCACTAACGTAAGGGACGGCGGAGACGACGGCGACGACGAACCACCTCGAGAGGTGCCGACATCTGCCGAAACTAGGAATTTGCTGCGCTTGCTTCGAAATAAGGTCGAGTGCAGCGGCGGGGAAGATCGGCTAATGCGATGCGTCACGCAGCTGGAGGACGCCTTCCTAGGCCCGAGTACGACCGCAAAGCAGACGAGCATTAGGCAGTTCTTCTCTGCTAAATAAAATGGCAGTGCTGCAAAACCCAGCCGGTTACCGTCTCTTGTATGTTTTTTTTTTCTCCTTTAAACATTTACGAGAAGAAAGTTTAGAAGCTGCTGCTGAATAGCCGGTAAGTAGTAGTGATTTTTCTTAAAAGCGCTCGATTTTTCCCGGCGATTTGCGCAACTTTGCTTATCTCGAAAATCCGCTTATCTCGAAATTTTCCCTGGTTTTTACAACTTCGAGTTAACGAGGTATTACTGTATATACTGTACACACGCGTGGGCAATGTCACGGGTGATTTACAGTAGGAACGATCCCCACTGCTTCGCCCACTCGTTCACGATTCACTTCATGGAGATGCGTAGATTTTTTAAATGAGAGTCTACTCTAGTTGGAAGTTAGGGTGTGCAAATTTTAAAATGCCAAATATGGAAAAATATTTTTCTTGTTTGACGCTTATTTAAATTTTTAAAAATGCATGTTGAATATTTGCCAAAAGTAATAAATGATTGGACACGCTTTGTTTGGACATATACTTTGAACAAGTGACAAACCTGCAAGTGGTGTGCTCTCCCATTCTTGCAGTAAAACATAGTTCGTACGTATTTGTTCAAAGCACACTATAGTTGAAACACATTTGCGAAGTATCAGTGACTTAGTTTCTAAGTGCCTAAGTATTCACTCTAGTGGCTTGTCTTGTGCCTGCGGACTGGTCTATGTTACAGTCACATTTGATTGCACCCCTGAACTCGTGGTGCGGCCGGCCAATGCACTGTTGGGCAGTGGGATGTGACGGTGGCTGACAAGGCTGTGTCGTTGTTGCTGCTTTATTTGGATTCGGGCATAGGCGAAAGGCAGGAGCGGTTGCTGCTGACACGGCAAGGTAGGCAGAGAGCCAGAGTGTTCTCTATGCCTCATGCCACGAATCACCGGCGCTCTTCTTCTCTTTCTGCCAACGGCTGGCCGTGACTAACGCAGTGCTGCAATGCAATTCGTTGTGGGTTTCTTCAGCTTTTTCAGTAACTGCCGATCACCGATTCCAATTTGGGCACTAGTGCAGCAATGCCTTCGCAGACGAGCACCGAAAACCATGGAAAGCATGATAATGGCCACTGATGATGCGCCAGTGTGGCACAGCCCTGTGGCAACAAGAGCTTTCAGCCATGTGCTTGGCAGTGTGTATGGCACAGCCCTGTGAAACCATACTGCATGCTTTGAATAAGTGACAATCCAAATGGGCTTCGCCACCATTTGCTGCCACCTTCTTGCGTGGGGCTGCAAAGCTCACAGCGGGAAATGGGGAGCGTGTCTCCCTTGCAGAAACTAAAGCAGGTTGCAATCGCCTCATAAAATCTACAAGATACTTGCCGCACCCATGGCACCTGCTTACGGCAAGGAGAGTAGTATTTAGTATGAAGAACACTTCGGCAGCAAATGCGTGTACATGGTACAGTGAGTGCCCCTGCAGTGACAGCTTTAGCAGGTGACGCACTGCACGCAACTGCGTGAAGCCGAAGAACTGGACACACCTGCTAGAGTGAATGATCTTATGCTCAGAACTTGGCACTGGTTCTGTGTAAACTGGGCTTACTCATTACAGTGCACGTCATCACTGACTGTAGTTGGCACAGCAGCGTTGTGAGGCCCAAACATGTTGCAGGAGCCGAAGAGGTGTCAGCCGAGTCCATTGCCGATCACTGCCTAAATTTTACTGCTGTACCTCCTAGTGATGGACACTTCTGGACCTCATCAAAGTTCACCATGTTGTGGCAATGACTGGTCCCCTGACTGATAAAGAAGTTAATGATGTTACGGGCACCCAGGGAAAACCGTGATTCAGATGAAGAAGAGTCATGCCAGGAGGTGCAGCTTTGACCTCGTCGCCCATCAAGACAAGTCATGTAGGCACTTTAGGTATTGGTAAACGTTTGTCTGGACACTTCTGACAACCTGTGTGCTGCTGGCCATTGGAGAACAATGGCCGCCATTGAGGCAGTAAAATGCGAGCACGGCATCATTGAACATCCCATCATTTTAGCATCGACACAGGCGAAAAAATTGGCTGCCCTGTATGTTTTGAATTGATATTAGGGCTGTAATATGGCCTTTCGAGATAGGGAAACTCAGCAGATAAGGAGAATAATAGATCCAGATCTCAAAGATGCTAATATTCAATAATCTATATTTTGATGATTTATGGGGTTTTTAACCCATTAAGGACCACGAAAGAAACACTGGTTCCGATTTTATTGACATTTTGCTTATTTAATTAACCACAACAGATAACCACACGTGCAAATTTTCATAGAGTTACGTGGGTTTCTTCAGGAGTTATGATACTGTACTATAAAAAGTACGCTGGGCCTTCGAGATAGCAACGGGCAATGTGACTTGATGCAAGAATGGCGAGTACGCTGGGCCCTCGCGAAACGAATAACAAAGTTATCTTGGCCCATGCAACTTAATCAAGTACCAGTGCTTTAGGGAAAGCATAACGTCACGCTTTTTGCCACATCATTTCGATGCATTTTGGCAGAATTCAACTGTTTTGCCGGCTTCTTGTGAAAATGTCCGTATGGATAGAGGGTAATAGCAAGCACAGTGGAATCTGGAGAGCTTTGATACTTCTCTTGGGTACAACAAGGCGCAGTCAGTGTTTTGCTCTTATGCGACTAAAGGACAATAGTCAACGCGTAGAGGGTCTGCTAAAACCTACAATGTGGTAGCAGACCCTTTATGCGTTGTCTGCGGCTATTTCGATCATTTGGGTATATAGGGGCTGGTACCACTTTTTCTCAGGAATTAAAATTCTCTAGTCATTCGCAGCTTGATTGTAGAGCTCACACCCCCCTCATGGCATTGTTACTGCGGATGAAGGAGGAGGACAGTGGCACTACGTTATTTTTTCTTTTCAGTGAATGGCCACCACGATACAGACCACAGTGACTCAACTGTGTAGTCTTTCGTCAGCTTAGCAATTATGCTGTTGTCTTTGCCACTTTCGAAACAAAGCTGTTTTCCTGAGTCAAAACAGAAGTTATCTTACCCACGTTCCTTTCGTTCCATGTTTTTTTTATCGTTAGCAGAGAGCATCCATTCGTACCGTCGTCATTCCCCTCCTCCTCCTAAGTTCCCATGTTAGGGTCAGAATCGCCAATTAAAATATCAAAAGGCTCTCGTGTATTCCACAGCAACATCTTTCGCAGCCTCATGAGTCTGAGATAACCGAAAAAACGGCATCGATAACAAAAAAAAGCCTGTTGAATCTATGATGCAACGCACAACAAGAGTTACATGTATGCTCCCACGAAGTCCCAGTGTACTAAATAAAGTACAGCAACATTTGATTACTCCTCACAGCAAAACTGTGCACTCTATAGGCTTCTCGCGCTTTGCAGGGATTGAATTGCTCTTCCTGAAGCAGAAGCAGTCCATTTTTTCGACGTATAAAATGTTAAACTTCAAATTAATTTAGAAAAAGTAGTACTGACCACGTGCGTTTAACAGGCTCTCATTTTCCTAAAGTTTGACGACTCATAAAACAGAAAAAACATAACCGAGTCAATATTCCAAATTAGGATTTTCTTGCTGCAACCTTTGGCATCAGAAATTGTAATGAGCAAGATCAGAATATTCTGTTTTGTATTTTCTATGCCAGAAAAATGAAGTGTACTTTTTATAGTACAGTGGGCCCTAATGGGTTAAGATCCATGTTTTCTCCCCTGAAAAGATAAGCCTTAATTACAGGAAGCAAGTTGTTATAAATGAAGTCAGTTGGCACAAAGCACCACTGTTCCTCGTTTTGCAGGCTCTCTGACCTGAAGGCCGAGGTGTACCAGCAGACAAACCTCCCTGCTGCATCTCAGCTGCTGTTGCTACCCGAGGGTGTGTTGCTGGAGAGTGCACTTGGCCGCGGCAGCTCCGCGCACGAGTTGCCCCCAACCACGTTGGAGCGCCCCTACCTGCTGCTCGACATCAACTGCGCCCGAGTGCAGGCAAGTGTGAAATAGAGCTGTTCTCCCTCAAAGGAATAGGGAAGTGTGAGCCTGTCATGTTGCCATGTTACCAGTGGTCACTGATTTTGCTGGAAACGTAGACACCCCTACTCCAGGTGCTGCGATCATTCATGTGCTGTTGGGCATTGTTTTAGGTTCATTTTCCTCATCCTGTCAACCCTTGACGGGTTCTTGCAGGAGTATTGTTCTAAAATCGAAGTATGACAAAGCATCAGTAGTTCACATGAAGAAGAGCACAGTTTCCTAAAAATGTAACAAATGTGGTAGAGAAGGTGAATTCACTGCACGTGCCAGATTTTTTAGACAATGGAATTACACATTGCACAGACATGAATATCATTTTTAACTGATAAAATTAAGCACTATCCAAGTGTTATATGTAAATCACGTTGCACAAACTGTAATATAGAACACATTTGTGAAGGTAGAAAAAAGACGTGCGAGTTTATGTGAAACGTGTACATAACGTGTGAGAAACGTGTACAGTTATGCTCTTGTCCGGACGTATGCAGACCAGATGACCATAGCACCTTCTTTTGTACCATGTCCACAACTTCTATTGAATACTACAGTCAAATCTCATTGCAGCGAACCTCAGGTTAACTGATTTTTCAGGTTAACGACTTTTTTGAAAATCCCCCTCCAAATGTCCATTGGTTTAATGTAAAAATATTTCACTACAGTAGACTCTCAGTAAACGGAAATCTGTTAAACGGAACTGCTGCTTAAACGGAACAAGTGCTTCTGACAAGATTAGTTTCATTCTTGTATTCTGCAGCCTTGTTCATCTCTCAGTAAACGGAACTCCTGTTAAACGGAACATATTTTCCTGGTCCCTTCAGGTTCCGTTTAATGAGAGTCTACTGTACTTTGAATTTCAGAATTCAGCATAGACCGCTTATAACGCAAGTTGCCGGAGTCCTGAATATCCGCACTATAAGCGGTACCACGCTATACAGTTAAACCTGCTTATAACGAACCTTCATAAGACGAATTCCTTGATATTACGAAGTTTTTCTATTCCCCGCCGTTACTCCATAGAAACACATGTATTTGCGACCTCTATGTAACAAAGTGGCAGCGGGAAACACCCTTGATATAACGAATTTTCGCCACCGACAACCTAAAAATTTTGCCCCAGATTTTGTCATTTTGGCATGATCATGCATCTTCCGCAGTTGCCTCGCAGCCGACGAAGCGCGAAGCGGTGGCATCGCGCACGGCGCGCGGAGCGGTCGGAGCTCCGGCGACTGCGAGGCGGGCCCGGCGCCCTTCGAGCTGGCGTTGCCACCGTTCTTTCCGTTGTTCTTCCGCCGCGACCGAATGCGCGCATGTGTCCTCCCCCCTCCCTTCAAACCAAAAAAAAAGAAAACGACTGGTGATGGCAGCGCCACTCTTCGATTGTTGCAACATTCTCTGAACTGCACTTCGTGGAAGTGACACATAAAAAAAAAATCGTGCTCCGTGTCCGTACGCTTGAAGTTCGCGTCGCATATGTGGGGCCGCGCTGCATATGGAGAGCGCTTTTCCAAATTGTATTCCGTAGTATACGTGTCGTGTCATTCGCTCTTCGTTTTCGACGCCGTGCCCGCGTATATGGTTTCACTGCGCGGTGCGTGCATGGAGTGGCCCCTGACAACGTTCAGCTTTGCATTTTTTTTTTTTTTTTTTTTTTTTTTTTTTTTTTTTTTTTTTTTTTTTAAGCGGACAATCGTGTTGTCACTACTGAGATGTCAGATTAGGCGCTGGTGGAAACTGTCCGAGACCGCGGTGACGACAGATCTTCGGAGGTTGACTCGTCACGCGCTTTGCAGTCTTTCGCCACGCCGCGACCTCGCTAGACCGTAGCCTTCGCGATTAGCCGATTAGCTCCGGCAACACGATGGCACGTTGAATGCAATGCAGTGAACGCAGAAGCAACAAATTGTAATGATATACGAAGTAAGGCTGACAATCTACTCTTTTGGATCCGATATCATGTAGCCCTACAAAACGCTGGTGTGAGAAAATACGGCCGCTTCAGGCAGAAGTGCTCTTTTCACACAGTCTCTTCGCGTTGAGCGCAGCGCGTGGAAAGGTACACGAGCCGTTTCACACAGTCTCTTCGCGTTGAGAGCGCAGCACGTGGAAAGGTATACGAGCTGTGCGCTGATGCTTGCCGAGATAGCATGCGCGCCTGCGATCGCGACCGCGCCCTTAGAATCAAAGTTCACTGTTGCTGCTCGAGTGATGCCCCCTACCTCTCTGCGTCTTTTCATGCTCATTCAAGACGGGCAGAGGGATGTTATCGCATGCGGCCTCTGGGCGGTAGAGATGGGCCGGCTCGTTTGATCTCTGCTTCAGCAGCACTCATCGCCCCCACTCGCGCGCCTCATGATGAGCTCCGGAAGCAACACGAAAGGAATGCGGCGACAGTGAAAAAATGCGACGCGAGTGACCTATGGGATGAAGTCGCCGATCATTACCCATGCATGCTTCACTAACGTTCGAACACTATGCACAGTGCGACGACGAAGTTTGCACATCGGCTTAGCTGTGGACCGATAAGATCCATATCATTTGTCGTGATAAGGAAACGGTGATGAGAACGATGAGAGCAAAGACGACATTGAAACAGCGTGCGCGAACCAACTTGAAGAATCGGTATCTAACGCCGATGCTTCGAAGTGCGCAAGAAGGATGCGCACGCTTAAGAGTTCGTCTTGCAGCATTCGAGCTGCACCCATCAGGCAAAGATTCGCGGTGCAGAGACTTCCTGAAATAAACGTGCATTCCTTCCATAATATTTCGTGTTTGTTTTTTCGTGCTTATTTGAGCATAATGCGATCGCCGATGCATACCCAGCAGAGGTAGGTGACTCACGTGGTTGCATTCACGATTTTTGCACGAAATTTTAAATTTTTCACTACAACGACTTTTCAATATAACAAATGATACTTAGCGGTTCCTTGAGATTCGTTGTATCGAGATTTCACTGTACTGTGCTATAAGCCAGTCAAGACTATTTTATTCTCATATAGATCTTGGAGAACGAGAATAATGCAGTGAAACCCTGGTGATACGGTCATGGCTACCACACACTTCAGTGTGATATGAATTCGTAATACAGTCGAATCCCGCCATAACGAAATCCGCTACAACGAAATTTCCGCCACAACGAATAATTTTCGATTCCCCGTCAGCCGCCCATAGAAAACAATGTGAAAAATGACTCCTCAGAACGAACACTTTTCCTGGATACTTCCGCTTCAACGAAGTTTTCGCGAGTACTACCGTATTTACTCGCATAATAAACGCACCCCCAACTTCAGTCGTCAAAATTTGATTTTTTTTTTTCTCCCGCGTAATAAACGCACCCCCTACATACATCCGCTGCAGTCCCGCCACTTGTGGTGCCTCCTTGCCCATTGATCTTTTCCGTTTTTTATTACGCCGACCCCCCTCGGTTCGCACCCCCCCTTCGCCCGCTGCCGCGCAGTTCTTTGTTTTTCTTTCTATTTGTGCGCGGCACGTCCCCTCTCTTCTTTAATCATCCGTGCGCCACAGCGGGATTCTCGAGCGGTGCGAGTGTAGAGACATCGCGGCTCACAAGCACACAGCAAGCGAAGGTCGCGAAACTGCCCGCGCCAACCGACGGTCGCTTCCTGCAAATACGAAACTTTGAGGCCCAGCCACATGCACGCGATTTTCGAGCGAGGCGACAGGATTTTCTGTCGCGAAGGGCCATCCGTCGCCGTCGCAGGCATGTCGCAGTTTTTTGGAAAACCAGAAAAATTCGCTTGTCGCCCAGAAAAGAGTGTGACGATTCCCGTAACATGGTGGCACCCCTGATCCTCGCTTTGGTTGCAATTTGCTCTTCATGCTTGTTATCCGCGCGTAGTTCAAGGAACGCAAGACATAGGCTACCTTTTTACAGTAATATCTCACGCGGAGGGCGAGGCAGCGGCCGTATTTTGTCGTTAATCTTGTAATCGACGGTTTGTTTTGATGCTTCGGGCTTCGGTGGTAGCTTGCTGCAATCTCAACGTCGTCGTCGTGCGAGTTTGCCGCGTAGTCACGGAGTTTGCCAAATGCGTCGGTGCGTCGTAGCTTATGCTTCCGGCCGCCCCTCGAGATCACAGCAGATACCACTGTCGTGATTAAACAAAAGATCGTGAAAAAGAAAGCCGCGAAACGCTTTTATGGGGTGCGCGGGGACAGCTTGCAGAAGATAGCGCCATCAACCAGATGAGTGAAGTGCAATAAAGAAGCTGTTTCCAAACAGTGTACGCGTACGTTAATTCGAAAGGTTAACCTACCTAACTTTTTGTTGTTGTTTTTTTTTTTTTTTTTTGCATTACCGCAGGTTTTGCTCATCCCGAAAAAGTTTTCGTAAAATTAACCCCTATAATAAATGCACCCCCCCAACTTTGCTTCAATTTTTCGGGAAAAAAAGTGCGTTCATTACGCGAGTATATACGGTATATACCGCATAAGGAAAAGGAACTTCCCAAGATTGCCGCGAAATTCCACTACCAACTCGGCCATTTCTCGTTGGCTCGTGACTTCCAGAGCGCGCGGCCGCATCGCTACACCCTTGTCTTCATCGGAGACACGCTTTCTTCCCACCACACGCGTATTCTGGTAAATTTTCCCCCACTGAGATGCTCGGCGACACATCGCCCATCCACCATGATGCTGCCGGTGGGTTTGATGCACTAGTGGGCCGCGGCAGAATCATTCTTCAAGAACTCCCGCCATGTTTTTGACGTCGCACTCGGAACAAAACTACCGCTCGTCGTCACTAGCCCTGCGATCGTGAATGACATCCACGGTGTTATGAAGGTGCACGCGCAGCCAGCGCGCGCCTAGTGCAGGCGTTAACTACATTTTGCCGCAACCGCTGCGAACACAAATGTGGTCGTGTGGGACACGATCACGGACGACCACGAAAGTACGCACACATCCAACGCGCACCGACTCAACCCAATACTGCTTGCCGCAACGCTGCGGACAAAAAGCGTCAATGCGAACAAAGATAGCAACGACGCAGCTCTGAAAGCACGCGCACGGCCAGCGCAGCGCGCACAGATTGAAAACGGAACTATCGTTTGCCGCAACCGCTGCGCACGAAACCGCGGTCGCAATCGTCGTGTTCATCGATAGCGAATACACTCCGAAGGTGCGCAGCTAACAGAGCCGTAGATTAAAGGCAATAAAACCGTAAAACGGCACGAAGCGTTACGGCTTTCCTGTCGTTCGCTTATGGCTATGGTAGTGCGGAGCTTCGGCACTTTCAGTTGCAGTTTTCAGTTGGCCTCTAGCGAAGCTTTGGCACGCTCGTTCGCGGCGCTGCGCACTCAGCACGCTCCAAGGGTCGTCTGAATATCCTATTTTCTTGTGTATAACCCGCCCCTGCATATAACCGGCACCCCCGACTGCCAACCGCGGGAGAAAAGAAAAAGTACTCGCGTATTGACGCAAGGCAGCCTTCCTTGCATTACCGTGGAGGCGTGCCGTGAAGCCAACTTGCGCACCAAAATTCTCGTATAACCCACACCTCGAGTTTAGCGCCAATTTTTTTCTTCTGTATATTTTGATCGTGTTATACATGAGAAAATACGTTCACTCGGTGTGCGGCCAGGTACGTCTGAGTTAGCGAGAGTTCAATGCATGCGCTTGCTGGGACCAAAGGACGAGTCATAATCATCAGATCTTACTGAATTTTGTGGTCTATAGATGAAATTACGCTGCAACAAAATTCCGCGACAACGAATTTTTTTCGCGCGTCCCGTCAATTTCGTTGTAGCGGGATTTGACTGTACTCCGCAGTTGAAATACATTGGTTACTACAGTTGAACCCTTTATAAGAGACACTGATGTAAGAGACATTTACGGTATGAGACACCAGTGTCCCTACACTGAAGTAGGGGTTGAACTAAAAATGAGAACATGGTACCCTGCTTGTAAGAGACACCTTGTATAAGGGACAAGAACTGCTCCCCGATGCATGTCTCTTGTAAAGGGTTTCAACTGTATGTGGAAAATATCATTTGTTTCAAATGTGCTGCCATGCGGCTGTCGATCATATAAATGTGCAAGCAACAGCCATGGCAGTGACCGGGACTACATGCCAAGCAGCCATCTACTTTGGTGCATTGGGCCAATAATGTAGTACAGTTGAACCCACTTATAATGATCCCAGGTATAATGATCTATTGTCTATATTGACCACATTTCGGTTCACTCATGGTTTTTCAAGGTTAGCCATTGCGCCATTGAAACTGTGCTCAGATTTAATGAACATTTTTCGATACGCTCTACTTTTACAATGAGTACTTCCGACACTGTCGCGGTAAAAATCTGGCTCATAGAATGTGGAAGAAGATCTAAACAGACTTTTTATAAGCGTGAGAAGGGCACGCGCACATGCGTGCATTGCTCCAGTATAATCAGGACAAAGATATCCTAGATTGGCGATCACTCCATGCAGATTTTGGACACCGTGAGCGTGGTCACTCAATTTCTTGGCATTTCAGGGCAGAATGGCTGTGAGGAAGAAATAAATAGCAGGGAGGCCTGAAGCATGATGGTCAGCTTTTGCATGGCAGCATTTTCTGATGCTGATCCCTACACCCTACGACCACCTACAGCGAACCATACAATGCCCTGGAATGCAAGAACCGACAACCGCAATAACTTTTGTCGTAAAGACGTTAACTGCGCCCCTCAACTAGCCAACACCACAATACACTGCAGAAGTCTTCCATCTTTTCTGCAAGTGCAGAGACTGGTCAATTAACGATTTTCGACTTCCACATTGCAGCGATGCCTTTGCTGATAAGCATCAGAAAGGATAGAAGACGAGATGGTGGTTACCGATGAATGCGCCAAGATATCTTACTGCTGAAAACCCCATCACAATAAGCATATTCAGCTATCGGCTCAGCTGTGCATTTTAAGCATACTGCACACATTTAATAGGCGACAACCTGAGTGTGCATCGCTTTGTAGTAATGAAAGCAGCTCGCTGTTGCCACGTTGAGCTGCGCAGGCAACAAGAGACTTTGCTGCACTGACAGCAATCTTACTGCAAGCTTTTGTTAGCATCCCATACGCGCCGCGCCTCATTGCGCAGGAGACCACCAGGACATCATAGGGACTTCAAGTGTGTGTTGTCTGCATGAAGCTCGTGTTGGCTTAACAGGCTGCATTCCGTAAATATGCAAGGTCTTATGAACATCTACTTCTCTGGCCGAAGCGACACAGCTCTAGAAGTGATCAGCTTGGTGCGACGAGTGGAGATTTTGAAGATGCCTGGGGGAATTTCATGAACATTGTGTGCTCTCCCAGTTGTGGCATATTCGATTCATTGCAAAGGCAGCTTAATTTTCACTCGTAAGCACGCCGCAGGCGTTTGCTTCACGATGTGAAAAGGCTTTAACGTGTCGCCATGGGGGGTTGTTAGCGCTTTGTAATAAAACGGCGCGAAAAAAGACTTGGTTTCCTTATTTGCACACGCTTTGAAGGGAGAGTCGATCCATAAACAACGAACGACTGATATAATGACCACTTTTTGTGGCACTTTTAGAGCTTGTTATGAATGGGTTGAAATTGAAATTTTTATTGTTTGTTTTGCCATGCTGTATAGTTACAAATACAACTTCAACTGTATTCTCCTTCAGTGCTTCTTTGACCTTTAGCATTCATGAAGTCAATTCTTTGAGTACATTGGTGTTGAATATCAACAAGGATCTCAAAGCCAGGGCTCATTTCTTGTTCAGCTCCCTTTCTTTATTACTTTCATACTTGCATAGTATTGTACCCAGAGTGGGCTTTCGCCATACTCTCACAACCCTGACGTTGGCATATCGGTACAGGTGCAGCCAGGTGCAGGTGCCCAGACAGCACGATTCCCAGCATTTGCCTCTCCTCCATCGACGCTGGAACACGATGCTTCCCTTGCCAAGACATGCTGCAGCGTTGCACATGCAATGCAGCGGCTCCTCGACAAGCTGTGCCGCTGCCATGGCCAGTTGTCCAAGGCACCTCACGCCCTGAGGTGTGTATGGTTGCATTCGTCCTCGATACGCTGAAGTAGAATTTACAGGGAGCGCGCATGGGAGATCAAGACCCAGAGAACACAGCACAAGTACAGTCGCCGACCGTTTATTCGGACGCCGATAATTCGGACATGGCCATTTATTTGGACACCCTCGCGGCACCGCCACTCGACCCATTGAAGTAATGTAAACTCACGACCGAAAATTCGGACGCCCCACGGCGCGCCGTTCGATATTTCGGACTCCGGCTGGCTGATCGAGAGCGGCGTCGAACTCCATGACCAGCTGTCTGCGATGTTTACACACGTGTTTACAATATCTTCGCTAGGTTGCCAGCACTGAAAGGTTGCACTGTGTGTGGCTGGACATCATGCCAGTGTAAAAGTGCAGAAATTACAATTGCTGATCTCGAAGGCGATATGTTTTGGCGACTTGTAATGGGCGTTTTCGACTTCAGCCAGCCGAGTATCCATTGAATAGCTACCACAGCCAAACAGCAAGCCTAGCCAAGCCACGCTCGGAGTCTGCTTGGTGTGACGTTCGAAATAGCCGCGCGTACGAAACGGACCAAGGAAGGACGGAATCACGAGCTCTGCAGCACGAACTAGCCTGACGTCATTCCCTTTTAGCATTTGAAAGTTTGCTTGTCAGTTGTTTTGTGGCTAGGCCTAATCTACTGAAATGGCTACGACAGCTACGACGCCACCCATTCCATCCGCGCGGTCGGTACTAAAGAAGAAACGCAGCAACCCAAGGCCACAATTACCGTATATACTCGCGTAATGAACGCACTTTTTTTCCCCAAAAATTTAACCAAAGTTGCGGGGTGCGTTTATTATGCGAGGTAAATTTTACGAAAACTTTTTCGGGATGAGCAAAAAATGCGGTAATGCAAAAAAAAAAAAAAAGTTAGGTAGCTTAACCTTTCGCCATTAACGTACGCGTACACTGTTTGGAAACAGCTTTTTTATTGCACTTCACTCATCTTCGGATGGTTGATGGCGCTATCTTCTGCAAGCTGTCCCCGTGCACCCCATAAAAGCGTTTTGCGGCTTTCTTTTTTCGCGATCTTTTGTGTAATCGCGACAGTGGTATCTGCTGTGATCTCGAGGGGCGGCCGGAAGCATACGCTACGACGCTCCGACGCACTTGCAAACTCCGTGACTCCGTGGCAAACTTGCATGATGACGACGTTGACATTGCAGCAAGCTACCACCATTGCAGCAAGCTACCACCGAAGCATCAAAACAATGAAACTGTCGATTACAAGATTAACGACAAAATACGGCCGCTGCCTCGCTCTCCGCGTGAGATGTGACTGTAGAAAGGTAGCCTATGTCTTGCGTTCCTTGAAGTACGCGCGGATAACAAGCACGAAGAGCAAATTGCAACCGAAGCGAGGATCAGGGGTGCCACCATGTTACGGGAATCGTCACGCTCTTTTCTGGGCAACAAGCGATTTTTTCTGGTTTTCCAGAAAAAACTGCGACATGCCTGTGACGGCGACGGATGGTCCTTCGCGACAGAAAATCCTGTCGCCTCGCTCGAAAAATCGCGTGCATGTGGCTGGGCCTCAAAGTTTCGTATTTGCAGGAAGCGACCGTTGGTTGGCGCGGGCAGTTTCGCGACCTTCGCTTGCTGTGTGCTTGTGAGCCGCGATGTCTCTACACTCGCACCGCTCGAGAATCCTGCTGTGGCGCACGGATGATTAAAAAAGACAGGGGACGTGCCGCGCACAAAGAGAAAGAAAAACAAAGAACTGCGCGCGGCAGCGGGCGAAGGAGGGGGGGAGCGAACCGAGGGGGGTCGGCGTAATAAAAAACGGAAAAGAGCAATGGGCAAGGAGGCGCCACTTTTCGGTTCGCGGGACTGCAGTGGATGAATGTAGGGGGTGCGTTTATTACGCGGGAGAAAAAAAAATCCAAATTTTGACGACTGAAGTTGGGGGGGTGCGTTTATTATGCGAGTGCGTGCAATACGCGAGTAAATACGGTATTTGCCAATTCGAAGGCGGCCGACCTCAATACGATGTTATTTGGGAGCTTTTGCCGAGTTGGGCGATGATGAGATCATCTGTCGGGTCCCCGAATCAGCGTAGGTGAACAGTGACTCCGATGAAGCGCAGGCCGTGGCAGCGCTACAACCTGCGGTTATGGCCAAACACTGGCTGAAATACAGCCCGACTTGGTCCTCTGTGATTGTGCTTGTGTGCAGACGTGCATTGACAAGCTTTTCCGGCCACTGGGCCAATAAAGGTGCTTTTTTTCTGGTGCATCCTTTTATTCGGACTCTCGATTATTCGGACTTTTCCGCCGAGTCCGAATAAACGGTCGGCGACTGTACTCTATTTCAATGGAAGTTAAGATAACTGAAGAAAATTCGCATATACAGTAGCCTGTCTATATGGGTCACTGATCTTGGGGGGCGTGTGCTTTGGTGATGGATTGATAGGACGCTGGGAGGATCAGCAAACATTTAATTCCAACCCACAAAAAACCAAGAGAAAAACTGAACAATCCGTAAAAACAACATACAGCGAAAACTTAGATGAAACCCACTAACTAGATCTCCAAAAATAAACTATCAGTAAAATGCTCTGTCCTAGCCAATACCATCAATGTCTGGAACCCTAACTACAGTCTGGCCACTTTGGCCTCGCAGTCGAGTCATAGCCCAAATGGAACGTCCTTACTTGGTTCCGTCGAACTCTGAAAATCCAAGCTTGGTTGTGTTCGGTCTAACGCCGATGTAGCCGACGATCCTGTCGAAATCGTCGTTCCGATGCGTGACGGACAGCCACGCTGCCGTAAGCCTTTTCTTGGTCGCCGTCGTTGACGTGGCAGGGTGCCTTTGTGTGTTGGGTCTAACGCCGATGTAGCCGGCGATCCTGACGAAATCGTCGTTTCGATGCATGATGGACAATCACGCTGCTGTAAACCTTTTCCTGGTCACCGTTGTTGATGTGGCAGGGTGCCTTTGTCGGTTAGGCCTAAGTACGAGTTCGGCCCCTGCTTGATGTGATGACGTGGTGTCCCGGGGATTGCTGCTGGCTGACGGTCAAAGTTGGACTGCTGCTGGTCCGTCCGGAACTGCCTGCAGGAGGCTGCAGCGCCTCCGAGGAGCCTCGCCCGAGAACGTCGTTGAGGTCAACGGCCACGCCTAGGAGTGCCGGTGTCATGGCCTCCAGAACCAAACGCCTGCTGCTTCCGTCGACAGTACGAAGCTGCCGATGCAACCTTATTCTACCGTAGCCACGCGAACAATGCCAGCTCATCGAACTGCAGCCTTTGTTAACGGCTCGTGTCGCGCGTCAAGCAGTGTGCTACTTCTCTGGATGCACTCGGGCTTGTTCCGAGTGCTTCTCCTCTTTCTTCATCGTCGTCATCCATACGCCATCACCTTACTCATGAGACTGTGATGCCAACCTTAGGCGAGGAGACTCGGCTGGTCAGCTCAGTCATTGAGTCACCACGTGTGCGTCAACAGGCATTAATGACACTCAAATTGCAAGCGTCATACATTGGTTAAAACCAAGGCTAACAACAACATGAGGCACTAACTCTTTGTGGCATGAAACCTTTAACCACGTTCCGTCCGTTCCTGTCCAAAACTTAAGAACTCAAAAGTGCAAGTAAAAGAAGTGTACTTACTCATTTAGAAGGGAGGCATAATGCAGTGAGAAAACGCACGTGTGAATTAATCACAGATAAACTTGTCAAGCAGTGCCCGACCACAAGCCACTGCGATCATGTTGCATTGTTGGGAGCGTCCTCGCAACGGTCTGCAAAGGGCTAAACTTTTCTGGTGGTTCCGAGCAAGGTGCTTTTGAAAGTCTCCATAGAAAATATATTTCCTTATCATTTAGTGCGAGTGACGGCTGACTGACACACCTAGGACCTTCCTTTCTAACGTGGAAGGCTTCACAAATTTCCCTGGTTATATTGTCTGAGTGGTGAAAAAAAGCAATGGTGCTGGGGAAATTAGGTGAGCACAAAGTCCCTGCTATGTAGGCCCAAATGAGTTACTCCGTGGTTGAATCGCTGGCGATGAAAAAAGAAATAACGTGAAAGCGAAGCTAGATACAACAGGTCGTCCCACATTGTACGCACTTTCGGGCACATTTGGCAAATACCGACTTGTAGGGGATCCCCATCTCCCAGGCAACCCGGAGCATGCTAAAACATTGTGCTATATTGGGCCTTTTGGTGCATAGCTACCTGAAAGACGTGCAAGGTTAAAAGCCAGAAGAAAAAAGAAGGAACAGGGAGAAAACCTATGCAATCTTTCTGGTATTTTTTTCTGTCCTTTCCTCTTCTGGTTCTTAACCTCATGGCATGTCTTTCAAGTAGCTTGCTAAATATGACTTGTCTGGAACCAATGAGACAAGGCTCCTGTGTTGAGAAGCCTCGAAGAGAGGGGTGGGAGCTTCCTGAGGCTAGCTGAGCCATGCCATATTGTGTCCCAGCTTTTAGTGCGATAGCAATTATATGTACACTCCAGACGTGTTTTTGCCAGTGGTGTTGCCATGAGATTGCATATAAAGTCCTAATCAATCCCTTGGTTTAATAAAGTTTTATCTCCTCCACCTTGCCTAGTCCTTTATATGTGTCCTATGTGCGAGTGAAAGCGTGGGAGGGCTGCCGACAATTGCAGCTCAAGGGGCGAGGAAACATGCCAGCTGTCTCCACCACATGGAAGGCACGTGGGTTGGTGGGAGGGAAGGGGGGGAGGAGGAAAGGAAGTGTGTGACTCCGGCAGGAACTGTGTGCTTTGATCGACTGGGTGTGGTCACCTCTGGTTGTGCGCGCCTTATCTCAAGAGGGATTAGCAAATGGCTCATACCTTTGTACGCGCTGTGTTGTCATTGCAGTTTGCACTGAAGCCACAGAAAATGCAAAGGTCGCTTTGCATGCTGCAGCGGTCGTGTTTCCTTACGCCAGCTTTTCGTTGATTTACGCCAAGTCAAATACCAAAGGAGTGAGCTACTAGCCTTATTTCTTGTAGCATTACAAGTAGTTGCTCTCAATGCTGCTGTTTTGCCTCGTTGGTGTGACACAATAACAATAAAGCACTTGAAGGACAGGCCACCACTGCATTAGGTCGAGTTTTGACTGTCAGTTTGTGCACTTGGAAGCCGCGGGTTTTGCCAAACAGGTTCTGGTAACAGTAGCCGAAACGCTGCTACAAAAGGCTGAAACCGGTGATAAAATGCGCCAATCCAATAAGGCACTCAGCAGAAAAGTTTTGTAGTGATGCCTCATTTGCATAAGGTTTCCCGCAATGTTGGAAAAGTTGCTTCAAGTTGATGTTTTTTCTGCCCGTTGCATACTTTCTTCGCTGTGTGCATGTGTTGCTCACAGCGGCACTAGGACCCCGGCATGTTCTATTCAGCATGAAAACAGGTGCACGACCTGCACCACATGTGTGGTGTATCTAATACCCCTAACATGTAAAAAAGCTGGCATCAGCCAAATTGGCCGATGTTTGAATTATAGGTTGCGAAAACACCACAACCCTCTTGACACTTCAGACGGGCTAATTTCCCCTGCCATTGATGGAACTGTCGATATGTTCTGCTATTATCTAATGTTAGGATCCTTGGTAGAGGTGGGGCAAGGTGGAACGTGACATTCTTGAAGCATGTCGTATTGATGTGTGCGGTGAAAACGGGTCGGCACTGCATCCATTTCTCTGATGCGGAAGATCTGTGGGTTCTTACACTTTGGCATTGGTATCTTGGTTTTCAAGTAGCCTGTTTTTTGATGGTTCTTGTTGTTTGAACAGTGCATGCACCCCTGGTTTCCCTGGAAGATAGTGTTTGCTAATAAAGCACAGTTGTTAGTCCAGTCGTTTGTGCCACTTCTTTCCCTTGTCCATTGTCTTCTTTACTGGTTTGTTCTTTTAGTGTTATGTACCAGCTGACCCAAACATGAAGCTTACTGCCCCTTCTGCTCAACCCAATTAGAGGTAATACCGCTGGGAGCAGGGTGTGCCATACTGCGACTGGAAGGGCTTCTGTAAGCACTGCCAGAAAGTGGCTGACTCTGGGACGTTCCTGCAGCTGGTAGCAGACAGTGCAAGAATGGCCACCATCCGTTCGACGGCCCGAGTGGGCCAGTCCAATTCCAGACATTTGGCACCTGGAACTATGAGCTGCTCGGCATTGTGCAGAACGCATAGTGTTGTGCATCATTTTGCTAGAACACTGGACAGCGTTTTGCTGTGTGGACCCATCTGTAGTCGACATGCCTGGTGATGTCTGAGTAGGAGCTGACAAGGTGTGTGCTGCTCTATCAACCACTCTACTGATGGGCCACGAGCTTGGCACCTCCTGACGTCACTCCTACAGGGGCCCTGTGCACAGTGCCAAGTGCTGTCCATGGTCCATGGTGTCCATCAGTGCAGGCACCTTGGCAGAGCTCCTGGCGGATCAGTTCGCAGACAGACCGGATCCGCCACTACAGTCTGCACTGTCCCGGCTAGGGCGGTAAACTAACATTGCCGGCTCCCCTTTGCTGCGAGCTCCGCTGCGGCAGAGCTAGCAGGTCTCTGCCTAGCCGTTTACGTTCTGGCTGAGGTCTCTCCTAAGCAACCAGTGGCAGTGCTCTGTGACTTGAGCCAGCGCTCCAGAGCCTCATCAACCAGTGATGATCAGGGCTGGGTGCTTGCTGAGGTCCAAGTTCTCCTCGTTGGCAGCCGGAGGATTTCCATCTCCTTTCATTGGATGCCGGCGAATGTGTGAATCGCCGGTAACAAGCAAGCAGACACCCTCACCACGACCATCCATCACCTTTGTGGGCTGTTCACAGGAGCTGTTGTTGCCTCTGATCTTTCGAGGCAGCACTTGAAACAACTGCTCATAACCATCCGCCCGGATGCCAGAGTGGCCAGTGGCAAGAGTCCCAAGCTGCTTCTAGAGGGCGGCGTCACTATGCGGGAGCGCGCAGTGCTTCTTCGCTTCCGCACAGGTTGCATGTGGACAGCAGTGCGCCCGTACTCCAAGAGACGCTTCCCCCTCACCGGCCTGTGTACGTTGTGGTGACCTCGAGACCCTTGAGCACCTTCTCTGTGCTTGCCCAGCGTTGGCGCAGGAACACTCAAGGCTCACGGCTCCCTTGATGGCAACAGGGCCTCCCTGCTATGACTACCTGCTGTTCCCCTCACCTCCCAACCTTGGGGCTCTTCACAGCTTCCTAGACACTGTGAAGGCGGCCGGGACTGCCGCCTACCGTTGAGTGCCCGCAACTTGCTGGACTCCCTTCACCATTGGCCACCCTCATGATTGGACAGTACCCTGGCTGTCTCCCCTTTTCTTTTGCTATTTACTTTATTTCCCACTTCCCCGTCTCCTGACGCTGCGCTGTGCTCCCTATTTGGCTGCGGAATTAAGCGTCATTTCTGAAATGAAATACTACTACTTCGCATCAAGGGTACGCTGGTTTAAATCGTGCCTCAACAAGAAATTCTTTTGCCAACAATTTCTCGCTTTCTCTTTCTTTGTATCTATTTCTCTCTCTCTCTTTTTCTGTCCCTCTCTGTACTCGTTCTCACGCCTATCAGATACATTGCATCCCACACCGTACAAATTGGCACACGGGTTCTGGGAGTGAAGCAGAAGAAAATGAAAAGAGTGCATGGCGGTTTGTGATGATGATGATAATTTTCAATCTACAACCCACAACAAACCTCCAGCATATCAGCTCTGCACTAATAATGTATTAAAAACCTTTGTGTTATGATGCACTTTTATGCCGACCCCACCTCGTATGATGACTGATCTGTAAGTTTCTCCAACTTGTTTCTTTGCTGCAGTTGTGTTCTGGAAGAGCAGACTGAGAAGCAAATGGCCAAGCTGAACCAGGCGAAGACCATCAACAACCTGCTTGACCAGCAGCTCAGGTTACTTTCCGTCAGGTGAGCCTGTGTCATTTGTCACAAACTCTGGGAACAGTGTTGCTGTGGGGTATGTCGATGAATGCTGACATTACATGAGAGGTTGTCAAGCTGTTGGAGCTGCGTGTGTCAAAGAGGCCCAAAGGAGAAAAATGATTTCACTTGTATTAGTAAATTATTATTTCTCATTAGCAGAGGCACCACTCTTACAATGGGAACACTTTTGCAGAGAGAGCTAATTTGCAGAAAGAAGAGACAGCTGGCGATGCTGCCTTTAACTTCCCGCTCCAGCTTCACAAAATTTCTCGGTGTATACGTATACCGTGTTCACTCGAATGTAATGCGAGTTGTTTTTCAGATTTTTGCTACCTGAAGTCTACCCTCGCATTACAGTCGAATACTGAAATTTCTGAAATTCAAGTTGTCTGAAAAGTGCAATGATGCACACAATTCTTTTATTTTTGTTTTGTTTTTTTTCTTTCTCAATGCAATGACAAGTCACCCCTCGCGTCACAATCGTGGTTGCGTTATAATCGGGTAAATATGGTATAGTAAAATGAATTGCACTATGTCTTAGCTAGCTAGAGACCTTGCATGGCAAGTCTATTGTATATTGAGAAAGTGTATTGAGCCAGTGTGACTGTATTAAAAAAAAAAAAAAATGCTGAAACTTGTGACATCACACTGGCATCTAGGTAATGAGATTTCAGCACAAAATTCAAAAATGAATCTCTGGAGTTCATTTTTGTCTTCCAGCAATTAACCTGTTATTATGAAATGAATAACCATGGAGTTTTCTAATAGTTCTAACTAGCATAGTGTTTCACTTTTGTACCTCTTTGTAGGTCGGTCTCTATTGCAGAGTTTCGATGGGATAGCTTTAACATTAGTGTGTTTAGCACATTTTAGCTGTTTCATTCATTATCAGTGCCATTAAGCATTTGCGGGAGCACCGGAGAAGTATTCTTTCTAAAAGGAAAATGTTTTGTCAAAAGGAAAATATTTTGTCAAAAGGGCAAGGGGTTCATTTCTGCTTTGATTGTGTGGGTGGTGTTAACTCCTGATGAAGAGGTAAAAACACACACCTTTTTTAGATCCTGCCTTTTGTTTTCTTCCTTAGATCCTATGTTCCTTTTTTGTCTTTTTGTTTTTGCCACTGAATGTTTTATGTCTTTTCAACTTGATGCTGGTTCATGGATAAGCTGCACAGCGTGGTGTGAGTTGTCGGTTAATGTGAACAGGACTGTCATTTTAATCAAGTAGTATTGTCATTGTAATGAGCCACACGCTGGTCCACCGCACCTCAGGATGCCAGCAGGGCCAACATGATGTGAGCCCTTCCTCTTGATGCTACGAGACTGCTATCTTCCACTGTTCATGGCCAGCTTATCCTATCAATAATGTGCATGAAGTGTCACAACGGCTGTTACTGGAGCATAAGAGATAATGGAATTTGTGAAGAATCATTTCATTGCCATGGCCTTGTTCAGTTTTATTCTGGTTCTGCCAGTTGCATGACAATGTGAATGAAAATAGCTGAAATGTAAAAGCAAAAAGCCATGTTGCAACACAAGACAGCCATTGTAGCATCTGTTGGATCAAATTTTGGAAGATACAAATTTGCGCATGGCGGTTAGCATGTTAGTGGAGCGGCGTTCCCGGCAGCCATTGTACATGCCATACTTACACCATTGCAAGTTGACGTCAGTGTAGGTCGAACCCCCCCCCCCCCCCAATCAAACATAAAAAAAAAGTTATTAACAAGAGTGCATTCCATAACGGAAATTTATTTACGTAGTTACTCGATTGACTGCATGTGATTTCTTATTATTGTCGAGCCAGCCTTCTGTGAACTTCAATAACCAGGGCCTGCTGCCCGTTGAGCGGATCCTCGGCATTCCCGTTCCCGAAGCGAAAACATGGGCTTTTGTCAGTGACTATTTGAGTGTCACCAGCAGAGATCAATCGCATAGTATTTCACATGTACTGCATACGCCGAAATGCGTCCAGACTTCAGCCCGCGAAAACCCTGGCGCTTGGTGTCACATGCGAAAATCTGGTCACTGCAGTCGCTGCTGCCACACCACCCATTTAGAAACTCAAAAGTTGCATCCCACCATGCAGTTGCTCGTTACTTCGGCATGGAAAATGGCATTGGCAGCCCTCTTGAATGCTGCTGTAAGTGAACAGTGAAAGTTTTTTGGCCCAGAGCACTCAACAACGATGAAGCATGATGTTCAAAGGCAACAGTGGTACGCACTGTGGCTCAGACATCGATGAATTTACATGCCCGCCAGAGCTGCTGGCCAAAGTTTCGATGGGTGCCAGTACCCTAGGCGTTCAAGGACCATTGAAAGTGCGAAAGCAGAGGATATTGCAAGGAGTTTAGGGATGGCCGGAGGCAGATCTTATTTCCTTCCCACTTGCCGAACACAGTCAAAAAGCCATATGGAGACCCGCTTTCATAAACTACCGGTACCCCCTGAACAAATGGTGCTGAGGTGCTGTTCACTGGCAGAAGTGCCATTGTTTGGAAAAATGGCTATTTCATCAATGATGAACTCTTCAAAAATGGCACACAAGGCTGTTTTTGGAGTTTTTATCATCGATGGAAGAGCCGCTCTTCCAATCAGCGCTGGCACACCTTATGGTAAACAGTGACTTGATAAAAGTTTTAAAGAATCTAAAAAACAAGGTTTTTTCTTCTTTGAAGTCTGTGCAGAGTAATTATATGGTACAGCTTGAGCCGGAAAGCAAATGTAATTTTGCAACGACACCACAGCATCCACGATTTCTAGTTTTCCTCGCTGTTACTGGTGGTACTACATAGTTTCAATTTCAATTGTATGTCGACCCCCTCAACCTTGGATTTCAAATTTAGATAAATCGGTCAACATAGAAATGTGTAAATACAGTATTCACGAGAGTTCACTGTATGAGCACTGAAACGCCTGATAAGTGTACTGGCAGGTGTTCAGAGCTGTTTAGAATGTCACTATGGTGATTTGACCACTTCAGTGAAGTGAAAAAAAGCACATATTTATGTTTTTGGACTGCCCAATTTTTGTATGATTTCGCGGTCCCTAGAGAGTCTGAAAAATCTGGTGTTGGCTGTATAATAAGTGATGGCGAACACTTTCATTATATGCCCAGTAAAGTTATGCTGTACCTATTCGCCTCGAGATCTTTGAGTGGCGTCCTCTCGCGTGTGACATCAGGGAGAGGACTCAGATGCAGCTCTTCACGCGCGTGCTCACTATGTGAAGGCTGCTCGATGCTGCCGGCCTGTCTATTGTGCTCGAGTTATTGAAACATTTGTGGGCAAGTTCATAAAGCAATTTGTACTGAATGTTCAAGCAAAATGCCCAGCGAAATCGAGCGGAGTTGCCGTCAGGAGCACGTTCTGTGTCAATTGCTCCTGGTGTCATCTGCTAGCCATCCATGTGTACATCTGCTTCTATGGTGAATTTTTCTTTTTGCGACTTTTCTATTGCCGTGGCGCACTCAAAATGACTTTCCTGCCCGTTTTCGATCACTGACTTCAGCGTTCGGGCTTCAGCTTCCATGTCTGCGTTAAAGCGCAATAAATGTATACTGCGTGCTGCGCGTGTTCGGTTGCCAAGCCTGCTCCTTCGGTTCAATTCCTATGTTCGGAGCACGACAAACGACGTGTGATGTCATTCAAATAAATTAAATGGCATTACTGGCAACAATGTTTGATTAAATCCACATTTTTAGCAGCTGCTGTGTAAGTGCGTCGTAAGTACTTTAAATTGAAACACGAAATATACAGAGTGAGTCTAAAGGGGATGCACGACTGTGATATGAAATGTTGGTAGGTTGTCCGGAGTGATTTTCTTTTGGTTTTTTTTTTTCTTGCAACATACCGTATATTGCCGATTATAAGTCGACCCCCAACTTGCAACCCCTTCTAGGCAAAAAAAAATGTTGACTCCGAACACAGCCTCATGCTGCGGCCATAGCACACCAGTAAGTTTTTCAGAAGAGGGAGTGATGCAAAGAAACATTTATTTGACCTTGGAAAAACATCGCTTACGACTCGTCGTCATCACTTGAGAGAAGGATGCAGCAGTCATTGCGATCGTGTAAGCCACTGCTGCTGCTCGCCGTCGGAAGCGGTGCTGGTGGTACTGAGATGCCGCACGTGGAAAACGCCGTGCGGACCATGTCGGTTGGCAGTCCATACCAGGCATCATTAACCGTCATTGGGCCACTTCACTCAAAGAGGTGCGCTTCAGCTTCCCTGTCGGTGTCCTGGGGTTTTCGCGTCGGTGTCTTGGGGTTTTTTCCTTCGCGACAGTACGTGCTTTTGCTTCAATATCATCGTAGCAAACACTCAGGCTTTTGCTTCTCGGGTCGTGAACCCAATCTCGAACCGCCTACTCAACGGCAGGGTATCGTCCAGACTTCGGTCCGCGAAAGGAACGGCGTGTTGCAGCGCACGCGAAGATCTTGGTCCTTTGTTTTCTCCATTCCTTCACGCACTTTTCCGACACATCAAACTTCCGTCCTGCTTCAACGTTGCTTTCAGACTCTGCGTACAGGATCACTTGCTGCTTGAAAGCAGCGCTGTACTGTTGCCGGCGTAGCAGTGGAATCTTGGCGTCCGTTGAGCAGCTTCGCAAATCGCTCACACCACCATTCACAAGCGAGGCGAAATGCAGAAATGGCGAACACGCGAACAGGCGTGAGCGCAAAAAGACGTGAAGACGCTTGTGGGCGCATGCGTGGGGGCGCATGTGACTGGTCATGTGGTTTAGTTCCCCGCCAAGTGTTGCCAGCCCACACGGCACTGCCAGCTTTTCCGTGGAACGCCCATGGTGCTTCGCGGGAAATCTGAATTTTTGAATTGCCTAGTCAGCAAGCGCTGTTAGGGCACGCTGTCTACTAAAGCGAGAAACGCATGTCACGTCTTTCGCGAACGATAAACGCCACGTTTTTGCGAGTAGCGAGAGATGTATGTCGCGTTTCTTCGCGAGCCAAATGCACTGTCATATACCCATATGCGGCAAGTGCCGGTGTTGTTGCTGATCTCGCCTGACAGACGCGCCGATGTGGTGGCGCTACCATTGAAACCGTGATGCCGTCGGCGACACGTCATAAAAAAATGCGGTATCTCCAACGCGCCGTTGCTGACACCTCTTCCACTAGCCACCATAGCTATACCGTAGTTTCGCGATCGTCGCGGCAGATCGTAAAAATGTCCGGCCCCGGAAGCGGCGCGTGCGCGTTGAGAGATAGCAGTTCCCGCGACTTCGTTGCCTCTGCGGCTGATGTTATTGATGCGTCGAATAGCAGTGAATCCGAGGACGACCATTTGTCGGACCCCTCAGAAAAGTCGACTTTATGATTCCAAGTCGACTTTACGATTCAGCGTATAGGTCGACTCCGATTATAGGTCGACCCCCGAACTTTGGAAGGCCATTTTATGAAAAAACGTCGACTTATAATCGGCAATATACGGTATTTTAATCCTTACGTTAATAAATCGACGTTTGTTCACTCGTTCACGGTGGCCTGAAAGTATGCTGAACAAAGCACATGGACTTGTGTCCATGTGCTTCTAGTTGTCGATGAATTAGCCCTCGCGCTGCCAATTGCTAGCTTCCTGGCTTAGCTCAATTGGTAGAGCGACCGCCCCGAAAGGCGTTGGTCCCGGGTTCGAACCCCGGACCAGGACGAATTTTTCAGCAACTAAGAACCTTTCTTTCTGAGAAATCCGTATGGATTTCCTTGTGGCTTTGTGCTACAAATGGGTGGTTGTCTACTTTCCCTTTATTAACCCTTCCGCCACCTTGCGGGTTTCCGCAGAACGTATTTGCAATACTTGTGTCCATGTGCTTCTAGTTGTCGATGAATTAGCCCTCGCGCTGCCAATTGCTAGCTTCCTGGTTAGCTCAATTGGTAGAGCGACCGCCCCTTGGAAAGGCGTTGGTCCCGGGTTCGAACCCCGGACCAGGACGAATTTTTCAGCAACTAAGAACCTTTCTTTCTGAGAAATCCGTATGGATTTCCTTGTGGCTTTGTGCTACAAATGGGTGGTTGTCTACTTTCCCTTTATTAACCCTTCCGCCACCTTGCGGGTTTCCGCAGAACTTATTTGCAATACTTGTGTCCATGTGCTTCTAGTTGTCGATAAATTAGCCCTCGCGATGCCAATTGCTAGCTTCCTGGTTAGCTCAATTGGTAGAGCGACCGCCCCGGAAAGGCGTTGGTCCCGGGTTCGAACCCCGGACCAGGACGAATTTTTCAGCAACTAAGAACCTTTCTTTCTGAGAAATCCGTATGGATTTCCTTGTGGCTTTGTGCTACAAATGGGTGGTTGTCTACTTTCCCTTTATTAACCCTTCCGCCACCTTGCGGGTTTCCGCAGAACTTATTTGCAAAATTAGTGTAATCATACAACGTTGATAAATACAAAGCTTTCGCATCGAAAGTCGTAAGAAGATGTATTTGCAATAAAATACTGTAAATCAGTCTCAATGGTCGACTCCTGATAGCGCTTGGTGCGATCACTACTAAAAAGACTCGAGTTGACTCAAAGGCGAAAGCCATCTGTTTCTTGGGTCGATGTATTGTTCCTTCTCCGCCCCTTCCGAATGCTTTCTGGACGTAACGCGGTTTTGCACTGAAGCTTTCTACACGTCACCTGGTTTTGCATCGCCTTCGAGATCGGCCCACCAATCACGGAGGCAATGCAAAGCGACGATGTCATGTGATGACGTAATCATGTGACGTGACGTTATGGCGTCACAAATTTTAGCGGTCTGGGATGTCATGATGACGTGATCATGTGATGAATTTTCGCATCACTCGTGTTGACGCTGGCGACGGGGGACGCCGACGGTCAATTTTCACATTTGATGAGGAATCTAAGGCTCTCACCTTAAAATATTCAATCTTGTTACAGCACGGTAAAGAATAGCAATAATCAGCCACAGGGGCCAAAAGAATGGTGGGAAAGAACTCTCTTTCTCCTCTTCCTGGACACATTCGCCGATTTTTCCTACTGTTTACCAAGCTGTACTATCGGTGTCAAATGAAACGGGAACACTGCAGTGGATCGCATTGCCCAAGCATTAGAAATATAGTGCGCGCCATCCTGTCATCACCATTGACAGGCTCGCACAGTCGATTAGGCAGCACTGCGCGATCGAAAACATGAATGTGGCTCATGAGAGTATCTATCTCTAATCATAAGGGTCGAACTGTACCACGCGCACCACTGCTGGCGCTTCATTCCCAGTGATCTTATTTGCATCCAGCTCGCCCAATCTATGCTAGTGGTCCGCAATAACCCGCTGGTCGATGTAGTTATCGATTTCATTTTGTCTGCTGTCGTGTCTGCACAAGTCCACATGACTACAATTGAGAGTGGAGCGTGAATTTTCGTTCAACTCAAGTCTGGTTACACAACGCTGATTTTTGCGTATAAGCCGGAAAATTGATCGCGCTTCGATTTCAAAGCAGTGTAGACTTTCTTTAACTCACTTGGCGGGGGCGCTCCCGCTTTCACGTAAGAATAGCAATAATAAAAAAAAATAAACGCCATCCAGCCCAGTGAGTGACGCTACGAACTCGGGGGCATGAACCTGACCGCGATGGCTGTGGGTATACAGAAGATATGTTAAATGTTAACGTTTCTTAAACTCCTGTAATGCTAGCAGTCATCTCAAGAAATATCATTACAGAAAAATGCAGCTAGTAGTCAAGGAACGCCGTGCGACGCGAGCAAAATATAACGAAAATACTGCTGTTTTAGCCAGAGCGTAGCAGACGACAAAAGCCGAATCCCCGCCCTTGTGTCACCGGAGCACCGTTCGCAGCGCCACCATAGGTGGCACACGAGGCGAATAGCATTAACGTCTGTGCTTTTAATACAACCTAGACGTTCAAGTTGCATGGTGTAAGATATGCTGTCACACTTTATGGACAGATTCGTTAGTCTTTAAGATCATCCGCCATGGTGGTCTAGTGGTTATGGTGCTTGACTGCTGACCTGAAGGTCGAGGGAGTCGAATCCCGGCCGTGGTGGCCGCATTTTTGATGGAGGTGAAAATGCCTGGGGTCCATGTACTTAGACCTAGGTGCATGTTAAAATAACCCAGATGGTCTAAATTTGTGGAGCCCTCCACTACGGTGTCTCTCATAATCATATCGTGGTTTTGGGACATTAAACCCCAACAATTATTATTATTATTCTTAATGGTTGTATTTCTGTTTCCTTTCACAACACTTGCAGCCACTGTGACCTGTGTGATCTGGCAGAGCTGCTGCAGCCGCAGATGCAATCCAACGAGCTGCAGCGGCTAGCACGAACTCTTGCTGACAAGCGAGAGAGCCAGGCTGCCGTGAGTGATCTTTGCCACTGTGCAATCCACAAGAGACAGTGGAACCCTGATTATACGTCCCCGGTTTTCCGTCGACCCACATTTTATGACAAATCGGTTTGGTCCGGGTAAAACTCCCGCCGAAATAATGCATAAAAATCTCATTATATGACGCAATTTTACCCCACCTCACATCGTACAATGACTGTTTGATATTGTTTGAGAAAAAGTAATCTTTTTTGCTTGCATGTAACATTTACCAAAAGTTCGCGGGTGCGAAAGGAAGGCTTACCCTATGTTTACGATTTAAAAAAAAAGAAAGAGTGAGGAATGTATGGCATGCCTTCTCAGAATACAAACTTGATTCTTCTGACAGATCATTTTCTTCTGTGATACAGTTTTCCTGGCTTTAAGATTGCTTCTAGATACACGTCGGATCGTGGGCATTTTTCTGGACAGTTACCTAGACTGGTATCTACATGGAGTAGCTTCAGCTAGTCAACAAGCTAGTCATAGAAATGTGGATAATTTCACGTTTCTGGACCGTGGAAACTTTTTTCTGGTCGACATGCAGCTGAAGATCTCTTCTCATTGTTTACGCCATTCGCAGTCACAGGCCTCAAGCAGGCAAAAGGGCTGTCGCGCAGCAATCTTCACCGTGCAAGATAGCTTTCCCTTGACACGAGCATTTGTAATATCGGTGGCACATCACTAATTGCATTTCACAAAAGAACCAATATGACATGCACAGCTCAGTCACGCAAGAAATCATTGTCCACTGATTCGAAAGAAAATGGGCTCTGTCGCCATTATGTGATGGCAATGACACTTTATTTGACTCTTCTGACGGGAGGCTGTTGCCAACACAGTTTCGGTTTCGTTTTTTACGTGCAGGTAATTTTTGGACTTATTTTATTGGAACGAAGATGCGCATTAGGTTCTCTTTTCTTTTCAAATTGAGATTAAAGATTTGCTCATACCTTCTTCAATGAAATGCTTTTCTGTCATTTTGACAAATGTAACCTACCTTCCTTAGAGAAGTACAAGGTTGTGCCACGGGCTTATTCAGACGGTCTGTACCCGTTCTTTGGGCAAGACTGAGCGTCAATGCCTTTATTCTTATTTTTCAATTCTACTGTGCCCGGATTATACGATCGCCATGCGGAGTCCCCTCACAGTCATATAATTGGAGGTCCACTGTAATGTTCAGTTATGTTTAAATGCAATAGAACTCATTATGTCTTTAATAAAAGTTAACATCTCCTTAATGTTGCGAATACAGTCAACGTCCGATTTTTCAGACTCTGACCATAAACTACGGCAAACTGATGCTCGTTTAAAAAAAAAGTTTGAGACTGTAATCAGTGTGGCGATTGAGAGCAGACATAAATCGCAAAGCTCAGATGAGCAGGTGATTGCATTCGACCATGAATTTGAACGTTGTGCAGTCCTGTACTAAATCGGCAATTAAGCAATAGCAAAGGAAAGCTTGGTGTCATTGAGTCATGTAATGCATGTGATAACGCGAAGTTTGTGGGAGTGAGAGTGCTGACATGCCTGCACGCATTCCCGCCCCTCTCCACACAACCTTGGGTTATTGCTGACTGTTTCAAGGTCATTCTAAAGGACAGGGAGTGCAAACATGGACTCAAGGAAGAAGTAAAGGCACCACAATTGCTTTCTTTACACTGTCGAGGCTGTAAGTGCATGCCTAAATTTCATGAAATGCATCTGATGATTGAAGCATGGAATATTGATAATAGTGGTAGCGAATACATCAGTCAACCATCGATTAACTTGTGTAAAGAAGAAATTAAATGCCTTAACAGTTGTATTTCACATAGACCCCCCATGCGTGCCGTATTGATAAGTTCGCTTATTGCCTGGCCATGCGCAGATAAGTTTTCATGTTTTCTTTCCTTTTCGCCATTGTGCGTTTCTGCATTGTTATAGTCGGCATTTGTGGTGTCTTGACTTGTTTCATGTGTCCGTGTTTACATGCCCAGTCTTTTAATCTTTTAGAATACTTACCAACTAGCTCTGCTCTTTGTTACCTTAATGTTTCAAGGTAAGGGACTGTTTCTAGGCTTGGTGCACCTAATGACACCATTAGAGAAACGATGCGGGACAGTGCTGCCCTCGAGTGCACAGTTAATTGCCATTAATCTCAGCCATGTAACTTTCATGCTGCATGGCATTCATTCATGGGCCAAATGGCAGAAAGCGAGGCATCACCACGCTGTCTAGCATGGTGGCCACGTAAAACTACCAACACATTTGAAGTGTGATCATTATGCGGGCCAAACAAAACATTTTGTTACAGAATGCAGTGGTAAGATTGTTATGTGAGTAATAAGGGTAATTTAGCAACTTTTTGTGCAAAACGCAAATGTACAAGAAAGACAACAAGACAAGGCACTATGTCCTGTCTTCTTTCTTGTGTTTATGTCTCTTGCACTAATCTCTTATGAATCAGCACCATCTAGCTCCATCAGTGCATTTTGCTGAACGGTAACTTAAGCTTTCACAATCCTGAAAACACCACTTTTATTGCTGCAAATCCCCCCCCCCCCCCCCCCCCAAAAAAAAAAAAAAAATAACGGGAGCAAGGGGAAGTAGGAAGCTTGCGATGAAAAAATCCGTAAACAGGGGGTGTGCACTCGAGCCGACGTCTCGACAAGTGGACTTGCCTTCTTCAAGCCCTGAGGAAGACAAGCCCACTTGTCGAAACGTCGGCTCGAGCACACAACCCCTGTTTACGGATTTTTAAATGCGAATGCATTTCTTAGTCGGGCTATGTGAGGCGTCCGGCGTTGTCCGCGCGCCGGCAGGTGTTATCTCTCCGCTCTCACTTCCTCTCCCATAGCAACAGCTGCGGGCGCGCGCTATCCTCGCCCCTAACAACCGGAGCATGCGGTGCGAGAGAGTGTAGGAGAGGGTAGGTGCAGTGCTTCGCCGCTCCTTCTCTCGCCGTTCGCTCTCTCTCCTCCCTGCGCCGCCCCCACTCTCCCGTCCGCTCGCGCCTCACTCTCTACCGTTCGCTGGCTGGGCGCCTCTCAAGGCGATGGCAGAAGTCGGTGCATTCGCATTTCCTCACGATTCCCTTCGGGGAGGTGGGGGGAATCTTTTTTTTTTTTCATCTTATTACTGCAAGGCAGTTATAAAACCAAGAAATGTGTCTCTGCGCTTGTTTTGTCATGAACAAGGAAATGCATGTGCTTGTGAAATGGTTCTATCGCAGATGACTGAGCAGGTGTCAAAGCTGATGGCTGACGTAGCTCACCTGGAGCAGCGCATCCTCAAAGGGCGTTCACTGCGGAAAGAGTGGGAGTCGTTGTGCGCTGGCGTGCCGAATCTCCAAGGATGGTGGGTGCCTTGCTTACTTTGTTGGAAAGAGTGCCAACCTGTGTTTTTGATGTTGTCAGAACTCTAGCACACATTCGGAGAAGAGCTCGCACCTAAAGACTAACCGTTAAAAATTTGACTCCAGGAAGCCTAGTTTTAGGTAGTGTAGATAAAGAGAAGCGTCTGGGAAAGTAAGTTTGAAATGCAGCAAGGGCCACTTGTGACTGACCGCCTGCGATGCAAGAGCAGCTCTAACGTCGTGTTTTGCGACTCCTGCTTAATTCTCCCGCAGAACTCTGAGCACACATACAGCTGGTTGTGTCTTCCCCACCACAGAGGAAAATTCAGTTACAGTAAACGCTCATTAATTTGGATTTCATGTAACCAAAAAAAATGACGGATTAACCAAAATCTGAATTATTGAAACTGTCAAGAAAACAATAAACAAATGTCTATTACGTCAGTACACTTTCATTTTCTTAAGGAATACGTAAAGCCTGTACTTACTTTGCATAAGAGCAGTGTAAGAGGTGCGATTTTCACCACTCGTTACTTTGTTCACGATGTGACCACAACTCAAGACCTCGCTGTCCTAACTAACCCGAAATGAACTCAAATTATTGTTACTGGCCTTATCGTACAGTTCGCACTGATGATGATGGGGATGTAGACTGCGCCACCTCATTTTGGTTGTCCGCGAACGCCATTTTCAGTTCATTGCATCGCCCATTTGCGGTGTTTTGCCCTCATAACGCTTCGAGAATCGTCCGAATGAACCAGTTTGCGTCCATATATGACCAAATTAACAAGTTTGATGCCATCAAACAATACTGTCAGTAGGGTTGTGGGACCAGAGAACACATTCGAATAATCCAATTTTCCGAATAATGGCTGTCGAATTGACGAGCTTTTATTGTATAATGTAGCTGAAAGTTTTGCAGAGAAGCAACATAGTGAACAGAAATCTCACCAGAGGTGCACTAGCCAAGCGTAGAGCAACAAGGACTACGTGGAGGAGGAGGAGGAGACAAGGAAGGAAGTAAATACAAGGGAAAGGAGAAAAAACAGGAATAGGCAGCCTCACATTGCGAAGAATTTTCTGGTGGTGACTGCCTATGTGATGGAGAAGCTGCCTGTTGGCTGTCCTGCTACACTGTAAAACTGCGAATATGCCTATGTGCTTGTCAAGTGTGAATTGCTGCTGTTAGGCTGTTCAGTTTCTGGTGTGTTAAAGGGACACTAAAGGGCGAAATGATTTTTCGCGTATTAGTTAAGTACAATTTCACAATCCCGAAAACACCACTCTTACCGCGACACGACGCTTGGTAAGCGAGAAAACACGCGAAAAGAAAATGCGGGTGGAGATGCCACCTTGAGATTCCCGCACCAAACACCGTGACATCATAGATTCCGAAGGCGTCTACTGAGTCCTGCGTAGCTTCTAATCGATAAAAATAAGGTGCATTGTCATCTGTGGGTGCCATCATAGGTCGGCGAACTCACTCATGAGTCGACCACTCGGACTTCACTCAGACTCAGATCAAGCCGTGAGTCTGAGTCTGAGTGAGTCCGGGTGAGTGATATTTTGGTGAGATTGAGCCCGAGTGAGTCCGGTGGAAGAAAATATTCGTGAATGTGAGTCCGAGTGAGTTCAGCTCAGAAAAACTTTGGTCAGTCTGAATCCGAGGCAGTCCAAAGCGCAAGATATATCTATTTCTTGAGTGAGTCCGAGTGAGTTCCATTTTCTTTTGCCGACCTATGGGTGCCATAGACCTATCGTACGAAGTTTCAGAAAATTTCATCGAGCCAGTGTGGCAAAAATACAAAAAAATAAATTTGGAATTTCTGATGTCACGCGCGCAGATATGGGTGCCAAAATTTAAAAATAAAGCTTCAACCTTGATTTTCTCCGCTAATAATGAACTTATGATAGTGAAACATATGGCATTACAGTTCTCAGAGTGCTGTTTGTCAATCTAAACCAAGTCAGTTTCGCTTTAGTGTCCCTTTAAATGAAGTCATTTAAACCGTGATATAATGAAGTCAGTCAAATCTGCACTTCATTATATCAATACTTCATAACATTGAAAGGGGGCCTATAAGCAAAGTATTCGCCTCGAGATCTTGGAGTGGCGCCCCTCTCGCGTGTGACGTCAGGGGAGAGGACTCGGATGCAGCTCTTCGCGCGCGCGTTCGCTGCGTGAAGGCTGCCTCGACGGTGCCAGCCTGTCTATCGCGCTCGAGTTATTGAAACATCGGTGGGCGAGTTGATAAAGCAATTTGTGCTGAATGTTCAAGCAAAATGCACAGCGAAATCGAGCGGAGTTGCCGTCAGGAGCACGTTCTGCGTCGATTGCTCCTGGTGTCGTCTGCTAGCCATCCATGTGTACATCTGCTTCTATGGTGAATTTTTCTTTTCGCGACTGTTCTATGGCCGTGGCGCACTCAAAATTACTTTCCTGCCCGTTTTCGATAACTGACTTCAGCGTTCGGGCTTCAGCTTCCATGTCTGCGTTAAAGCGCAATAAATGCATACAGCGTGCTGCGCGTGTTCGCTTGCCAAGCCTGCTCCTTCGATTCAATTCATATGTTCGGAGCATGACAAACGACATGTGATGTCATTCACATAAATTAAGTGGTGTTACCGGCAACAACGTTTGATTAAATACACATTTTTAGCAGCTGCTGTGTAAGCGCGTCGTAAGTACTTTAAATTGAAACACGAAATAAACAGGGTGAGTCTAAAGGGGATGCACGACGGGGATATGAAATATCGGTAGGTTGTCCGGGAGTGATTTTCTTTTGTTTCTGTTCTATTTTTTGCAACATATTTTAATACTTACGTTAACAAATCGACGTTTGTTCACTCGTTCACGGTGGTCTGAAAATATGCTGAACAGAATTAGTGTAATCATACTAACGTTGATAAATATAAAGCTTTCGCATCGAAAGATGTATTTGCAATAAAATACTGTAAATCAGTCTCAACGGTCGACTCCTGATGTGGCTTGGTGCGATCACTGTACTAAAGAGACTCGAGTTCCTTAGGAATTTGCCTAAGTTGACTCGAAGGCGAAAGCCATCTTTTTCTTGAGTCGATGTATTGTTCCTTCGCCGCCCCCCTCCGAATTATTTCTGGACGTAACGTGGTTTTGCATTGAAGCTTTCTACACATCACCTGGTTTTGCATCGCCTCCGAGATCGGCCCATCAATCACAGAGGCAATGCAAAGCGACGATGTCATGTGATGACGTAATCATGTGACGTGACGTTATGCGTCACAAATTTTGTCGGTCTGGGATGCCATGATGACGTGATCATGTGATGAATTTTCGCATCACTGGTATTGACGCTGGCGACGGGGCACGCCGACGGTCAATTTTCGCATTTGATGAGGAATCTAAGGCTCTCACCTTAAAATATTCAATCTTGTTACAACATGGTAAAGAATAGCAATAATAAGCCACGGGGGCCAAAAGAATGGTGGGAAAGAGCTCTCTTTCTTCTCTTCCTGGACACATTCGCCGATATTTCCTAATGTTTACGAAGCTGTACTATCGGTAATAAGTGAAACGCGAACACTGCAGCGGATCGCGTTGCCCAAGCATTAGAAATATAGTGCGCGCCATCATGTCATTACCATTGGCAGGCTCGCACAGTCGAGTAGGCAGCACTGCGCGATCGAAAACATGAATGCGGCTCATGAACGTA
>JALIZH010016402.1:0-18235 GCA_030522465.1 Rhipicephalus appendiculatus | reverse complement strand
GCGAGACTTATCTGCTTCCGTTCCGGGTGTGTTCGTGTTCTAGCCGTTCTCGCGTTCGTGCAGGCGCCTGCCCTGCGCTTGGAGCGTTTTTGGTGCATTGTTCTAGTCGCCATAGCATCGTCTTTTACAGCAGTTCTAGCGATGCGACGAGGTGAGTCACGGCAAGGATCCATGATCCGTGCCAGCCTCTCCAAACTTGCGCACAACCGAGGGATCCATCGCGCACAAACAGATAGTAGACCACAGAGAACACCGACACCACACGACAACACTGACAACGCCACACGCATGCTCAGGGGCTCGGGGTGGATCGGGCACGTCATTCGCACGTGACCTGGAGTGCGCATGACGTGTTCATGCGTACGCGTCATGTTATCACCCGGCTCCGATGTTGAAGAGCGGCAGGGAAGGAATTTGGCTTGCCAAGGCTACACGGGGTGAGTGGCAAAGGTTTGAAACTCGTCTCTTCGCATCATGGTTTCGCACCGCTTCGAAATATTAGTTTTCTCAGCTCAGAATGAACCCATTTGAAAAATTCTTGGGTCATAATGCTCTTCGTTGGGCACCCAACAACCGGCAGTGTCAAACTCATATGTGACCTGGTTAGGGGTTTTTTTAAGGCGAAAAAGCCTTAGATGCAAGGAAGCTAAAAGAATAATCTTTTTTAAAAAGGAACTTTTTAAATGTCCTTGGTTAGATGAATCACCAAATGCGAAAATTGGTCATCGGCGTCAACACGAATGATGCAAAAAATCATCATGTGATGGCCTAACCCTAGGACGCAGTTGCGACATTATATGTCACTAAAATCTGTGACGTCATACATCGCATAACATAACCACTTGGTCAAAGGTGGGCTAATCCCGTAGGCAGTGCAAAACAACGTTGGATGCTGAAAGCTTTCATGGTAGAGGGTGGGGGGACCTCTACAACCGACTCAGCAAAAAACAAGAAGGAGATGATGGCGTTCGCCTTCAATTCATATTAGTCAAATGCGTAAGGAGCCGTGCGACTTCCTTAAATGTAGGTTCCCCTTAAAAAACAGCACGCAGTGTAGAATTCATCCGAAATCCTCCGCTACAGCATGCTTGATTATCTTGTGGATAAGGCACATCAAGTCTCATAATTTATTTAATTTCATTTACAACGTCTTTGAGAATAAAGAAAAATTCTGTAATTTGGGACATCCAGTCTGGGGCACTGTTGTTTAACTCGATGTCTAGTAATGTATTGGCGAGACTGACCACGTAACCGGATAAATGTGTATATTTTTTTCTGTAATTTATATTAATGGTTATCGATTATCACTTGTATTAATGGTGTTCCCAGATCTCGTTTCCCCTTTGACCGTATCCACTGCCTTGTCACTATAAATATTTCTGAGCGATTTTAATTAGAACTCATTCATTCTTTGACAGCCTTCCAAAGGGGAGATAGAAAATGGGAGGCCCTTATCTACTTGTACCCTGCCCCCCCTTTATGTGAACAAGGGAACCATACGAAGGAGTTAACACACTTTGCAGTGACGTATGTAGAACTCGCTGACTAAGGTGAAAACAGTGTGGTCGAGCATCGCCTGAGAAACCTGAACTAGACGTTACAATACTTTCTCTAGATGTAATCGCAACAGCTTGATGAAAAATACTTTAGGCGTGAGCCATTATGAATCAAGTGGAGAAAGAGGCTATTACGTCATTGTCATATAACGAGAAAAAACGTTAGTCTAGTAGAACCTCAGCGGTCACAGCTTGTCACGCCCGATGAACGCATAAAAGGCGAAGTGAAAATTATAATGGATGAATAATCAATATTTCCTCACCGATGTACTCAGCTGTAAATGTAATGCGTTTAAAATGCTTAGGGAGCGTGAGAAGCATCGCTAACCTTTTTTATTGAAATAAATTGGAAAGCTTGGTGCCATTATGGTGGAACCGGCTACTCTTTCTCGCTTAGCAGACTAAATATGCAGCAGGACATAATTGAAACGGCAGAAAATGTTAAACAGGCGAACACAAGATGTGCAGATGCAGTACAATTGAACATCACATGACTATCAAGTAGGCGAGCAACGTTCAAAAGGGTAAAATATGTTCACATGTACATAGGTAGAGGGAGCTTAATGGGCAATATGTAATTCGTTTTAAAATGACCAAATTTCTGGACAACAAAGCTAGCTTGTCAACTGTTTCGCTGTGATTGGGATACGATCTTGAAATAGAAGAAAGGTGCTTCGCGTACACGTGCAATAAAAAACGACTGCAACTAGTACTGCAAACACATGTAGGAAATGGGCAACAATTCTCCTGTAGAAACAGTTTATTACCTAGTTTAGAGACACATAATACCTTAACTAAATTCCTTGCGGATGTGCAATGTGTAAGTAAACTAATCTACAGAGCACACCCTCCCCTCCCTCCTTCATCGATTTTCCGAAATGAATCGGCTTGAAAGAAAGGACCCTGTTGATTACTGGAGATTAAGGGCTGAAGAAAAAATCACGGAAAGGGAGAGTTCTTCTTCCAAGCTGAACTTAGCGCTTCGCGGTGTGTTTCCAAGCCTGTTTTCATACGATGTTCTCAATGAGATGAAGTCTCGTTTAACTCTGCCCGAGAGCCGCGACAGCACTGGCGAACTTTCAAAGCATCGCGAACACTAACCGAATCGCATATGTAGTATACACCTTCTAATGTTCACCACTGGTATCCGTATGGGGATGCGTACACTATACCGCAGCCCACGTAGCGAGAACTCATTACGCTTTGCTCGTCAGGGTCCCTTTGATAAAGTCCTTTATTAGTGCGCTCTTTCCGCAGTTTAATCCAATCGCGCGTCCCGCCGCCGATCCCCTTTGCGCCTCTGAATGCCGCTTTCAGAGGACATGATTAAACTTGTCCCCGTCTAGCTCTCCCTCCCTCTCACTGTCTCGGGACCGGACCCGAAGCACCATGTTCTTTCCACTCACTCCCAATGCCAGTGCCGTTTCTGACTGCCGGCGCCGAAGCCTTTCTTTTCAAGGAACTGGAAACAGAAACAAGAACGCGGCCATTGCTCAAAAGACCTTGGGAAAGCAGGTTTGATTCGGTTGGGCGGACACATCGTCTCTGATTAGAAGCAAGCCTTGTTTCGCGTTTTGGGGCGGGAAACCTAGAGGGAAAAACGGACAAAGAAATGAGAGAAGCTTGTTTTGAACCTTTTATATTGCAGATGAATTTGGAAATAAAGATTGCCGTCGAAAATTTTTCCACTAGTACAAGGCTTGAGTAAAAGGGCGGCTATATCGGTGTCTTCCTAATCCACATGTTTTAGATAATGGCTGAATGAATAATACGGCTTCCATCAAGACGGCTTCCACCAAGAATCTTCTTGATAGGCCGCCTTTATAGGTCTATTTCACCATACGTCGCAACTCCATGTTTCATTTTACATCGTACGAATCAATATAATGAAAGATTTCCATGAAAAACAAAATTTGGAGGGTGTCTTAAAAAATACCCTTTCATGTGGCAATTCCCTTAATGTTTACTTCAAGTCGGCTGTATTACATTGCTAGTGAAGCCAGAATCAGTATCGTTGTCATAGAAACATACTATGACGTAAACGTGAGCTGAGGCAATAATTTCATATACGCAAAGGCCGAATACCTTACGTGGGGACACACTTCTAGCGTTCCCTTCGACGGCTTACTTTTCGTTTTAAGGTAGCGTAGTTTTGCGATTCCTTTGTGCTATACGCAAACAAAAGTACATTAGATAAGCCTGTCAGCGTGTAGCTTATAGGTGGCGCTTAAATGACCAACATTGAATTCATTTTGCTGCATAGTAATCATGAGAGTTTGGGTGACAGTGTCAGTGGAATCCCGATCTAGGTATGCTTTTCATGAGTCTTGTCTTTTTGTAAAAAAGTGCAGTGGCTGGCGGGCTACACGCTGAACTCCCTTTCTTCCATACCTTGAATGCTGAGCTTTCGTGTACTCCACAGACGTTGAAGAGCTTTATTTCATGGTTTCATTTTTACTAAATTCCCTTTGTCCTTAATTATCTCCTCTGCGTGCTCTCAAGAGGAGATTTAATTGCTTGTACATGAACTCGGCTTGCACTATATACAAATCTCAAATATGCGGCATATGCAGAAAAAGTGTATTGTGATGAAAAATTCTTAAACAGGGGGTCACAACCCCTGTTAACGAATTTTTCATGCAGGGGTTGTGACACCCTGTTTAAGAATTTTTCATCAATCCCCCCTGTTTAAGAATTTTTCATCCCAAGCTTCCATCTTTCCCTGGCTTCTGCCTTTTTTTTTCTTTTTTGAGGCAGTATGTTGTGATACAAGGTGCTGGAAATGTCACAATAAGAGTTAAAGTTGAACACTGCAACACAATCTTTGTGGTAGTGTTCTTATGCTTCCCGGGGACGTAGGTCTTGCTTGGTGTCTGGCCAATTAAAGGTTACCTATGATCACTTATCTATTCATTTTCCAGCCATGGTACTTAAACAGTAGAGAAATCACTGTACGGCAGCTGCCACCATTCTTTTTTGTTTTTTTGTTCTTTTAGAATTACACTATGTTATTACAGAAATATGCTGAAAGCACTGGCAAGAACATCGCCTGATGAACATAGACATTTTACTACAGAGCAAGCGCCGGGGGGCGGAGGTAGTATGAGGCAGCTCACTGACATAAAAAAATGTCGATAAGTAAGACATTCTCCATTAAAGATGGGGGAGTTACACATTGAAGATGCTTGCGAACTCTACATAATGACTTAAGACATCAAATATACCAGCGACTATAGAAGAAACGCTAATATGATAATAATACACAAGAAGGGAGTCGTAAAACATCCGAAGAACTATAAAATGGTAAGCTTTCTTCAGTACATTATACAAAAGAAAATATTCACCAAGGTAATTTTGAAGATGATAGGAGATACACGGGACTTGAATCAACCTGGAGAGAGTCCGCCGTGGTGGTGTCACTGTTAAGCTGCTCGGATCCTGGTACGAAACTCACGGGATCAATCCCGGCCGCGGCGGTCGCATTTCAACATAGCGTTAGTATAGACTCTAGAGGAAAAACTCCCCATATGGTTCATGCCTTAGAATCTTCAATCACAAGGGTGCCGCCATTACCGTACCGTGCGAGCACTACCAGCACCTGTGACGCGTGCTAAACATGATGGGGGTATTCAGTTTTCATCGTGATCAATGAAAGTGAGCTCACGTGAAATAGTCGTAAGTACGTGTCAACAGAAAGCGCAGACGACGACGCACTGAGACTCGTAACTCAGTCAGAAGACTCGCAAAGCGGCGCTATCAGGCATGATCTCTAACTCCATTAGATATGGTGGTGCCACCTAGCAAAAGTGACTGCAAACGCATCTTCCTGCGCCGTTATTTTCGCGCACAGTAAATTCTCTAAATGGCCTTGAATATTTCCTAGATACGTTCCTAATAATGAGCGTTAAACACTGTCCGCATGTTTCTAATTTGTCAAAATGTTCATGTTTGTTTTTAAATGCGAAGCATTTCTTAGCGAACTTCGGCGACTTTGAGCGTATCTATCTATCTATCTATCTATCTATCTATCTATCTATCTATCTATCTATCTATCTATCTATCTAGCTATCTAGCCGCCTACGACATTGTGCTCCCCTGACCGTATCGTTAATGGGATTTTTACCAAATTTGGTATGGCATAACATGACTGTATGACGAACGTAAATGGCTGGTCATATCATGAAAATCATGACTAACTTGTCATGAAAAGTATGATTTACATGCCACGCTCATGGCGCGCTCGCGGCCGTTTCGTTAGCTTGATATACACCAAATTTGGTATTGAGTGACATGACTGTATGACGAACATAAACTGACAAGTGGTAATATGGAAATCATGACTTGTCATGCGCGACATGACTTGCATTCCACGCTCATAGCGTGCTCGCGGCCGTTTCGTTAGCTTGATATACACCAAATTTGGTATTGAGTGACATGACTGTATGACGAACATAAATGAGAAGTGGTAATATGGAAATCATGACATGTCATGAACGACATGACTTGCATTCCACGCTCATAGCGCGCTCGCGGCCGTTTCGTTAGCTTGATATACACCAAATTTGGTATTGAGTGACATGACTGTATGACGAACATAAATGACAAGTGGTAATATGAAAATCATGCCTTCATGAGCGACATGACTTGCATTCCACGCTCATAGCGCGCTCGCGGCCGTTTCGTTAGCTTGATATACACCAAATTTGGTATTGAGTGACATGACTGTATGATGAAAAGAAATGACAAGTGGTAATATGGAAATCATGACATCTCATGAGCGACATGACTTGCATTCCACGCTCATGGCGCGCTCACGGCCGTTTCGTTAGCTTGATATACACCAAATTTGGTATTGAGTGACATGACTGTATGACGAACATAAATGACAAGTGGTAATATGGAAATCATGACTTGTCATGTGCGACATGACTTGCATGCCACGCTCATGGCGCGCTCGCGGCCGTTTCGTTAGCTTGAGATACACCAAATTTGGTATTGAGTGACATGACTGTATGACGAACATAAATGACAAGTGGTAATATGGAAATCATGACTTCATGAGCGACATGACTTGCATTCCACGCTCATGGCACGCTCGCCGCCGTTTCGTCAGCTTGATATACACCAAATTTGGTATTGAGTGAGATGACTCTATGACGAACATAAATGACAATTGGTAACATGGAAATCATGACTTGTCATGTGCGACATGACTTGCATGCCACGCTCATGGCGTGCTCGCGGCCGTTTCGTTAGCTTGAGATACACGAAATTTGGTATTGAGTGTCATGACTGTATGACGAGCCTAAATGACAAGTCGTAATATAGAAAACATGACTTGTCATGTGCGACATGACTTGCATTCCACGCTCATGGCGCGCTCGCGGCCGTTTCGTTAGCTTAATATACACCAAATTTGGTATTGAGTGACATGACTGTATGACGAACATAAGTGGCAGGTGGTAACATGAAAATCTTGGCATGCATGCCATCTGCAATGCCATTTACATGCCACGCTCATGGTGCGCTTGCGTCTAGTTCACTAGCTTGACATACACCAAAATTGGTATATCGCGACGTGACTGTATGACGAACACAAATGACAGGCCGTAACATGTAAAACATGCCATGCAAATTATGTAAAGCATGATTTGCTCCTTCCTGGCTGCTTCGCATTACATCGATTCCCACAGTGCGTGGGATCTGCCGTTTTTCATTGCCAGTATTGTTCTCATTCAATAGCGTTAATTTTAGGTGATCTGTAAAGAAATCGAAAGGCAGCAATGACAAAGGTACGGTAATGGCGGTGTTCTTGTGGTCGGCGCTCCTTCGGCGCAGGTTTCCTCTGGAGTCTGTACCAACTCTATGCAGTTCAATGGGGCCAAATGTTTGCTACAGCTGAAACGCTTTGTAGCGCAGGCGCGTGTATTGTACAATTTCAGTGCCCGTTAAAGAACACCAGATGGTCGAAATTTCCGGAGCCCTCCACTAAGACATGCCTCATAATCATATCGTTTATTGGGATGTTATGCGCTTATTGAGTCATTCCATGCCAGACGTCCCAGCCTTTTCGGCGACCACCTCAAATGTGATCGGAAAAATTGTGCTAATTTCTTGCATTCAAAACAGTGAAGTCCTAGAATATCTCAGAGAGAAAAAAAATTTTGGTGACGTGGGAGGATTCCGAATTTCGAAGAATGCCGTCTGAGTATGGCTTGTAAGAAAAAAAAATATTATCAGAATATCGCTATTTGTTTTAAATCCAAATCTGGCATAGATATTAGGCAAAGGCGTCTTTCTAAGGTGTTCGAAGATCAATAATATTACTGCTATTTTTCTGCCATATATGCCTCCGCAAAATATGCCAAAATGTTCCATGTTTCATTTTTTTCCTTTAAAAGAATTTGTTATGTATGAATTTCTGACCAATGAATGTTTACTCTACAGAGGGTACATTTTACCTTAAATATATTTTCAGGCCACTGATGCTTCGAAACTTTACAAGAAAAAACGCGAAATTCACAAAATCATTATTTTCATCCATATTTAGACGCAATTTACACCGAGTGGTGGTCCAATTAAACATTACATTTATACCTCAATCGAAAGCGAATAAAGAGCTGTTTTTGTGCGGCAGGTTATATCATTACAATTTTTGCTTTAAGGAAGAAAATAATGGTTGAAGTTCCCCATTCACGGCATTGGGGGGACTTCAACGAGGAAGCTGCCGTACGACCAAATGGGAAGATAGCCATCAATGGGGAAACTTCAAAAATTATTTTCTTCCTTAAAACAAAAATAATGATGGTAAAACTTGCCACGTAAAAAAAACTATGTGCTTTCTATTTAGGTATAAAGCTTATTTTTAATTGAACCACCACAAGGTGTAAATAGCGCCTCAATATGGACCAGAATGATGATTTTCTAAAATTTTTGCGTTTTTTCTCATAAAATTTAGAAGCATCAATGGCCTGAAAGTATGTTAACGTGAAATTTACCCTATGTAGAGTAAACATTCATTGGTCAGAAATTCATACATAACACATTCTTTTAAGGGGAAAAAATGCAAACATGGAACATTTTGGCAAATTGTTTGGAGGCATATGTGGCAGAAAAATTGCAGTAATATTACTGATCTTCGAACACCTTAGACAAACGTCTTCGCTTTATATCTAAGCCAAATTTAATATTATAAGTAGAAGCGAAAGCTACTCTAGTAATATTTTTTGTGACAACCATACTCAGACAACATTCTTCGAAATTCGGAATGTTCCCACGTGATCAAATTTTTTTTTCTCTCCGAAAGGACTTCACGGTTTAAAATGCAAAAAATTAGCACAACTTTTTCGATGACATTTGAGGTGGTCGCCAAAATGGCTTGGACGTGTGGCGGGGAATGACCCTATTTATTGTTAACCTGGAGAGAAATTTCACATCAAGGAAGGGTACTCCGCAATAGATCACAGCTGTGTGTTAAACGAAATGACTGGGAAATATACTGAGTGCAACAAACCTCTTTGTGGCCTTTGTAGACTACGGAAAAGCTTGGGAGCCAGAACATCTCAGCTATTTCTGGGGCATCGCATTATCAGGCATTAACGGAACAAATGTGAATACATAAGCCAACATCTACAGATAATCCCCTGCTGCGGCGCTGCTGCACAAAAAAACAGGAAAATTCCAATCAACCAAGGGGTCAGGCAAATGTGTACAATATTTCTATTGTTTTTCACTGCGTGCTGACAAGATTTAAACGAGAAAATAGAAATAACGTTAGATAATACGGCTGGGAGTCGATGTTGTGCTCTTGAGGAACTATGGGGTCGAACTACAAAATTTCATTGAATACTTAAGCTGAGACTATATTTAGGTGTGGGTGACAGATATGTAAAGAAACGAATATATTGCTAGGATGCCCGGGGAATTTTTCCATTTTGCCTATCTCTCTCAAATAGTAGAAAACTTTATGCTTGAATCCATGACGGTCTTATTACAGAAATGTCTGATATTAACACCACGGCAATTTGGCTTTATTACCAATCGCAATACTATAACATTGTGAGAACATTTTACTAATTAAACATATTCGGCTGTTCACAAACCTCTTTATTGCTGTGCTTTGTTTTTGGATTTGGTTATAGCGTTTGAAAATGTGATTTATCATATTTTTTTGGAAAAGCTATTTCGTTTTTTTGTTTCAGGGGCCTTTTTACAACGTGCTTTATAATTATCTGCAGTAGAGGTCGCAGGTGGCTAAGGAACACAGAGAAGTTACTAGTAATAGGAAATTAAAGTAACCAGGGCGGTCTTGTGGGCACCGCATATTTGGATGACAATGGTAGCGCAAAGGAACAGGACACAAGAAGGCAACAGAGAGAATCATCGCTACACTTCTAGCAAAAATTGTACTATCGGGCACCACGTGGTTTTTGTGCACTTTATGCACTCCACGGCAACTAACACTTTAAGGGGCACAAACATCGATTCATCAGCTATTTTCGAGCCGCAAATAATGAACGATAAAGATATCAGAGCAGGAACAAGAAAATTCTTTCACTTCACCCTTCAGCTCACGCACAGGTATCGCAACTTCTAGAGAGTGCAATAGAAGGACTGCTGACAAATGTACGCCAACTCTATCCATTTAGCTTCTACAATCAAACGTGTTGCTTCCCCTTTCCTATCTAAGATGGTGGTGTTTTGAAAGCGTGGACTACATTTGCATTTCTTGCATGTGGAGACTGGAATCCCTATGGTGGTGTCTTGTTCACCTTGTTGCCGACAGGCAGGTGTATAAAGGACAGATTGCGTGAACGTAGTAACAATTTGAACAAAACACCGCCAGGCAGATTCCTGTCTGTACATTGCAAGAAATGAAAGTGCAGTCTACGCTTTCAAAACACCACAGTCTTAGATAGGAGTTCGGGAAGTAACACGTTTTATTTTTGGAAAGAAGTGTAAGTTTAAGCTCTTGTTTTTATCGTTAGACACAATATTAACGAGAACTAACCGACAATGATGCCAGGGAAAGTACAGGGAATGTTATTAGAAGTAATTGTAATGTAAATGTGAAGAAAGAAATGTGGACGAAAAGATAACTTCCCGCCGGCAGGGACTGAACCTGCGACTTTCGAATAACGCGTCCGATGCTCTACAGTGGTTCGTCAAAAATTTTTGAGCCGCTAATTGTGCATGTCGCAGGTTCCGTCCCGGCCGGTGGCAAGTTATCTTTTCTTCCAGTCTTCTTTCTTCACATTTACATTATATTTGCATCTAATGACATCCCCTATACTTTCCTTGGCATCATTGTCTGTTCTCATGAACGTTTGATTGTAGAAGCTGAACGGATACACAGAACTGGTAGTACATGTGTCAGCAGTCCGTCTATTGCACTCTCGAGAAAGGAGTTGCAATAGCTGTGCATGAGCTGAAGGGTGAAATGAAACAACTTTCTTGTTCTTTCCCTGATATATTTTTCATGCACGATTAGCGGCTCGAACATTTCTGACGAACCACTGTTTGTGCCCCTCCACTTGTTAGTTGTCACGGTGTGTAAACAATGTATGAAAACCACGTGGTGGCCGATGATTAAACATTTGTTAGAACTGTAGCGCTATCTGTGTCTCTTTGTTGCACTCTTGTGTCCTGTTACATTGCGCTACCACTGTTATTGTTATCACTTTTCTTATTTAATTTATTTATGAATGACTTCCCCTCACTAATATGTAACGCTAACATGTACCAGTATGCAGGTGAGACTGTGCTACTTACAGGGCACATTCGTTCTGAACGAGCTATATACGCTCTTCAGAGTGCACTTCCTAAATCGATGGTATGGTTTGAGAAAACTGTGTAATTAGAATAAATAGAAAACCAGTCATCTGCCTTGGCAGCTGTTTAAGAATTGATAGAATAAGTATGTCACTATTTGTACTGAACAATGTATATACGGAACATTGAAATAGATGTGAATGTACCACAGTAGAAAATGTAAACACATTCAGATATCTTGGTTTATATCGTCACAGTGGCGTGTCTTGGCATCATTGCATGACATTTTTATGCGGGAAACTGAGAAGTGTTGCATGTTCACTTTTCAACATATAGTGAAGAAACTGATAGTAACCGCGCGAGTATACAGTATGCTGAGAAATCGTATCGGGATTTCTACCTTTTTTTTCAGAACACTGGAAATGCGAATGTACAATATACTAAGAAATATACTATAAAACGCTGCTTATGGTGTTATATTACATTTGAATAATATCTTTCGTGAATTAGGGTTTCCTAGGTTTCTATCTGAGAGTCAAGTATACGTAAACTCTTTCTTTTCAGCTCAGAAATTCTTAAAAACTTTATATAATAATGACAGGCAATTCCGCTACCTGAGGATGCTTCAATTTGACTCTCATTTCCAAACTGCATCGATTTCATTCAGAGGGTCGCATAAGAGCGTTTCTGTGCTCGGTATTTATTCGAATAACAAAATGAAAGATGCCCCAAACTTAAAGGCTCCAAAGGGTAATCTTTGGCCAAGCAGTGAATCCTGCGGCCTCCGCTGAAGCTAATGTAAGGTCGCCTCTATTCAGTCGTTTAGGGGAGTTGGCTATCTGTACATTTTTGTGGTACAGTCACCTCATGGCAAAGCAGGGGCAAAGCAATGCCCAGCAATGTCCACTGCAACGCCTATTCAGTGACCTCAGCAATCAACTCAAGTTTACTGCAACGTGATAGGCCACGAGCACACATCCGTGAACATCAGGCTGCCCTGTAAAATGTGTTCAAGCTAGGAATAAACGAAACAGATCGAACAACCACCCCAGCGGAACGAGGACCTGCAAGCGCCACCTCCCGCCTCCAAATGGCAGAAGAATAAACCTGCTTTTCCTGAAGGTCAAAAGATGGCGCTCTGAGCGCTGCGCTGTGCGATTTTCTGGTGGCGGTTTGAGATCCCAGGCTTTCTAAAAGGAGTGCGCACTTAACTCCTTCACTTTAGAAGGGCAGTTCGCTCTACGGAGCTCACGCTGGACGGTTCTCGCACCCGCAATCTTCTATAACTATCTCCCACTCTCTATTTTTTTAATCCCTCCTTATCCCTTCCCCTGTGCACTACTGCTGAGGTGTCCTCCCCGAAGAGAGACAGTTGCGGGAAGCACGTATCTCTTCATTTCCTGTTATTTTTATTATTATAAGAATCACTCACACACATATTATTGAAGGTCTGTGTCTACAAAATCTGCCTGATTAATGATATCATTACGGAGCGGAGGCTTTAAGGCATCAAATTAACAAATACACGAGGGAAAGTTTCTTTTTGCATGGGACGAGAAGTTCTATTCGTTGTGCTATTTTCTACAATTTCTCTACACTCTAAAGAAGAGCACCGGTCACTGTCTTTGGGGGAGTATTTTCTTGTCCCATATTTACCTCTCTTTTCCAAATTAAATCCTGGGTTCGAAGCATATTATAGTGATGTCCCCGTCTGACAGTATTCCACCTCAACAGAGTAACTCAATTCTTGCTGAAACACAGTACCAAGACCCCTCGGAAGGGAGTAGTAGCACGAATCTATAAATATTAGCAGACCTCTTTGAATAATAGCAGTATTATACCCGTTTAAAAATTGTGATAGTCTCCCTCGAGTAGTAGAAGTGCTCCTCCACAGGAGTACTGGTACTCTGACAAGAAGAGTAGTAGTCCTCTCTCGTAGTAGGACTGATATCCCTACGAGAACAGCAGTAGTAATCATCCTGAAAGCTCTCGCTTGCTCCCTATCACTACACTCTCGCTAGACCACTGGTTCTCTTTTAACGAGAGCCGTGGTATTCTTCCAGGCGAGCATTGTGCTCTTTCGAGTAAGGATGCCCTTTCACTAAAGCACGAGTACATTTGCAAGAAAGTAGCAGGATTTCTTGAGAGCACAGACGCTCCAGGAAAATTATCACTTCCCACAGGAGTTTCAATATTCATTTAGCGTTCTAATGCTCCCCAACAGTTGAATTACGGCGCCAAAACAACTTCCGAATACTTTCAAACGCGTCGTTCCTAACGAAAGATAGACAGTGTCGTGGCCCTGAAGCAACAAATCACGCTCACTTTTCTGCCATATCGCCTTGAAAGGTAAGATCCAGCGAAGCAGCTTTGCTGGGGTTGCGGGTTGTTTTATTTACCAGATTTACTCTTATTAAGCAGTTTCTCCATACTTTTTTTTACTATTCTGACAAAATTTCAATCTTGACGCTGGTCAAGAAATATCTTGATACTTCAATGAACGAAAGAAAGGGAATTTTAAGAGCTAGTTTTTCTTTGATAGAAACAACATCAATTACAACTAACAAACAAGAAAGCCAGGGAGAGTATAGGGGATGTTATTTGTAGTAGTTATTATGCAAATGGGAAAACAAGTAATGTCGACGAAAAGACAATTTGCTGCTGGCAGGAACCGAACCTGATACCATCAAATAACGCCTCCGATGCTCTACCAACTGAGATACAGCTGTGGTTACTCACCGTTTATTTTATGGGGTACACACCTGCATTTGGACCTGGGAGTGTCAGCGCCGCTAGTAGCCATGACGGCTGCGTGCAACGCTCTTTTAGATGCGAAGCATCTTATGCTCGGGGCTCTGTCCGTCCCGCGTACCCCGTCCCCCCGTCCCCCCGTCCCGCGTCCCGTGTCCCGCGTCTCGCGTCCGGCCACTTTCATGAAGTAGGGAAGCACCCATTATGCGAACCAGAACACTGTAGTAATATGAAGGCCGTCAACCCTACTACAATCATCAGAGTCATGGCCGGGAGCAGGGTTGCCGTTGGTGGCTACTTTGCGCCAAACTGGCTACTTTTCGACCCCGTCTGGCGACAAAAATTTGCAGTTGGCGCCATGGCTATTTTCTGGCTACTTTTAAAGTTCTGATCTGGCGCATTAAGTAGCCATTTTTTTCTCATTTTTGCAGAAGAAACACATTGTTTTTAAGCTTTTCTCTCGCTTCAGCGGATGCGTACGGTCGTTCTCCACCCACAAGTAGGCTGGTGCGCATCGAGGCACCCTTACGCGACGCTTAGCGCGTCTCCAAATGCGGAGTGACGAAGTTGCGTGCATGGTGACGAACACGTGGCCAGCTCGGTGCTCAAGCTTCCCGCCATCTACTGTGATGCTACGCGCAAGTTTTACGAATAATTCTGGTGAGCAGTGCGTGTTCTCGTGTAAACTTGGGAAAACAGACATCTGAAATAAGATTTAGCTGGCCTGTTCATCCACAACCAGAATTTGGTCTGCAGCTTCAACGAAATCAACTTTACATGTTCCTTCTGACTTGCTGGCTGGAATATTCTAATATAACTTTGTGTCTGGCAAGAACTCATATTTTCTACATAAAATATATGCACGCGTAATCAATTTATCATAATTCGTTCACTTAATTTATTTTCCAACTTATCGGTGGCTTTCTATGCTCTTACTTGTTCAAAATGGTATTATTAAATGATCAATACTAAAGAATCTGCTCATAATACCACTTCTGTTCCACTTGGCTACAAATTTGGCGATAATATTAAATGGCATGGCTACTTTTGGCTACTTTTGGCTTGAGTTCTGGCTCCTTTTCAAGTCCACCCAACGGCAACCCTGGCCGGGAGCACAGAGAGGCTGCTTAGTAATGGCTAGGCAGGTGGCTGTCTGTCGCCCAGGTTGACCCCATTCCTTGAGTCATGGCCGAGAGCACAGAGAGGCTGCTCAGCAATGGCTAGGCAGGTGGTGTCTGTCGCCCAGGTTGACCCCATTCCTTGATCTTGCTTGCATGTGTTTGGAGAGGGGGCTTAGTCCGTCCCTCCTTCCCACACCACCACAACGCATGCGCGTCCCCTCCCCCCTCTCTCTCTCCTACGCTCACCCCCTTTCTCTCCTCTAGGAATCATCTTGGAATACTCTACGGAGCGGCTCCGGTGTCCCACATACCCACAGCGCATGCGCGTCCTCTCCCCCTCTCTCCTCTAGAAATCCTCTACTCTACGGAGCGGATCCCGCGTCCCACACCCCCCACAGCGCATGCACGTACCCTGCCCCTCTCTCTCCTCTCCTACGCTCCCCCCCCCGTCCTTTCCTCTAGGAATCCTCTACGGAGCGGCGCGCACGACAGGTGGTGTGACAGCTGCGTACTCCGCTGTGGGCACCACGGTAGTTCCGCGGTATGAAAATGACGGAGCGCGCGCGCCTCATTCTCTCTCCTGTGCAGCGCCGCGATGAGCGCCCGGGCCGCTGCCGCGATGAGCGCCCGGGCCGCTGCCGCGAATCGGGAGCGGCGACGTTTCTCCCACTCAAGCTAGCCATCTCCCCGCTGCTTCGCATCCACACATGGTTCCCTTTAGCGGGAGATGGGGAAGATTTTTTTCTGTCTTTCTTTCTTTGCGAACTTCTGCGACTTTGAACGTATCCATCTATCTATCTATCTATCTATCTATCTATCTATCTATCTATCTATCTATCTATCTATCTATCTATCTATCTATTCATATATCTATCTATCTATATCTATCTATCTATCTATCTATCTATCTATCTATCTATCTATCTATCTATCTATCTATCTAGCTAGCTAGCTAGCTAGCTAGCTACCTACGACTTTGTGCTCTCCTGGCCATTTCGTTGATGGGATGTATACCAAAATTGGTATGTCAAAACATGACTGTATGGCGAACATAAATGGCAGGTCAAAACATGAAAGCACGACATACATTTCATGAATAACCTGATACGCAGGCCATGGTCTTGGTACTCTTGTGGCCGTTTTGTTGGCTTGATATACACCAAAATTGGCATAACTGGCATGGCGGGACAAGAGTGCATGACAAACATAAGTGGAATGTCCTAACGTGAAAAATCACCACAAGCATGTCATGTACAACATGATTTTCATGGCATGGTCTCGGGGCGCTCACGGCCGTTCAATTCGATGGTTGGGATGTATTTATCTTATGTATGTATGTTATCTTTTCGTACACTTTACTTTCTTCACATTTACATCATAATTACTACGAAGAACATTCCTATACTTTCCTTGGCTTTCTTGTCTGTTAGTTCTGATACTTCAATGTGACAAATCCAAATGTTGAGCTTCCATGAATTTAAGCAAGAATTGTGTACAGTTGACATCAATTAAAGTTCTTCAGCAAGGGCAAAATAACAATGTTTTCATTTCCACCTTTTATTGAAATTCGTACGAGCTAGGCAGTTCTGATGACGAACATAAACTAGAGGTGGTAACATGAGAATAATGACAAACATATCATGCACAGCATGAAATATATGTTATTTGCACGCTCATGGTGTGCTGACGGCCGTTTCGTTAGCTTCATATACACCAAAAATCGGTGTTGCGTGACGCCACTGTACGATCAACATAAATGACATGTGCTAACAAGAAAACCATGACATGGCATGTCATGTAGAGCATGACTTACATGTTACACTCACGGTGCCAATTTGCGGGCAGTTCACTTGCTTGATATAGACCAAAAGTGGTATTGCACGACGTGACTGTACGATAAACATAAACAGGTGGCAATATATAATATCTCTAGTACACTTAAATAGTTTAAAACTGGTTAAAGCGACATGACACTGCACTTCAAATCACGCTCTTGCTAAAGACGCCTGCTGTTTCGGTCGATGTGTGCACTTAAGGGCACACATGACCTTACAGACGCGAGAATTATGGCGTACCAGATTGCTTTCGCCTTCGAGTCTTCTCGGGCGAATGCTTAGGGGACCCTGCGAGTTTCTTTCTTTTTCCTTAGATGCCTCCCTATCTTAATACAAATCACATCGCAATAACGGGCACGCAACAAGGAAAACGGATAAGGCTGGAAAGCAGCTGAGTGTTGTGACATAATCCGGAAGGTTCGTTTGGTGGTTTGAGGGCGGCTACATGTCAACAAGTCTCATTCCGTATATAAGTGCTGCGCGCACTACAGGGCGTTCCGTCGTGTAAAACAACCACTCCAGCGTCTTCGACGCCATCTGTTCGGCGGCGCTTGGCTCCCAATGCCGCCTCCTGGCTTGGAACCAAATCGTTGAGACGGCTAAGGATATTTTGCACATTACTCGTCATTAATCTTCTCTTTTGCAGGGAAGCATAATCTGGCTGTGCACATTCCGTGGATCGGCCATACGCAGTTACTGTGCGAAGCGTTAATATCCTAGGAGCAGAATAACACTCACGTGTCATTTTCATAAATTAAGCTGAGTGGGCCACTGGGGGAATGCATGATCAACAAATTATGCCACTCATTACGTCTAATAACGAACTCGTAACGACATCTTTTTTTTCCTTTTCAGGCTATCGGTAACTAATCATCTGGTTAAAAACAAGGGAGTTCATACTAGCAGTGTAAAGCTAAAGAAACAGCGAAGCTAGTTGGGCTTAACGTGACCTTCTTGGCTGATGCTAGGTCTTTTCTTGACGTAGAGAAAGTAGAGTCGAACCAGAGCAAGTCACAGACCATGCAATAATATCCAAACTCCAAGCGCCACATCTAAAGTCGAAAGCTGGCTGTGGCATCCCAAGGTAGAAGCGCGGGCCTTTCGTCGCTCCTACTCGGCTCGCGCGGCGGGCAGACTCGGCGTGACGGCTGCGCGGACGGTCTCCGTCGGTAGCCGCGGCTGATAAGCAACGTTGCGGGGT
>JALIZH010016401.1:0-30951 GCA_030522465.1 Rhipicephalus appendiculatus | reverse complement strand
GATAAGCAACGTTGCGGGGTGTTTTTTGCAGACAGTCGACGTTTAACTCGAGCTTTAATACCATCGCTCTTAAAAAATAATATACAAGCAGAAACCCCACGGCTGCTCACTGAGGAGGCACGGTACACTACTATAGTGTTGTACAGTGCTGCTTCAGTTTGCAGCCGTGGGCATTGCTGCCTGTGTATACCTCTAGGATAGAGAGGGGCTAAAACTCCGTAGGGTGAGAATAACTGTCTTGTCGTATGATATTCGAAGTGAGCTTTGGAAACGTGGTATCGCAATAGTTTGAATCAACTGCGAAACACAGCTGAGAATTTGTAGTCAAAGGAGAACTTTGATACCTGCCTATTGAATTGGAAGATCATTCCCTGTATGAAATTATCCCCTGATGCTTTATAGATTCCAGGAAAGAGACCAGCTGTAGGAACCGAAAGGTGGAATAATGTCCTTATAGTGCCGAATGCGGGAATAGAGTGATTTCCGTGGAACCAAGAGAATCGCACCAGCCCCCGTGTAATGAGTTTAGCCAGCCTCTGTCAGCTTGTACAGCATCTGGGCGTAAATGCAAATGAGGGTGGATAAGGGATGCGTCAAAGAATGTTTTACAGTTACACATTGGTATTATTTCTGCGTGGGAACATTGGAGTCTACTCCTATAGCCCGTGCCTCCATTTATGGCATCGAGAAGAGCATTGTACATATTACCACCCTTATTTTAAATCATTCGTAACTTGATAAGGCATACAGTTACAGCGAGGTAAATTGTGCAGAGCACCACTGCGACTATCACATATTCTTATGAAGTAAGCCCTATATACAGCTTGACTCGTCTACATGTCCTTCCAATGTATAGGTGGAGCGCCGGTTTCAATTGCAAGGTGGGTGAGTGGAGATAATTATAAGCAGTTTGAAAGACGGTGGCTATGTGGGCACGGTGATGCCTGAGTGGGGGTGAGAACACAATATTCTTGCGCTACTGCCTGGTTTTAAAGACTATACTTTCAAGCAACGACTATCACATTGGTACTTTAGTGGCATAGTTTTCAGGTCTTGCACCTTGGACCTAATAGTTGTATCGGTATCGTATTTTAAATTGCCACGGGCCCTTACTTCTTTATTTTGATCTGATCGCGATTCACCACAAAAAAAAAAAAAAGAAATTGTTAACACCGCTCAGCGCAAGCTGCATCGCAATGTTTGGAAAGCTTCGTGATTGTTTCAGATTGTTCTGTTCAGATGACTCACAGGACGCGAGTAGTCTAGCTTATTCGAGAGCTTGTGCGAGCGCCAGCGATAACGCTTAAAGATTCGATAACTGATGCATAAATCGCTCACGACGGTGATCGTCGTGATTAGTGTACAGCGTGGTCTGACTGTGCATTGAGCTACACAGTTTTCTGGGTACAAATTAGCTCTATAAAGAGTTGCTTTTCTCGAACAGTTTACTGAGGCCTTCTTCATCGTCACTACCACGCGACAATATGCGTTGCAGCGTGGTGTTCGACGGATCTGTAAGAACGAGAATAGTGCACTGTACTCTGCCCCTAAAACTGTCCTCGTCCGCTTGCCAGCTTTTCTCTGTCTCACATACACAGTAGCGGTTCTAAGCATGTCGTTTATCTGCCTTTCCATGCTTCTTTTTCTTCCCAGGTCATTGTCTACAACGACGTTCGGCTTATTAAAACTTGTTGGGCTAGCTGGTAACTCGTCGTATTGTAAGTATTTAGCGCTACTTGGTAGCCTAATCCTTCAAATCACACACCTTCACACACGCTTCCACTCAAGAAACACACACCACACACAGCGCTTACTACTCACCAAGCAAAAAAATTCAACAAGATGCAAGAACCCAACAAAATAAGAAAGAAAACGGCGAAAAACAGATAATCCAGCTGGTAGGAGCATTAACATCTTGCCTCGAGAAAAAGAGATTTCCTTGTGATACGAAACCACGCTCCAAGCTGGTTTATCTGTTTTCTTTTTTTCGCTGTTTATTTGTTGGGTGGGAGCTGGTTCTTGCTTCACTTGTTGAATCTTTGCACATGCGCATCATTTTTGTTTCATTGCTTTTGCCCATCATCCTGTACGTGAATAAGAGAGTCAGTCACGCACAACCAGTTGAGTAGTAAGCGCTGTTTGTGGTGTGTGTTTCTTGAGTGGAAGCGTGTGTGAATGTGTGAGTGCTTTCAGGTATTACCAAGGTGCACTAAATACTTACGACATGACGTACGGCGGACTCATGATCTAACACAGCTTCATCGCACTGTGAAAAGCAGCGTCGCAAAACGCTAAGGGTAGACGTTTTGAGAAGACACTCGAACTGCATTTCACGCTTTTTGCACCGCTGCTTGTCGCGCGCATGCAAGAGCCTCTCGGTTAACGGTGCAGGGACAATCGTTGCCCGCGATAGAGACACCGCGCCGCCGCTCCTTTTTTTAGCCAGACGAGCACCGTCGCGGCATGCGCCTAGACATGAACGCACTCATCTTCGCCTAGGAGCCACACTCTTCGATCAAGCGCAGTTAGGGTTCCGGCGGAAACGCCACGCGTGGCGTGCGCACACCCTCGTTCCTCGACTCGCAGAGGACGTCGTGTGTTCAGCAATGAGGGGACATGGCGTGCGTGCACCTCGTTTCCCAGCTTCGCCGGCGAGCATGCATCAGTCGCGACCGAAAAGAACACACCGCGGCGGAGCGGGTGCGGCGGCCGTGAAAAAGAGGCTCGTTTTCCTCCCTACCCTCCCCCCTCTCTCGTCGTCTGGGCGCTTCCGACGAGGGTCTCAGTCGGAACATGCACTCGGGGAGAGGAGGAAGGTGTTTTCGAGTGTAAAGCGCCAGCAGGAGGCTGACACCTGGTGCGCGAGGTAATTCCATTTGCCGGACCAGTTAGTGCGTGATGAATGGCGGACGCCGGCGGCTGCCCGGGTCCCGCCCGCTTTTCCCACCTCCGCCGCAGCCACAGCGAGGGATGGCGCGCACCTGTCGCCGGCCCAAAGTGCGCCGTGAAAGCGCGGAGAGACGCTCCCGACAGAATTGCGCTGATGCCTACACTGCGTCGTGAGGTTCGGTGCTTCTTTATGTAAAATTCCTCGGAGCTTTAGCGCCATGCCCGCCTTAGTGACACGAAGTCAGCATCCCATGCAGTTTCCGCATACCCACCTAGGCGGGCTTCCCTGTTGCACAGATACGCAACATGCCACGAATTCGATTTCTAGCCAAGGCCGCGGCATCGGAAGTGCAAGAACAGCCACGTACTTAGATGATGATGGAAAAAAGCGAAAAATAAAAGTGGGACAATCGTCACAGGGACCAGACAGCACGTGAGCCCGTTGAAGCTTTCTTAATTGTGAAAGCTGGTGATAAATGTGTAGCGAAGTGGTCTCTTGCGTTACACAAGGCAGAGATAAGGTACCTGGATGCGCACATCTGAGGGTTTTTGGTTTTGTTCGCGGAGAACATGTGGCTTTGTTTCCTGTTTATATTTCGTGTTTTTTTTTTTTTCAATAAAAGTTCTGCTCTTAGTATGCGCTTGTCCTATAGTTTTCTTCGACTTGTCCCACGTTTTTCTCGCTTTTTTACCATCCTGAATTACCAACTCGCCCAACAGTCTATCCCTCTAAGAGAGAGAGCGAAAGATAAAAGAAAGACAGGGAGGCTAACGAGAGGAAGACTCCGGTTTGCTACCCTGTACTTGGGAAGGGGAAAAGGGGGTGTAAAAGAATGAGAGAGAAAAAGAAGAGTTTGTGACAGTAGGCAAAAAAAAGCCGCCAGGCCTGCGCAGAAGGCGCAGCACAGCCACAGCGAAAGCTGGGAGAGCGGCTTTTAGCCTTTTTTAAACACTCTTGGGGCAACTACTACAAGCCCACTTGCATGGTACCCACTACGCTATAAATCATCATAATTTTTGTGTTGTGGGGAAGCGTCTACTATGCCATTCTTCGTGATTCTTCAGAAAAGCGCGGTGCCCGCTACACTTTTGTAACGAATTATGTGCACTTTGTTGACGCTGTGGCTGACGACGATGAAGAATTATGCCACAGGCTTTTGTAATGGGTTCGAGCATTGAACGACCCACTGGTTACGCAATTCGCATTTTGTGACACCTGGTTCTTACTTTACCGCTCTAAAACGCTTTACAACACACGTTAACGCGATTCCTCACCCAATATGAAGCCTGCCTAGGGTCAGTTTGCACCGCAGTTTCAAGCAGTGGCGTTGGTAGAGTGCTGGGCTGCCTCGCAGAGGACCCGGGTTCGATTCCCATTCTGTCACAGGTGTTTTTTTATTTATTTAGTTTTTTTCTTATTTCGTGCGATATTGGTTACGGACACCGGCGGCGGCGGCGGCGGACAACTACGGCGCAGAAACGACCCTTGTTGTGATCTCATAACAGCTTTCGCTGTAAAAAGAAAAAGTGACTGGGGCACCGTCCGAGTACTAAGCAGCAACAATGTCCGCGAACAGTCACAGTGTGTCGTTCAGTCCGGTTGCTTGCAGAAACCGCAACAACGCCTTCAGAGCGGCTCGTGTTGCAGACCGGGTAGGCCAGGGCCCCAGGATTTTGTTCTCTGTGAGGGGGGCGGTTGTCCAGATGGCCCAGTGCGGCTGAGAAGGTTGCTCTTTTGCAGTTGAAGCGGGTGCAGTCACAGAGAAGGTGCGTGACTGTTTCGCTGCACCCGTATACTTCACATGACGGGCTGTCAGCCATTCCAATCCGAAATGAATAGGCATTTGTGAACGCCACTCCAAGCCACAGACGGGCCAGCCTATCACGACGTGACAGTACCTTGCTATCCTTCTAAGGTACTTGGACACTCATATGTACAGGTTAAATGATAGCAAGGGTTCGAAATCAATGGGACGTCATGCACTGTCTTCACTTGTAATCAGGTTGTGGTTTTTTTAAAGTTTTCTTTATGTTTAGTGTTCACACAAACGCGAAGGCGCGGAAGCACTGACACTAGAAAATCGGACAAAATAAAGGCTGTGTTGGTTCTCTTCTAACGCGTCCGTGTTTGCCCACCTCGTTCTCTTCTACGGTGAAGCCCTACTAACAAGTACAACATTCTGTCGTTCTAAATTATTATTCAAGCGTTTCTGAATGGCGTGTTAAAGTTTCTATTATGTGAAACAACGTCACGTCACTGTGCACACATCCATTACGCTACGTTATGTTACGACGAAGTAACAGTTTTACTGTGTTATAAGGTCACAGTGATGCCACAGCTGTGGGCGGTGCACACACAAGTGCGTACAACTGCGAGATGAATGTACAATTTATTGGCGCAAACGCTTGTAAGACAGAAATAAAGAGGCAATCATTCACAGTACACACTCAGCGAACAAAAAAAAAAAAACCTGCATCTTCTGATGGTAACTTCCATCTATCTATCTATCTATCTATCTATCTATCTATCTATCTATCTATCTATCTATCTATCTATCTATCTATCTATCTATCTATCTATCTATCTATCTATCTATCTATCTATCTATCTATCTATCTATCTATCTATCTATCTATCTATCTATCTATCTATCTCTTGGCGCTCTCGTAGTAGTGTCCTCAACTTGGTATATACCAAAATTGGCATAGGAAGAAATGAGCTTATGACGAACACAATTCGAGGTTACTGTGATGATATGTGGTTGCGCGGGTTAGAAATAGGCAAGAACAAAACAGTGCGCCGTGCGGTGGCGACTCGTGTGACGGCCAGTGCGTGAGCCGTGCGCGAGGATCGGGTTCCAAGGCTGTCTCCTTCGCTGGGCGTCAGGTCCATGGGAGAACCCGCAGCTCTACCTCCGGTCACCTCAGCGTAACGGAAGCACTCCTACCTGTTCCGCCAGGACAAGATCGGGCAAGGGACCGGGCACGAGACCGGGCCAAGCCTCGCTGCTGTGTGCCGACGGGCGTTCTCGGGATTCGGCCCGCGAGCACGAGGAGGCCGACTACGTCTGCCGGAAGCAGTTCCCGTGGCCGAACTCCTGGGTCAACGACCGCGACTCCACGCGTCCACAACGCCCACCGAGCTACGGCATCGGACGCTCGACGCCTTCGACCCGGCGACCTCGTCGGCTACACCAAACCGTATGACAATATTTGACTTTCGCGCGTAGCGGGCAGGGTATCAAATGTGACCGTGTTTTTCTAGTCGTTAACACTGTTAGCATGTGTAAATAAGTCCAACGTGTGCTCGTTCACCTGTGTGCTGTCTGATTCTTTCTGGAGCGAATCCTGAACCCGAAAATAACATCACAAACTGGCGAGCCTGCCAGGATTCGCTCAGTAAACAGGGAAAGAAGGCAGTTTCGCTCGTGTACCAACACACGTTAGACGGCACCATGGAGTTAGAGAAACTCACGTCTATAGGGCTCCAGCTAGGGTTCGCAGGTGCGGAACTTAACAAGTGGGTTGAGGCGCAACGGGTTATCCTAAGGGATGAGAGAGCTGCGGAACGGGAGGCAGCAAAAGAAGCTGACGAGAGGCAGCGTGAGATCCTCAAGGCAGCAAAAGAAGCTGACGAGAGGCAGCGTGAGATCCTCAAGCTAAAGTTACAGCTTCAGGAAGGCGCTCGGGATGCACCGGCCGCAGCTAATGACGTTTTGCCTGTACCCAGCACTTCCTCACCGCTGAACCCACAGAAGCTACTTCCCCTATTTGATGAAAAACGCGACGACTTGCATGCGTACTTGCAAAGATTTGAGCGAGTAGCAACCGGTCAGGATTGGCCGCAAGAGAAATGGGCCCTTGCGGTGAGCATGTGCCTCACGGGCGACGCTTTAACTGTGATCGGTCGGATGACTGCCGCCGATTCTTTAGATTATCAGAAAGTGAAGAAAGCCTTGCTTCAGAGGTTCCAATTTACGGCGCAAGGTTACCAAGACAAGTTTCGGAAGGCGATGGCGAAACTGGATCGCAGTTAGCCGTAAGGATTGCGAGTTATTTTGATCACTGGATCGACATGGCCAACGTGTCGAAAACGTACGAAGGACTACGTGATCATATAATCTCCGAGCAGTTCCTACGCTGTTGCCAACCGAAACTCGTTATCTTCTTGAAGGAACGAGAGTGCAAAGCTCTGGACGAGCTTGCTAAGCTGACTGATCGCTTCCTTGAAGCACAGAGTTTGCAGAACATCGGAAAAAATCCCGATAACGTGAAGGACTTCAATGGGAACCCTAACGAGGCGTCCCGAAAACCGCAAGTCAAGTGCATGCTCTGCAATCGATTCGGCCATTCGGCTCCCGACTGCCGCAGCTCACCTAAACAAATGTCTAAATGCAAGTTGTGCGGCAAACCTGGACACATAGCTGAAAATTGCAGAGGTCAGCGCGCAGACCACAAACCGACTTCGTCCTGTGCATTCACGAAACCACCAACGACTGGGCCTCGTCCGGGCAAAACATCCAAGTGCACTAGGAAGCAAACTAGCCGCTCAAGTAACGACAACGAGAGCACGAAAAAGGCTGTACCTTTCCTAAGCGAGGGGATGCCACTAGTTGAAGGGCGACTGCTAGGACGAAAGGTTCGCGTGCTTCGGGACACAGGCTGCAATACGGCAATTGTCAAGCGAGAACTCGTTCCAGAGAAGTACTTGACGGGCAAAACAAGCAATGTTGTTTTGCTTGACGGATCAACCAGTCACCTCCCTGAAGCCATCGTACAAGTGGAAACGCCTTACTTTTCAGGCAAGATAAAAGTGGCTTGTATGAACCACCCGCTGTACGACGTGGTTTTAGGAAACCTTCCAGGTGTCAGGGGACCATACGATCCTGATGTTGACTGGGAGAAAGCCATTGCGACTGAGGAAGAGGAGGAGTTGGGGAAGAACCCGAATGTGACCACGAATCTTCCACAGGCTTCAAGCGTGGCTAAAGCCAAAGTGAAGCAGCAAAAACAAAACAAGATGCATCCCCTGTGCGTCCCAGAAGTTGCCTCAAGTGAGGTTACCAAAGCACAACTTATGGAAGAGCAGCAGAAGGACCCGAAGCTGAAATCGCTTTTTGCTAAAGTGAACAGAGAATTCAGATCGGGAAAAGGCCACAGTTATGAGTTCGTCGAAGAAAATGGATTGCTCTGCCGTCGATACCGTCTTGTGACGGGAAGAACGTTTAAGCAGGTGGTCGTTCCGAAGGTGTTAAGACAGAATATTTTAGAAGTTGCCCATGACAGCATCATGGCTGGACATCAAGGAATTAAAAGAACAACTGATCGTATCTTGCAAGAATTCTACTGGCCAGACTTACACGGAGACGTAAAGCGCTTCGTGAAATCCTGTGACCTATGCCAGCGAACAACACCTAAAGGCAAAGTAGGAGTTGCTCCACTGGGCAACATGCCTCTGATCCGCACTCCGTTTGAAAGAGTTGCAGTGGATCTGATCGGCCCCTTTTCACCAGTGTCGGGCCGCGGAAACCGATACGTACTGACGCTGATTGACTTCGCAACTAGGTATCCGGACGCTGTAGCACTTCCTGCAATTGACGCCGTTCATGTTGCCGAAGCGCTCATCGAAATTTTTTCTCGCATCGGTTTACCCAAAGAAATGGTCACCGACCAAGGAGCAAGCTTTACTTCCGACTTAATGAAAGAGGTTAGTCGACTTCTCTCCGTGAAGCTGCTCAAGACGACGCCGTACCATGCCATGGCGAATGGTCTCGTCGAGAAATTCAACGGCACCCTGAAGATGATGTTAAAGAGAATGTGCCAAGAAAGACCACGATCATGGGACCGGTACCTCGCCCTGTTGCTTTTTGCATACCGAGAAGTACCACAGGCCAGCCTCGGGTTCTCTCCCTTTCAGCTTATCTACGGTCGTCATGTCCGAGGACCGCTGACAGTACTAAGAGAGCTGTGGACGAATGAGGGACTCGACGGAGAAACACGAACGACATATACGTATGTCTTTGACTTGCGAAATCGGCTGGAGGAGACGTGCAAGATCGCTCATGAAGAATTAGAGAAAGCTCGCGCCAAGCAAAAAACGCACTACGACAAGAAAAGCCGACCAAGGAAATTACGTTCAGGCGACAAAGTCCTTATATTGTTACCAACCGAGGCCAATAAGCTTCTGATGCAATGGAAAGGACCATTCCCAGTAATTGAGCGAAGAAATGACGTGGACTACGTCATTGATGTGTTTGGGAAAACCAAGATATTCCATATAAATATGCTAAAGAAGTACGAAGAGCGCGAGCCTAGCCAGCCCCAACAGGTGTCGGTTGTAACAGAAATTAACGAAAGCACCACCGAAGGACAAGACGAAGTGAATCATATGCCATTATTGAACCTGCATCGCACGCAATTTTGCACCGATGTCAGCCTATCCACGGGCCTCACTGCCGAACAGGTTGAAGAAGTGGAATGCTTAATGGAAGACTATGCGGACATCTTTTCAGATTTGCCTGGAAAGACTGCGCTCGTGGAGTGTTCCCTTCGACTCACCTCCGATAAACCGGTGCACGTTCCTCAGTACCCCATACCATTTGCACTCCAAGAAAAGGTCGAGAACGAAGTGCAAGAGATGCTTAGGTTGGGCATCATTGAGAAGTCCACGTCACCATACCACGCACCTATTGTAGTGGTAAAGAAACCAGACAACTCGCTTCGTCTCTGCATAGATTTCAGGGAGCTGAACAAGATACTCATCCCAGATTGCGAGCCAATACCGCGCATTGATGTCGTGCTTGCGCTTGTTGGTCAAAAGCGGATATTTTCCAAATTTGACTTCACAAAAGGGTATTGGCAAGTACCAATGTCTGCAGAGAGCCGTGAGAAAACCGCTTTCTCCAGCATGTCTGGTCTCTACCACTTTATTTACATGCCTTTCGGCATCAAGACGGCTCCAGCAGTCTTTGCGCGCCTCATGAGAAATGTACTGGGCGGTGTCGAAAACGTTCATCATTACTTCGACGATGTCGTCATCGCTACCGACACATGGCAAGAACACCTAGACACCCTCAGAAAAGTGTTTGATCGAATCAAACAAGCCAACCTCACGATCAAGCCGACCAAATGCGAAATAGGAGAGAGCAGCATAGTGTTTTTGGGACATCGCATCGGGAAGGCTACAGTCGAACCCCTTCACAAAACACTGGAGAAGATCCTCGCTGCTAAACGCCCTGCAAGCAAGAAGGCCGTGCAATCGTTCCTTGGCTTGACTGGCTACTACCGAAAGTTCATACCCAACTACGCGGAAATAACAAAGCCATTGACTGACCTTACAAGAAAGGGACAAAGCCACAATCTATCGTGGGGCCCAGCCCAAGAGGTAGCGTTCACAACTCTAAAGGGGAAGCTCGGCGATGCGCCAATCCTCGTCGCTCCCGATCTTTCAAAGGAGTTCGTGCTTCGCACCGACGCCTCGAATACGAGCCTGGGGGGCAGTATTGCTTCAAATGGGCAACGATCAAGTGCTACACCCTGTCGCTTACGCTAGTCGTAACCTCTTGCCCAGGGAGACCCGCTATTCTACAATCGAGCGGGAGTGCCTCGCACTTGTATGGGCAATACAGAAGTTCCACGTTTACTTGTATGGAAAGACTTTCATCGTGCAGTCCGATCACCAGCCACTGCAGTATTTGAATTCTGCCAAACACCTCAACAATAGGGTGCTGCGATGGAGTCTCCTGCTGCAAGAATATTCCTTTTATGTCCAATACATAAAAGGCTCTGACAACGTAGGAGCAGACTACATGAGTCGTGCTTAACCTGTAAAAACGAGCTGAACCGCATAAACTGAAACCGTGCTGTGCATGAACTCTTTCATCTCGCGCTTATATCTCTAGAATAGTTGTAAACAACTTTCTTGAAAACGGGGGGTATTGTGATGATATGTGGTTGCGCGGGTTAGAAATAGGCAAGAACAAAACAGTGCGCCGTGCGGTGGCGACTCGTGTGACGACCAGTGCGGCTTGTTTAATGTGTGCGCCGTGCGGGGGGCGAACCGTGTATGTGCCGTGCGGTGGCTGTGCCGTGCGGTGGCGAAGAGGAGGATGATCTGGTGCGCGGCGTGGCTCGAGAGGACGGGCCAGTGCGTGAGCCGTGCGCGAGGATCGGGTTCCAAGGCTGTCTCCTTCGCTGGGCGTCAGGTCCATGGGAGAACCCGCAGCTCTACCTCCGGTCACCTCAGCGTAACGGAAGCACTCCTACCTGTTCCGCCAGGACAAGATCGGGCAAGGGACCGGGCACGAGACCGGGCCAAGCCTCGCTGCTGTGTGCCGACGGGCGTTCTCGGGATTCGGCCCGCGAGCACGAGGAGGCCGACTACGTCTGCCGGAAGCAGTTCCCGTGGCCGAACTCCTGGGTCAACGACCGCGACTCCACGCGTCCACAACGCCCACCGAGCTACGGCATCGGACGCTCGACGCCTTCGACCCGGCGACCTCGTCGGCTACACCAAACCGTATGACAATATTTGACTTTCGCGCGTAGCGGGCAGGGTATCAAATGTGACCGTGTTTTTCTAGTCGTTAACACTGTTAGCATGTGTAAATAAGTCCAACGTGTGCTCGTTCACCTGTGTGCTGTCTGATTCTTTCTGGAGCGAATCCTGAACCCGAAAATAACATCACAGTTACAACATGGATAACGTTCGGTCCCTGTCACGTTAGTTGTGAAATCCTTTCCACCATTTACGTGTGGCGCATATCCGTATACCGCGGCCCGTGATATGCGGGTACGCGCCACTGGTGTTTCACGGTCTGTAAAATTTCAGACTCTGGAAATCCTTCTACCGTCTGGCCAGGAAAAAAATTTCCACCGCTCCACCCCAAATTGAACAAGCCTCAGGCAAGCACACTCAGACTTCTCCAAACCCGTTCTTATCCCACTCCTCGGTCCCTCAATAGGATAGACCCCCCACTATTCACCGTCGTGCCTCAAATGTGGCCACGGCTCATGTTCTTTCGCTCATATGCTCTTGCTGTGCCCAGCCCTTAATGCCTATCTACCCATCACGAAGGAACAATGGGATGAATTCCTGACGAGCGACAGTCTTCCCACTCAACTCCAGGCCGTCCAGAGGGCCCACGACATCGCGACGGAACTTCGACTTCCGGATTCCACCGTGGGAGGAGCCACCGACTTGATCTGGGGGGGGGGGGAGGGGGGGGGGGGGGCTCTGGTTTTCCTAAATATCAGTTCTTGTCATCTCATGTTTGGAAATCTTAACGCGAGAGAGTAAAGGTGCTCATGTCGTAGGAAATGTGGCGCCGGTGTCGGCGGCGTTGTCGATAAAATGTCCCGATAGGGGCTAAGAATAAACACCACGGCTCGCTCCTTGGAATTGGAAGCTAAGCATTCTGCATGGCAGTCAAGTATTTGCGTACGACAGAGCCACGCCAGTGCTTCAAACTGCTTAGGAAAAATGCCCTATAGAAGCGTCATGTCAGGGCAACGTCAGTGTGATAGCAGTTCTGGCTATCCGCAGTTATATCAATGTAGTAAACGTTACATATCTACGCCTATGACTCCTCAAGCTCAAGTGAGGCGTTGGGTGATTCGCTACTGACGCACATCGCTACTGACGCACGTCACCACAGCGCAGTGAGTACATCGTGGCGATAAAACTGACGTCTCCGCCCTAACGGGAGTGCCGACGGTACGTCATAGTCAGACCATGAGCTAGCCTTTGGTCGCCAGTGTACTCGGCTTTCCTTGTGAGCACACAACGTGCGCGCAACTATACACAATTTACACAACGACATCGATGCATATCGCAACGCTTGGCGCAGAGCAAAACCGGCATAGGCTGCTACACGCTGATCGCTTCGGACGAAACTGATTACCACACTGCGTGGGATCTACCGGATTTTATACTTGTTTTATTTCTTGTGTTTTGGAAGCATTTTTCTGAATGTGCGGCAATTTTTTAGAGCAAACTGAATTAAAAACAATAAAAAAACATGTGGCTGATAGCGTACCCCTAGTTCGTGATCTATATTACTGGAACCGGTAGACCGTAACTTCTACGAGAAACGAAAGTGCACGACTGAATAATGATCCAGGTTTCATGATTTCGATTTTAAAAATTACTTTTCTTCGCATATACAAATTTACGAAATATGCCCTTTCATTTCAAGGCAGGGTCTGCTTGAAATCTATTTCAGTGCAGCACAATGTTGAAGTTCATCATCCGGAAAGTGTGCGACATACTACATTTACCTTCCGGTTATTTTTGTGCAAAGAAACGCACAACGGGCAGTGCATTTTTGCCGGAAGTTTGACGGCGCATATATCCTGATGCCGTCGTTATCCCTATAGGATTTCATTTGCCGCGTAAAAAACATTTGCACTGTTTAGTAGCTTCGCAAAAAGGATTGCGTCATCTTCTCATGAGATATAAGTAAATTGTAATCAAAAGAAAAGTAGAACTTTGTCTATACCCTAGAAACCAGTTTTGTGTGCAAGATATACCGCACTGTACGTATTGGCTAAGAGAAATCTTTAGACCAAATAGAAAACGAATGTAATCGAGTATTGAATGCTTTTGAAAAAGCAGTAAAGAACGATGATTATCATAATTAATGTAAAACAATGATAATATCGTATCATTAATTAATAACGTTGGAGAATCTCGGTAGCCATATTGTGGGCTATCAGGGAATTATCGACTTCTCAGAAAAACCATGGAGAAACTAATAGTTGCCCGCTCCCCTAGAAATGCCTCGCAGGAGGATAAGTCAAGTTATCACAGTTTAACCACTGAAGTCTGGCTCGCAAACCAACGGGGCAACTGCGTACCTTGTCACATGTTTTGACCATGCTACGACCGTGTATCAAATGATACTTACTATGCGTTTCCTCAAATTTTATAATATCATTGGCTACTTGGTTGGGATTGTGCGTGAAAAACGCCTTTCCTAGAAGTCGTGTTCCTACACATGTGCGTGATTCTCCTCGAACGGATAGTGACACGATATTGCTTTTTTTTTTCTTCTTAGTTTTTTTTTTCTTTTTGCTTTTGTCTCTCTTACATTGCTCTTCATTTTCGTGTCCTGGACTTCCAAGTCATTAGACAAAGGCTGACAGGCACCAGTTTGCTATATATTTGATTGTTTTAAACAATTAAGCATTTATTTCAGTGAGTTTTGGTCACCAGTGCTGGAGGCTATATAATACTGTGCGGTGACGTCATGACGCGGGAGATAGTCAAGTTGGTGTGACGTTTAGACCTCTGTTTCTCGCTGACTATGCTCTAGCGTACTCTTCCTCTGTCCCATCTTGCTCTATCATTACAGTGACTCCATTATGACCTTTATTCGAAGACAATAGACAATCCTTAACTATTCATGAAATATATAACGAAAAGATTGTAGTTTCGAATAAGGCCTATTAATTTGGAAGAAAGAAACGAACAGGGCACGATTAATTTCGTAACTTGAAGTTCTACAGTATTCGCTCGGTACCTGGAAAAGATGCCATAAAATGAAAGAAAAAAAATATTGTCGGACCCTTAAGGTTTGCCTTTAAGAGTTGAACGCGATAGCGATATCCTTATCCCTAGTGCGTACTTCAATCACTTAGTGCATACTATGTAATGGGCAGCATTACTTTAAACCACGAGCAATTATGCGCGTGAAATATTTTCGAACTTGCTATGTGCCCACTACGGGGTCTTAAGGGAATACGCGCAGTAAGGTGTGTGCCGTTTGTAATGGGTGGCTGGCTTTAAACCATGATGTCGTTGTGATAGTCACATGTTCCGACGACCCGATGGCAATGTACGCTTGTACCACGCAATATTACTGCGATATTACATGTTGTATTGTGACGCCCGTATGCAGGACGCGTGTGTTTGTAAAGCATGAAAGTTATTTTCGCTACATTTCCAAGCAGAGGAAGTTATTTCTGCTGTATTTCCAAGCAGACGTGTGTCTGTGTGGTAGAACACCTGCTTGCCACGCAGACGGCCAGGGTTCGATCCTCACTTGGTCGCAGAAATATTTATTATTTATTTTATTTGCATCTTTTTCGATTTTTTCGGTCACGGACAAGATGATGATTTTTCGCTAACATCTGCCGACGCCGACACCGGAATTTCTGCGAAACGAGCTCTTTAACGCTCTCGCGTTAAAAAATGTTTAGGCTCAAGTGTGCTTCCATTAGAACTTGAAGTAGCCTAAGGAACATAGCCTGTTATTGACACGATGTCAGTATGAATTCTCGCTGTTGTTGTGCATGCATGCCTTTTCCGCCCTTTGATCAGACACTAACATTGAAACTTTAGTTCTTCGGAAGGTTCAGCAGCGCACTCAGCATTTCTATCATGGAAAAAGGAAGTAGGGGGGTGGGGGGGAGAGAAGCCGGCATCTCGTAAAATGCTCCATTTCCTTGCTTAGGTGAACGAATCTAACCGCAGATAAAATTCAAATGCAATACTGAGATCAAAGATGATGATGGTGATTACGACTTTTGTAGTCTTGAAATAGCTTGACAGGGCCAAGAATCAGCTCTGCAAAGCAGTGCACATCAAACAGACTGCCTTAATTAATGAAGCCCATGCAAAACGCACTAGTTTATACAAGAAATGCACTTTTCCCGCATATTTGCTAGCGTGCCGACAGCTGCGCGTCATAAAAGGGCTCTCCTGTAGTGATCAAAGGCGCAAGAAAAGAAGAATCATATCGCCAAGCGGTGAAAAGTAGGGACGTCATCTTTTTTCGCCTAAAGCTGCTTCAATTCACTTCATTGCAGATACATCGAGAATGCACTTTGCACTCATTTAGCTTGCAAAGAATGAATGAGTGAATACTACACATTTCTTGAGCAAATCAGGAAAAGTTGACTTCAAGCCAGCTTTTTAGTTGCAATGACAGCATCAACAGAACCCTTGTAGGCATACGTTGGACACCAGGTAAATTTAACACTGGAGCAGTGGGGCAGGTGGGGGGTAGGGGGCTGGGGGGCAGTAATATGTCGACCCTACTGGAGGTGTCTCACCCCGAACCCCCCCCCCCCCCCGCGTTGGTGCACCACAGGCGAGGGGCTAAAAAGCTATCACTTGCGGTGCCGCACCTCAGAGTGCTGCAATACGTAGCATTAGTACGGCATACTGGCTACCGTATTTACCTTTTCTAACTCGTGTTTGCGTCTTTTCTTCACCTGCGCAGTACATGGTCGGGCAGTAGTTCGTACAAAGCAAGCTGCACCGGCTAGAAAATAAACTAAGTAAACGATAAGAAAAGTGAGAAACGTTAAAAGTATTTTTACCAATGACACGCAGTGGCAAGCGCCGCTTTCAACTCAGTTCCTTTTTTTTCCCTCTGCATTCCAGTAGAAACGTGTTGGCAGCCGCGCCTCCTGCCCAAATTGCTCGCCGCTTAGAAACTTGCCGAAGAGGCTTGCGCGGTGACGACCAGCCGAAATGTGCCGTTCGCGTGAGTTCAGTTGCCGCAATTCTTCGTTTTGAGAAAACGTTAAGACGTCCCCCCCCGGAGCGAGACCAGGCAGTGATGAACATGATTTGCCGTTGAACTTTGGTTCGGAGGTTTTGGCCGCAGAAATGTGGGGCTTGAAGTCGCGTCTGCCTCCCAGAGGAACTTGCGAAAATAACAATGTTTATTTTCGCAAGCGCACATTACCAGCGAAAAAAAAAAAGTGACACTGTTCTACCCAGATTGACAGTAATAACCAGAGCTTAGCGCCCACAACAGCCCACTGAAAACACGTCCTGCGATTGCAGTTTATTGTACACAAAAGTGCCAATATATTTTAGGCATGGCGGGGACTCATTCAAGTCATTTGCCAACTTTAAGGAAAGCAAATGCAACCAACAATCCTTTCTCCTGCTTTGCTTCGTAAGTATTTTTTTGTTTTTGTTTTTGTGTTTTTAAGTGCCAAGCACTTTACGCGGCCGGGCTGTAGGCTGTGATCGTATGCTCTCGTCGTCGCTTGGCGTAACACAGGCAAAACAACGAATAGCATAGCAATCTGTAGCACATTGAGCACGCGCTCGCCCCAGAGAGAACTCTTCTTCCTTTTGTTTTTGGAGCACCTTGATGATGATATTAAGTGCGGAGCACTTCAGGAGCAAAACGATGTATAAAAATTGAAAAAGGGAGAGCAAGGGATAAATAGAAAGAGAGCGAAATAAAGGATAAAAAATGGGAAGTAATATCGAAATAAATAGAAATAAAGAGAAGAAGGCAGAAAAACTGTAAAATACAGAAAAAAGAAAGAGAGGAGAAAATAAAGAGAAAACCGAGGAAAAACAAAGAACGGTGCCCAGCTCCACCCTTCCACGAGTGCGAAGCTTGCTTGCTTGCTTGAACCTTGTTTTTGGCACTTACCCACTTCGGGGGATTGGCCATGAACCGGCGGTTAATATAGTGATATAGACTAGACTTTAGACGAAGAAGAAAAACTAATCGGTTGACTGGGGAATATAGAAAAAAACACGTTTTCAGACGCTTATTTTATGTACCAATATAATACTTATAGAACAATACAGTGGTATGCAATGAACTACTCAGAGAAAGACAAGTGCAGAAAGTTGAATGAAGATAAATTAGCTCGGAATTCTTTTAGTGTCGCCAAGAAATTCACATACGGCGAAGCAGATGTTCCTGTTGCTGTGGCCCAGAGGAGAAGCCCCAAGTGAAAGAATATTTTCCGAATTAAGAGCAATTCCTAAGTTTCTGAATAATATTTCGAAATGTTTTTTTTTCTATGCCTAATGAAACGACGACAAGTTAGTAAAAAGTGATCGATGTTTTCTGGCTCTTGACAGAAAAAGCATAGGGGAGGTGGCACCAAACCAGACCAGTATTAATAAAAATATAGAGGACGTATACGGCATGGAAACTTTGCAAAATACACCTCCAATTTACGAGTGGGACACCATTTATTATTCCAAGCAAAAGAAAGATGACCATATTCCTGAACTGGTAATTTGAAGCTGCCTTAATTTTCTTTTTTTTTTCTTTTTTTTATTTTGCGAAGTGCATGTTGATAGCCTATTGCACACTGCCTCCAGTGCCCACTGTTGCTGAAACCCTGAACTACAACTACAAGCCTGCGGCACTTGAATAAATCAAAATAATAATGGGGCAAACGGTGCAAGCGCATACATATTCAGCACATTTAATATTAACGCAAGTGGCGGCTAAAGTCCTGAAACTCTTCTTTTATTTTTATATTTAAAAACATGGGAATGTAGGTGGCGTTAGAGCTATAACAATGTCGTGATATTCGCATTGGAGAAACACACAAAAACAAGAAAATCGAGAAAGAATAAAATGGTAAGAAAAGGGAAGAATGAATAATCAGGAGCATTTTTTATACATGTGATCACTGGTGCATATTAAATACCATTAAAGGCACAGTCCAATATTTACAGAGTGCTGGCACTTCAACTTTCGCAGAAGCTGACAGCGAGAGAACGAGAAACAATGTTTAGAAAACCAGGGAGATCGCGAATAGTTATTTATGGTTATGCGTGAAGAACCAAATGAATACAACAGACAGTTAAGAAAGGGCGTCTTTTTTCGTCAAATTTAATTCGTTTTAATTTATGTCATAACTTGAGTGCTATAGTTAGGAACAACAGAAAATGACTCCATTCGTTTACTTGGCTTAATTGTTTGTCGGGTTCATTTGATTGTGTCTAAGAAAGACGCGAGTCCCTCGAACAACTCCCCTTCTTTCGTTGTTGCATGCGAAGGTATGCTAGAGTGACCCAAAAGCTCCACACAAAGTCTTGTCTCCGCTCAAAGTTTATTTCAGATTCTGAAACGCCCTCTGCCGAGTGCTTGCCTACCTTAAGAGTGCCTGTTCAAATCGCATATTAGTAGCACCGGTGCACCGGAAAAACGCCAGAGGCCATTGTGCACTATATCCAATCATAACATCCGAACGCCTTCGCAAACAGGTTGCCATCCTGACCTCTCAGCTTTAATGAGACTACTGTTCACCATTGGTTTAAAGAATTGGTGCACAGCTTGACGAAGTGACCGACGCTCGGCGCCCAGCGCAAAGTACTCGCTTATGTCTTCTTGGACCGCACATACTTTCTCCGCATGTTGTATTCCCAGCACCACGCCATGAACACACGTCAAGCTCAGCAACTGATCTATTGCGACCTCAGTGGCGTGCTTGTGTCAATATGCGCTCTCTGTAGAAGCGTCACTCTTCGTTCCCTTTTCTTTCATTATTTTTATCCCCGTTCCCCAAGTTCAGGGTAGCAAACAATACGAGCGTCTGGTTCACCTCCCCGCCTTTCCATTTCCTCTCCCTTTTTTTCTTTTCTCTGAGAGTCGTCGAAGGGATGCGCAAGCACTTGCTAATAATAACTTGCTGTTCCATTTGTTGTATGTTGCTGTCTTGAGGCGAGTAGCGCACTCTATTTTTTTCATACAATACAATTAAAAATTATTTCTGGGGTTTTACGTGTGGAAACCACAATATGATTATGAGGCATGCTCTAGTGGAGGGCTCTGGAAATTCTGACCACCCGAGGCTCATTAACGCACGCCGAAATTTATGTACACGGGCCTCTAGCATTTCGCCACTATCTAAATGCGACCGCCGCGATCGGGATCGCAACCATGTCTTTCGTTCCAGCTTCCAAGCACCGAAACCACTGCACTTACACTTCAAATGGGGATTGAAACGTTTAAAAACTTGAGCTACAAAGTTAACCACGCAAAAATTCCTGTCTGCTACCAAGTGAGTTGACCACGCATTAGCATATCTGCTTTGTTGATTAGTATCGCATTGTGAAACAAAGAAATACACTACGAATGACAGCGCATCTTATGCAGTTTCAGTCATGACCTAACAATGGCAATGGAAGGGTAGACAGATAATCATTTACTCATTTATTTCCTATCGTATTTACCGTTAATCAAGATGCACTGGTCGACCAAGGAGGCGCTTAGCAAATATTCGGCACAACTACCATGACCAATACCTTAATCAGGAACAAGACGACACTCTGTAGTATCAGTTTCGTATACCGACAGGTCCTCCCATATCGCCATATATCACCATAAGAGATGGCGCTCTGTTTGATTATAACAGGCCCTTGTGCCAAAAAAATGCGATACAACAATCATCAATTATGTAAGAAAAAAACGAAGAAGATCCTGCATTTTATCCTAAATGTATACTTTTTTACAGAACGCTGCATTTTTCGTATTAATTTTACGCCGATAAACCCATTGAGACAAAAAGTCACAATGCGTTGCGCACTGCCTATATCGTCCACCTGACTGCTCCTACAACTTTACTCGACTGTTGATGTCTTTATACGAAAGATTTGAATTACCTTGCGAGCTTCGTAATGAGAAAGGAAGCCACGCGCAACTTCCAAAATGGAATTAGCAATTTTGGCGCAACTTTTACTAAAGTGGTTTACAAGGCAAAGCATTACAATTTTCGCTCACCTCCTGACGTGGGCTATTTTTCTACAGAATTCGTTTGACCTTGCGTCGTCACTGTATCGCTTGCTCTTGCTTCGTTTTTAAAATCGCTTGCTCTAGTCATTTGCTTGGCCTGCTATCGGTATAGCAGTATGCACAGTGGAGTTAAAATGAAACAGGGCATGAAAATGGTCCGCATGCCCATCTATTTGATCAATTACCTAATGCTAAAGGAGACAGAAGTTTAAGGTAAGATAGAAGCTTGCAAAGATGCAAAATCTGTCAACAGGAGGTGTAGATTGAGCAAGCGTCTCGACACGCAGACTTGTCTTTGTCAATGGAGGAACTGTTTGGTGGAGGTAGCGGTTGTGGTAGAGAAAAGACAGTGTTTGCGAAAACGAACACCCTTTCTGCCTATTTGGTGTATATCACCATCTCACCGGAAAGTGAAATTGCCTGCCTGGGCCAGTATCAGGCCACTGCTCTCACATTATGTCCACAACTACAGATCGATCAGCCGCCTTTGAACGACCTATGTATTATTCGCAAAGATAATCTCGGATAGTATAAAAGGTACACTTGATTTTAATCAACATAGAGAAGAAGCTGGTTTTAGGAAGAGGGTACTCTACCATGGATTAAATTCATGCGGATAATCAAATAATTGAGCAATCTGCCGAATACAATATGCCCCTCTCTACGGCATTCATAGATTGCGACTAGGCATTAAACTCGGCAGTGATACTAGTGGTTCTTGGGACACTGCCTCGACAAGCAGTACTTGATACATATTTGAATTCCATAGTCAACGTATAAGGTGATTCCACAATTATTCTGCTTCTCATTAAGAAAATAAAAGAAAAGACGATACAGATAGGGATCCGCCAGGAGATAAATACCTCCCATGCTATTCACTGCCTGTCTAAATAAAGTATTCGAACAAATAGATTTCGAAGAAATAGGGAGTAGTATTAACTGAGAACATGTTAACAATCTGTGGTTTGCAGACCATATATCATACGCTTCAGCGAGTGCGGCGAAGAGTTACAAAAAAAGTTACAGAAGAATTAAACCACTGAAGTATGTAAGTAGGGTTGAAGATGAGTACGCAGAAAACAAAGATAATGCTATGTGTTTTAACGAAAGAATGACAATTCATGATAGAAAACTGGACCTATGTCTGTCCAGGCCAAATGTTAACAGTGTAGCCTACTCATGTTAGGGAAATCCACCAAAGAATAAGGATCGATTGATACGCATACGGTAGTCATTCTCAACTCATGACCGGTAATTTACCGCAGAGAAAAGAGAAGGACGGAGAAAACATTTGCATTTTGCCAATCCGGACATATGGCGCAGAAACCTAGAGAATAACGAAGAAAGTCGAGAAGTAGGTAAGGATCACACAGCGTGCGATGGAACGAAAAATGATAGGCGTAACTTTAAGAGATGGGAAGAGATCGGAGTGAGTGAGATAACAAATAGGGGTAATGATTTTAAGAACAACGAAACAGACAAAGACGGACAAAGATAACACACACACACAGCGCTGTGTGTACCTTCGCCAGTCTTTGTCTCTTGCGCCGTTCTTACATTCACTATGTACTACCAACATGCTCAAATTTCTACCCTTCATAAAAAGGGGTGGCCGATATCTATAGCAGATATTTAAAGCAAATGATGTAGCTGGGCAGGCCACGTTATGGGGAGGGCAGAGAACAGATGGTCAGTTAGAACATCGCAATAGATACTGGGAGATAGGAAGCGTGGACGAGGACGGTGAAGAGTAAGGTGAAGGTACGAAATTGAGAAATTCAGAGGCATGAAACGGAATCACGCAGCTCACGCAGGACTGGGTGGGTTGAAGGTCATTACGTGGGACCTTCGTCCAGGCAGTGGACATAAGACAGGCTGAGGATGATTGCTTTCCTTAGCACCGTGTAAACGCTTTCAGGCCTCTTCCCATAGTGACGAAAGCAGAAGAAGATATGGGAGGAAATGCCGAATAAGAGAGGGGGGCGGGTGGAGAAAAGCCGTGGTTGGAGGCTATTCAGATAACTTCGTGCGGTAAATCGTGACGCTAAGTGGGAGAAATCCCAAATACAGGAACAGGAAGGGCAGAGAGATGCCGAGAAGGTATCCGGGTTGTGTTCGTGTTGACAGGGCAGGAGAGAAGGCGGGGTGGTTGAGGGGGGGCTTTTCAATGTATCACGTATTTGGGGGGTGACAAAAATTGCGTTATTGTATTTCACCTAAAAATGTATCACATGTGGGCAGCAACTTAACGTGAGAATTACATGGCCAGAATGGTTAAGAGTGCTCAGATAAGAGGATTAAGTAAGACCGTTGTGTACCTATTATATCGGACAGGTTAGAGAGCACCCTTGAAAAAGGTTTATGCTTCTGATAATGCTAAAGAAGGTCTGTGTATTTTTGGTAACCGACACATGTGATCAGCAGGAGGATATGAGCCCTTACCATCACAATCAATATTATTATTGCCTTCTTTTACTTACGGTTATTCTCAACGACGCGAATCTTCGTTAAGCTCTAGTTATCCTCACCGCTCAAGCAGTCTGAACATAGAGTAAGATCCACGATCACTTTCTGAACTTGTCCTGGCAGTTCACATGAATAGGCCTGAGAATGATGATAATACCCGCCTTTCATTGAGCGCGATTAGTATTGACATCAGCTGAGAGAAAGAAAAGCTTGGATGTTTGCACTCAGTCGTTTGCTGATTATTTACTTTGTTCCATAACAATTGTCGAAAGTTTCCCTTTCATTAAAGTAATTAGATAGGCTTTACCAGAGAATGTACTAAATGAGCTTGTTTTGTAAGGAAACAGGGTAAACACGTGGCGTGGTTGAACTCAATGGGCCTGACAGATTTTGCAGTAATTTTACAAGCAAAATACTATAAATGCGCACGCTTCAAGGCATTAGCGGTTAACTACTAGAACACACACACATACGTGCACGCAGGATGTTGTGTTCAAGGCAGCGAGATTTGTGGGCCATCGTAGGTTAACAACAAACCTTTAAGCAAGGCATTTGGTGGAATGAATCGGCACAGCTTCGCTCAAAACATTTTTTAAAAACTAACTTCAGAAAAGTACGCCATACTTGAGAACGTAGATACATAAAAAAGCAGTACTAGTATTTTTTAGCCATCCTACTCTGTTTTTTTATTTCTTACGATTAAAGAGAAGGTTTCTTACTTGGTAGGAACCACCAGCTGCTGCTTTTCTTCAGAGACTTGCTTCACAAGTACTCGGTTTGAGTATTTGGGTCATGTGTGCACGCACAAGTTTCATCTGTTGGTTTGCGGTTTAGCAAGCCGGCATACTATAAAATGTGCAAAATTTTGGTTCCTCAATAAGTGGTTGCCTACCAGCTCACGCAGTTCGCAAGCCTTAAAAGTTGCCAGGTCTTTGGCTCGGGTCATTATTAGAGCAAAATTAAATGTGCGGTTACTCCAACACTTTTTCCAAATGCGTTTGCACGCGCCAGTTTATTACATGCTCATAATACGAACCCCTCGGCGCTCCTCCTTTGTAAGCATGAGTGTCAAGAGTGGTTTTAGTCCGCCGTGGCGGAGCAGTGGTTATGGTGCTCGGCTGCTGACCCGAAGGTCGCGGGTTCGATCTCGGCTGCGGCGGTAGCTTTTCGATGGAGGCAAAGTCGTAAAGGCCCATGTACTGTGCGGTGTCAGGGACACGTTAAAGAACCCTCAATGGTCGAAATTTCTGGAACACTCCACTACGACGTCTCTCATAATCATATGATTTTACAGCGTAAAACCCCAGATATTAATGTTAATATTAATAGGAGTTCTTTTTAGGCACCTTTTCACTAAGAATATCCTCTGTGGATGCAACATTAATTTAGAGTCCATGAGAAGAGGACGTACAGGAGATCCTGATCACTGCTCGATTTTGATGAACTTTTGGCGAAAGCTTTGTCCCAGAAAAAATATCTTAAAGCTATAATGCCGCGACAAAAAAAAAAATTGTTTCCCTCAGAGAAATATAAAAAAAAATCCACGCATCTCCATGCAGTGAACAATGACGAGCGGGCAAGCTAGGTCCTAAGGTCCATGATGTCTACGTTGAAGTCGCCGACTAGTATAAAGGGTTTGTGCTTGTAGGTTCGGCAACAACTTATGATTGATATTAGTGTATTCTTAAACCTTTTCTTTTAGGAGCGAAGCTCCTTAGGCCCGCACCCCACCGTCGCCGTCGATTTCCTCTTAAATCACCGTGGCCGCTGATGGAAATCTTTAGGCCTTGAGTGGTTTGGTTCTAGCGCACCAGAAATTCGAGGTTAAAATAAATAAGGTCTGTGCACAACTGGTTATAATGGTTGTCTTCACTTCCACCACCTTTATCGTGAATTGTGAAATGACAACAACCATTCTAGCGCACTACGGGCGCTGTGTCGAAGGTAGTAGCAGACGCTCTCTCCCCACCCTGCGCCGGCGCAAAAAGACGATAAAACGCTGCGCGTGCCGAACTCCGCGTGCGGCGTTCCGTCGCCGCCGCCGCGACGGAACGTAGGTCGTGCCACTAACCCTTTGCATATCGTTAATCCATTGCGGTTAAGAATTGTTGGCACGCCTTTTTTTTTTCTTGATGACAACGTCGATATTAAACAGTTCTCGATAAACTTTTCCACTTTAGAAGTGTTTTGACAGCGCCTTCACTTCCAGGGTCCACCAATGACCCCTCACCCCAGCACCGCTTCATTCTTTTTGGAAGTCTCAGCCCACATGCCCCCCGATTTCCATCACGCATGGTGGCCTCCTTGCGGTGTTGAAGCTGAAAGTGAGGGAAAAGGAAAGAGGGGGGTTGAAAGGCGACTGGGAGGCGCCCCCCATGGAACGCTCAAATGGACGGAAAAAATGCGCCCCCTCCGCGTCACCCTTCATTGACGCGTGATAGAAGCGGTAGATTTCCCAAAAAAATAAAAAAAGGGCGCATCGCTGCGAAAAAACCGCATCGATGTTGTTTCACCCGGCCATCATCGACAAGCATGGCCCCTCCTCGATCGCTTACATGGGCGTTCGTCGGCTACGCTGCCGTTTAAAAAGGCAGCCCGCCCGAGGCGGGAGATGCTCGGCTGCCTTTTTTGTAATGGAAACGATGATTGATTCCGGCGCAGCGCATGCCTCACTTGCCGCGCCGTCGACGACACTGGATGGAACTCGTTGCGCGTTCTGCCCGGGGCGCTTGTCGACAAGAAGAACGACGCGTGTTGGGCGTCGGTATAAATTACGGCCTTGGGGCGACTCCTCGCAGGGCCGTCGCCGCGGAGTCCATTCGGCCTCTGGCGTTGGTATTCATGGTACCCGCGCAGAAGCGTTAGGAAGCTCCCGGTTGAGCACAAAATCTCTCCTCGGTGCAAAAATTAATGACAAACGGCACGTACACGGCCAAGTAAGGGTAGTTGACGGCGCTTAGGCGTCGAAAGGAAGATACCACTGACGGTGCCCAGTACAGCGTGTAGAGGTAGTAAATAATAACACTCGCATGCCATTAAACGCGCAAATGCTACCCAGTAAAAGTAATATTATTTATTACTGATTTTTTGTTCTCACTTTAAGGAGTAGTTCAAGGAAAATAGGCATTCCAAAGACGAAATGCTGGCTGGCGTGACTAAGCCTGGCACATCGGCCGATCTAAGAACGACGACGCAATCCAAAATTTGATGCTGATCTAATACGAAAGTTCCACAAAAAGTGTGTATAGAGAGAGAAAGAAAAAGACCCATATTTAGCTTACTTAAGTTCACTTGAAGCGCAATAACAGAACGTAATCAATAAAAGCTTAGCAATATTAATACCGCCGAATTATAGTGACTGTAACATATTCCTTAACGCACGTTTTGTGGTAGCGGAAAGAATATAATGCCGAAGTTCACTAAAGATTAATGAAGTGTATGCATGCTTACCAAATCTCCTTTCCGGAGAGAATCAATAATTTAACGTTGCAAAATAAAAAAGTCACAGTTTCACCGCAAGGGTGAAGCAATGAATGCGATAGCAAAAAATTGTAATGTTATACGAAGTGAGGCTGGCAGCTAACTCTTTTTGGATCCGATCTCACGCAACTCTAGAAAACGCTTGTTTAAGAGAATTCTCTTCGCGTTGAAAGCGCAGCACGTAGAAGGGTACGCCGGCCCGGCCGCCGAGAAGGGGAGATGAGAAGGGGAGATAAAGCGCGCGCCCGCGCCCGCGCTCGTAAAATCGAACGTCGCTCGAGGGACCCCGCCCCCCCCCCCTCGCGTCTTTTCACGCTCACGAACGATGGGCGGGACCGGTTATATATATACATATACATATACGGCAAATGACGCCGACGCGGACGCCGACGCCGACGGCGAAAACCAGCCGCGAGTGTCCATATAATTGCTATCGCAATAAATATTGCTCTTGTAGCCGGACCTCCCAGTCGGAAATTCCAGAAATGAATCCTGAAGTGCCTGCTGCCTCAACGTACCGTTGTAGGAATATACACAGGAGCCCTGAAAATTCAAGCTCAGCTATTTCTGCGAATCAAAGCGGGCAGAAAAGACGCAATCCGAATCACTCGTCTTTATTATAACGAAGAACGCGAGCTAAGAATTACATATGTTGATAAAATTTATTTTATTATGAGAGCGCCGCACGTCGTCGTTAGGACCGTACATGGGTATTAAAACAGGCTTCATATTGTCACTTAAAAATAAAATTATGCGACATGTTTCCTGCAGCACAATGTTTAGCAGTCTTGGTTGGGCATTCTCATCATTTTCATAAAAATCGAAGAAGATTATTTTTAAATAACGTCCTTAAAATGTGGCAGTTCTCGCTGATTTTGCAATCAGGGCATTTTTGGAATTTTATAACGAAATAGATATAAAATTTGGCTGAACGCTGTCTTGCTTAATTAGCACATTACATTTCGTAGACTTGTGAGAAATATTTTGAGGTACGGGGCCTTAGCCAAAGTCGCAAAAAAGAGCCCCTGAATTTGAGGTCAGCGAGAGGCAGTTGCTCAAAAATCAAAGTTTGTCATTTTTTTAAAGTGTACTGTGAATTACACAAACTTAATTTTCTTTAGGCCGATAGTACAAGGGGTGTAAACTTACAAAAAAAAAAATCTTGGTGGCCACAACGCGTGAACTTTTTAGTGATAGGCCTCGAAAGTAGTGACATCTGAAAGTTGCAAAAGTAGGTTTTTCTACCTGTAGGTAAGCAAGAAATTTTGCTATAAATCCATGATAATTTTCGCAAAACGAAGGTTGATTCCTTTCTAATTAGACATTGTCCCAGCTCATAAAAATTTGGTGCAAAACAAAAAATAGTCGGGACCCCCCCTTGGTCTGTCCTTATCTGAACACAGCCAGCTATCACATTCATTGCTTGGCCCTTGCGGCGAAACTTTGACTTTTTTTATGTGCTTGTTGATGCCCTCTCTGCGCGGGGTATACGATATGCTGTGTCTAGGTATATGTTAACAAATTCAGCTACCACAACGGTTAAGTCATGATCATGGGTGATAGCCGTCGGGATCGAGATAACACCATAGGCGCCAACGTGGGTCCACCAGGTCAAACAGTGCTATACCTGCGAAACACCAATAGGCATTGTACAAGCTCTGATATATCAATGCGCAATAAACGCCCAACTACCTCTGTGCGGAACCGTCTCACTATCGTGTTGCACAGACTCCTACGACGGAGGCATCAGCCATGTTTTGCTCCTTTCTTATTTTATTTATATATTTATTTATTTTTGAATAAGATACCCCTATGGCAGCAGGAAACTGTGTTTATTAAATAAATTTATTAACACAGACTATGGACATCAACAACAAATGGAATGCGACAATAGAACGTTGCTAAATACCATTGGCTGACCTACAGGGACAATAAACGCTATCTTTGAAATCCTCTGAACCTGCTCTGGCTAGTGCAGCCCCTTATTGCACATCCGTAGTTTTTATTATGATAAAGCATAGCCTCAATACCCTACTTAGCACTGCCTTATGTCTCCTCCACATCTTTTTTAAGCTTATATCCTCGCCAAGGTGAAGTAGTAGTAGTGAAAACATTTATTGGCTACAAGGTTTCTGGGCAAGTGGGCGGGGTCCTCAGTCCAAAGCTCCGCCGGCCTTTGCGGCTCGCTGGGCTTGGTCGAGCAGAGACAGCTTCCTGATCCTTGATAGAAAGCCAGGTCTCTCCCTGCCGTGTTCGAGATGTTGTTCCTGAAAAGAGAACAATCAATGTTTTGAAGCCACGATTCGCATTCCCACTAATTGTGGGCGAGAGTTGGCCGTTCTCCACACCAGGGACAACTGCGCGCGTATATCGACGGAATTTATGCGGTGTTTCTTTTTTTCTTTTTTTTTTTCAAAGCCAGGGTACGTATTGGTTTATACTTCGATGCCAATCTCGCGACTGTTCTCCGGTAAGATCCGGATAGGGATGAATATGGTTCCAGCACGTTGCGACGCGAGTACAAAGGAATAAACGGATAGGTCGAAGAATGGACTCGCAACTTAAGTTTACTAGCATAAGATATTCTCTACAACACCACCGCGCACGCGTAAACGACCAACAGCAATACACCTATAAACATACAAACGAACCTTTTCTACGCATGCGCGGCTGTGTTTTAGGGAATATCTGCCTTTTTAGGGAATACCTCACTCGCAAGCCAAGCTTTTGTCTTGTGCGCATCTCCTCCTTGTGCTCGCGTCGAACCCTTAACCTTTGTCCTCATGCACAAGCTGGCCTAGAAAATCACACTATTAATATCGCCACATCCCAACGCGGCGTAGATGCGCAGACGTGACGTGACTCTGCATTACCTAATGCTTGGTACTCAGACATAGAAACAAAATAAGGTGTACATACCGTGAACGAACGAGGCTAGAATAGCGGCTGCTTTGCGAATGACCGTGAACATTCACACGTACGTATACACTCAAGCGCTGTTTCAAGGCGGTCAGATCACCAAATGTTCTCGTGTTTTACATAAAACACATTACGGAACATCAGCACAGGGGTTACGATGCTGCGCTGCTGGCCTAAACGTTGCGGGTTCGATCGTAGCTGCGGTGGTCGCATTTTCGATGGAGGCGAAAGCCCAGATGTCCCGCACGTGAACGAAGCCTTGGTGGTCCAAAATTTCCGGAGCCCTTTCACTACGCAGTGCATCATAATCCTAACGTGGTTTTAGTGCGTAAAACCGCAGCTTGCTTGCTTGCTTGACCCTTTGTTGTGGCTCCTTACCCTCTAAGGGGCGTTGGCCAAGAAGCCGGCGGTTAATGTAAGTGCAAAAATTAAGGGCTATGCAGGGGAAAAGGAAAAATTGATTTTTTCTTATCAATCATTACCGAACATCATCTTCTTCCTCTCCTGCAAATTTGCGAATGGTGTCGTGGTGTGCGGCGTTAGCCGCATAAATTCATCACTAGTTATAGCACCTTTAGTTAGTACTGACCAATAAGCGCTAGTACGTGCACGCTAAACGATGGCTAGTGACAACTAATTCATGGCTTATGTTGGCTATAAAGCTGCCTAATGTTGGCGACACGTGGCTATATCGTACGTAATGTTTCCTAATGGATGGTTATAGCACTGTATAAACAAAGCAAACGCCCACGCTTGCGACAGGTCCTTGAGTTTGCGGATTTCAACGATTATCCAGACAGTCTCAGAAAGTAAGGTCCTGCTACCACAGAACAGTTGCATAAGAATTAGAATTGTTCACGCGTTCTTTGTCTGGCTGGTTCAACGTTTTGCAGTGAGTACTGCATAACGGTGAACACCAGGCAGCGTGCCTGGTGCTAATTTTTGTAAAAACTTGGAGAACTCATGAGCTTCGCCTTGAAATGTGAAATCCGATAGCGTTATCGCGCCCCGTTCGCATCGCTTTCTCAATCAGTGGCAGGGCTTCGCTTCTCGGTCGACAACTCAATTGTGCCGCGAGCAAGGGAACATCTGTGCGCGTAACACTGGCCGTTTTGAACTGTCCTAAAATGCCTGCTGTAGTGTACAGTTGCGAAATGCCCACTACGGCGTTATTCGTCCTTTTGCGAAGTAGTGAAGTAGACTGCGCGTCCGTAAGGCAATAAGCGCATCTACGCAGCTGCACACATTGTTGATGCTGTAGTGGATGATTATTAATTATGGCTGAGCGCATTCTAATGGGTGGGCCTTTAAACCACACACGCGTTGCTAAATTCACACGGTATGATGCCGGGTGCAATTAGATGCTCCTACCACGCAATATTACCTGTGTTAACGCAGAAGCCTATGCTGCTGAATGCAGTTCCCCTGCTCTTGTTCCCACGCGTGTAACACGTTGCCTTTGGCAAGCGCTGTTTCAGCGGTGGCAGACTGCTTCCAACACTTTCATGTATCAGCAGAGTTTCTTACATAACTACCTATAGGGAAATGGGGCGCCACTGTCGGTTCGAGTTTCCTAATGCCTGTTTTACTTGCTGCAATTGCAGCAAAAAGAAAAAAAAATGCAAAAGAAAGATCGCCCCGTTAGCTTTCTCAGCTCCCGCCGCTAATAGCTGCTTCATTTCAC
>JALIZH010016400.1:0-107792 GCA_030522465.1 Rhipicephalus appendiculatus | reverse complement strand
CGTTGATAAAATGGAAGCCACCAAATGAGAGAGAAAAAGGTTTCAGAAAAATGTTCCCCCGCCCGGGAATCGAAACTCCAACTCCATCGGCCCTCGACGCTCCGCGCCCGACGCCCTACCGACTGAGCTATCGAGAGAGATGAAAGACCTTCAACAAACGCGCCTTATATCTCTCACACATACTCTCTCGCTCGGTGCTCTCTGTTGGCAGGGCGGGGCTGTGCCGCCGTCTGTGAGCGATCAAGAGAAGTAACGCGGCATGACACTTACTAGCAGCGATAGAGAACGATTCGTCAACGACGCAGTTAAAGCATGGCGTCCGAGATTGAGCGCCGGCGCGCAATCTCGGAGGTCATGGTTAAAGCATCTCGATAGTAGCAACAAACTGGCCGCGCTAGCATCGGCGGTGGCCCTAGACGCAGTTATGTGTCACTCTAGTTATGTTCTTTGCCTTTCGCTTCGTGTTGTCGACCGCTCGTTGTCGAATTAGTGCTGCTTCCACATGTAGCAACGGTGTTTCGCGCCAACTAATAAAACTGCTGCAGTAAGCGGCGCAGAGAGGGAATGATGTCAACGGGCGAATGTGGTGCCTTGGTGGAGCGACACGGAGGCCAGCGGGACGTGGAACGCCTACGCGCGTTCGCGGCTCACGCTACGAAGCTGTGCCTCCCGTGTTGCTGAAGCACAGTGTGGTAGTCATAGGCGTGCGCAGGGCTTCCCTTCAGGGGGGGGGGGGGGCGAAGGTTCGTCGCAGCGCCCCCTTCCTTGTTAAGTCAATGTATGGGGCAGACTTTTCGCCCCCTACCTATTAATCCGATGTATGGGGCAGAGTTTGCGCCCCCCCGCCCTCTTAGGTGACTAGTGGAAGCGGCCGCCACCCTGCCCCCCCCCCCGTCCCCGTGCGCACGTCTATGGTGGTAGTGTATGCATGAGCACGGGCGTAGGTTACCGCATCACTTGGGAGCACACGCCATGCCGTTTCTCTCCTTAATTGATGAATATTTGAAGAAGTGCAGTGTTCATTATGTGTTTGTTGATATCATTTTCGCGCGCGATTCCCGATACGCTGTGTCCAGCTATAGGTTAAAAAGTTCAAGTACCACATCGATTAAATCATGATCATGGGCGCTAGTAGTAGCGATGGAGATTTGCCACTATACAGGCGTCAACGTGGGTGCATCCACGTGAAACGGTGCTATAGCTGCCAAAAACCAATAGACATTGTACGAACTCTCATAATCACTACACAATAAGCACTACTTCTCTGAAGACACTTTTCAATTTCGCGTTATACCGATTCCTATGACGGAAGGATCAGCAATGTTTTTTCCACCAGTGCCTTCCCATACTTGTTTCAAGTTTATAATGAAGAAATGTTCACTTAATTTAGCTAGGTAACTCTGAACATTGGAAAATTATATAGGTAATATTTCTAGGCGAGCGGTGTAGGTTGCGTAGCTTCCACAGTACTGCCAAGAACAGCAGTGAAATGAGATGTGCCGTTCACCATACGCCACCGCGCTGACATGGTGCGAGCGCTTGCCAAATGCGAAACCGTGGATAGCCTTCAGGTGAAAGGAGAGTGAAGATCGAAAGAAAGACAATTTTGACGTGCACTCTGCTTTTGTTTTGTTTGTAATTTACTTCTTAAGGCGCTCACGATGAGATCCGGCCAATACGAGGCATTATCTTCCCTTCTGGTTTTTTGTGGCATGCCTATTGCTGTTCTCCTAAGCCATGCCAAATAGAAAAATACCCAGGAATGTATTGATTCGACAGTTTAATCTTCTCTCACTGTAAGAGAGAATAAAAGGAGAGACCGTATTCTGCGAACCGCGCGGAAGAAAGGGCAATTGCCCGGCCATGTTCAACTGTTGGCGCCTTTGTGTCATTACAGGCAATAACTTTTTTTTTGCTTTCCTGTCGTAGATAGATGTCGCACACTCCTTTTGAAATCATTTGCATTTACGTAAAAAGTTATTGTGCCTACATTTGCGACGTTGGAGGCCTAAAACGTGTTTGCCTGCCTATTTTTGGCCCCTAAAAGGCACTTTTTCAGTGACTGAAAATCCGGCCTCTAATCATGAGTAGCGTCTCAGCGTGAAACCAGTCCATGACAGAAAGAGCGCTAAAATAAAAAAAAATTATTCTGTGAATTTTTGCGGTTTTTAACTCTGTGTCCTAGCGTCCACATATGTGGACAAAACATATCAGTGTAGTGCCATCAGGCTAGCCAACTAGTGATGCAGAACTATCGATGGTACTATCGATACTATCGATAGTTGAGCCACTATCGAACTATCGATGGTACAGGAAACTATCGATAGCGCTATCGACAGTAAGTTTGAAAGTACAGTGATCAACACACATGTCTAGAACGATGAAGTGTCGCACTCGGAACAGCACGAGCGACATCTGCAGTTCGAAACGGGCCAATTCTGAGCGTGCGCGGCGCCACTGATGTGCCCGCCTTGCAGTTTCTGTCCTTGATTATCACTGCGGCCGCGATAATTGCTTTGGCCACCAGAAGCGCAGTCAACTGTGTGCGTCAAAAAGAAAAAAAAGAACCGCAGTCGCCCTGATTGGGTCCTATTATTCTGTGAACTTATTCTCGATTCGTGGTATCGTATAGTACCGAGAACGGTGCGCTTCGTTTTTTGCATTTTTTTTTGCGCTAAACCGTCCAGAGCGCTTTCGACGGCCAAAGCGGTTGTTGCATCCTCAGTGATAAACAAGGATCAAAAATGCAAGGCTCGCGCGCCGTTGGCACCGCGCATGCTCAGGTGTGGCGTATTTACGACTGCAGATGTCGCCCGTGCAGTTCCGAGCACGACGCTCCTTCGTTCTAGACATGAGAGTTCACCACTATACAATAGATAGTATAAAATCAACCGCGTGAACTCATTGCAGCATTAACTTGATTCTCCGAAGGCGTGGTAGTATATGGCGGGGCAGGAGAAGCCAGAAACACAAGAAAGTTGACATGCTTGCGATCATTCAGCAGAATGATTGGCTGACATTATTAAGCGGAACTGTTCAGTATTAGCAGAAAGGAACTTGTCACATGTGGCGGAAGTGCGCGGCTTCAAACTTATATTGCATTTTGTGATTTCAAGTTAAGAATATCAAAAGCTATGTTTTTAATTGTAAGGTTTAACTGGTTACTTTGGAATACGAATTTATTTATGGACATATTCCGGCATTTTGATTGCGGCAATAATTTCTTTTGCCAAAAGAGTGCTCATAAATTAAGCGAACAGAGTACTGATAGCAGGCTATCGCAAATCATTTGGCGATATCGCCGTCCAACAACAGCATAATTATTAACAACACTATTGATTATACAATCGGCCGCAATACTCCTGACGGTACTATTGATTGCACTCTCGATAATATTGATTGTTTAGCGATAGTAGCACCATCGATAGATTCTTTACACTATCGATACTTAAAAAAAAGCTATCAATATTTTCTGTTATTTGTTCTGTGTATGGGTGCCCGTAGTGATGCAGAACTATCGTTAAATGGACTATCGATAGTATCGATAGTTTAAAAAAGAACTATCGATACTATCGATATTCAATTTACCGATAGTTCTGCATCACTATAGCCAACCCATTGCCTTAAAAATCGATTTTAAATGGTGGTATTGCTTCAGAATTTCATAAAAACATGGCTATATATGTGCCCACTTCTGTGAACAAAGAGAAGTACGTGCGCACAGAAAAATGCTGAGTCAGTGCATTTACCAAGCCGCCACGTGAACGTTTATGATGATGATGATAATAATGATGAACGAGTAGCACTTATGATGAAGGCGGTGATTATGGTAAGTACCCAACAAACCATACCATCTCCCTTGGATCTCCCGAAATGACCCTAATGTGGAGCTCCCAATTTTATGTTTCTTAAAAATTGGCAAAACGTGTTTTCTGGATATAAACAAACAACTAAAAAGTTACTGGGCACCATAAAGAGCCCCAGAAAGTCATTTTGGGACGAACGATTTTCATAAAAACGCCATCAAAACAAAACAGCCCGCACTGATCCCCGAAATGCCCTTGAGGGAGCAAAACACTTGTGTGAAAAAAAAAACTGAAAAGAAAAGCCCCGCATGCGCACTTGCTGTTGGCTTCGCGCATGCGCGCTTTGTGACGCGCTCGGTCTTCTTGTCTGCCGTCTTTGTGTAGCCGTGGTTTTTCATTGGGTTTCTGTGCTCCATTGCGTGCTCTGTGGATTCGTGTGGTATTGCACGTGTCATCGTCAAATTTACAGGATTTTTGTGGATTTGCATCGCTACAGAAGGTATGTACGACCATCTCGATGCGACGAAGTTGCAATCGGATATTTGTGTTGTGCGTGAAAGTGGTGTAAGTTCAATAGAGCGTGCGAGTGCAAAATTCTGAGTTCACGCCTGCTGTCTTTGTTTCCTTTCCACTAGGATGAGTTGGAAGAAAACGTGGGAGCGACGAAAACCTAAGAACCCGTTTGAGATGATTCGTGACATAATTCGCTTGTTTTAGACCATAGCAATGGAAAAATTTTGCCTTGCCTTGGGCTTTGCTCCGAAACAGTACATGTTTTCCACACGTGCTAATAAAATTCTTCTCGCATCTCGTGTATTTTTTGCATGCGAGAAAGCTTTTAAAATATTATTATATACACGAAATGTAAACTAGAAGAAATATAATGATAGCCTTCATATCTTGGTTTCGGCTTACACGTATGAGCGAGTATAAGCGATAATGTCGACTTCATGCTCTGACTAAAGATACAGGAATTATTCCGTCTTTTCCGTCTTTTATGCACAATTCATGATGTCCTCAGGTTGTTCACGTGCATGACGCCAAGAAAAAATAACCTCTGGATTGTTCCATATATGAGGGTAGTGAATTCTCCTACTTCGCTTTGCCATGTAGTCGCACGCCCGTTATGCATTGCCTTGCGTCGCTATCGTGTGCGATCAACTGATTTCACTTCGTTTTGTGTGTTCTTGGCTGCTCAAGAGGGGAAAGCAGCATGTAGTCGAACAGCCCAATATAACTGATAGGCTCAAGGTTTAGTGCTGATATTGTCCACGTGTTATATACGGAATTAACTCGCGAGGAAGAGAATGCGCCTGTACGAAGGGTAATGAAGGCGAGAAAAAAAAAAGACACTCTCTGCTTTGAACTCGTAGTGGATTATGGGCCCATTAAATTACGGCAATTCAGCCGACAAAACTGTCCCAAAGTGTTTTGAGTTTGGTCCAGGGCATTTGCACCGAATGTTTAACTATTCATGTAATAAATTTATTATACTTGTTCATGCGCTTAGAGAAAGGTATATATGGGCTGCTTAACTCGAAAAACAATTTTTATGAGCGGTAAAAGTGCACTGGATACGATCACACAACGAAGGAACACACACGCAGACACATGGCGCTACTTTCAACAGTTTGTTTTGTGATCCCCATAGGCGTGCGCACGGGGGGTGGGCAGGAGAGGCTTCCCCCTTGAGTCACCTAAGGGGAGGGGGGGGGGGGCGTAAAGTCTGCCCATACATTGCCTTAATAGGGAGAGGGGCGCTGCAACGAACCTCCCCCCCCCCCCCCTGAAGGGGAACCCTGCCCCCGCTTATGGTGATCCTTACACCACTTATTTAGCACATCTGCTGCGCAGAATAACAAAATATCAATAGGCAACATCAGGAACACCAAGAAAATCACATTCATTTTCTGTCAGCGCGATAGACGGCTTTTCAATCTCTATTGCTCATATAATCTCGCATGTAAGTTGATTCCTAATTCTCCCCACAATTATGCACGTGTTGAACAAAGAACTTCTTACAATGCATTGCTAGGAATCCACCTGCCACGTTTCTAGTATTGTAATGGTGTTCACGTAGCCGATCACTCAGTCAGCGAGTGTGTTGTCTGCCGCTATCTTGTGGTCGCAGCTAGTCGCAGCCACGGTGGACAAATCGGTCGCAGCCTGAATGACGGGCTGCGTGAAGACCATTACAATGCTGGAAACGTGGCAGATGGTTTCCTAGAAATGCATTGTAAGAAGTGCGGTTGCCTCCCTTTGTTCAACACGTGCAGAATTGTGGGAAGAAATAGGAATCAGCTTACACGCGAGATTATAGAAGCAGGGGAGCTGGAAAAGATGGGTGACAAGCGCATTAGCATGCCGTCTTTCGCGCTGACACAAAATGAATTTGATTTTCTCGGTGTCCGTCATGTTGCGTAGTAATGTTCTGTTACTTCTGCGCAACAGACGTGCTCATCTTTTGCTATATAAGTAATGATGGGATCACAAAATAAACTGTGGAAAGAAGCGCTGTATGTGTGTGCGTGTGTGTTCCTTCGTTGTGTGATCATCTCAAGGGTGCTTTTATCGTTCAAAGAAACAGACTACCAACGTGCCGATTACCACCGTGGTCGGAAATTAATCCATTTTCAGAAGCTGACTCTCCATGTATGCTTCTGCGAAATATGCGCTATGTGATGACATTGTGTATGATGTACCAACAAACCCACTTTGCAACAACAGCAATGAACCATATTGATTTTGTGAAATATGACACAAAAATAATGCAAACTGCTTAAGAGTCAACATTCATAACCTATGTTCTAGTCTCGCATAGTTGTGCATCTTAATAATTAGTAAGAACTACCATCATACCGTGCTAGTCAAGCAGCGCACTCAAAAGAACTAAGAAGAAAGAGGCAAGAAAAACTCTTCACTTGCTGCATTTGCTACGACTATCGTGGTTTTTTTTTTTGTGTCTCCCTATTGAGGTTAGGCTGTGGTACACAATTAAAGGAAGTGACATTTGATGTTAAGTTTTAGAACACTGTTTAAAAAAAATGTGCTTAGGCTGCAATTTACGTAAGCTGTACTCATTCTCTTGTATATTCGTTTTGTATATGTGGCAGGCGGCACATGAGTTTCGAAGGACAGGGCGCACGCGGAAGGGTACACACAGTGTTAACAATGCTGTAGGTGTCTCAAGATTGTGTTCTGTGGTTCTGCTTTCTTTCAGATATTTAAAAACAGAGGAAGATGAGAAAACCTTGCAATGAAGATTCTTCTATTTGGGCTAGATTGCACAAGATCAGCGGAAGATGAATAATTTCTGTATTTACATAGTTATTTATGCCAATCCTCAAGGCCCTGGGCATTTATTAAAATGTATATTTTTGCAATGAGTGTAATCAGTTTTAAAAGTAAACCTCGTTTACTTAGCACAAATGTCACAAACACGCATTACTACAACGAAGCGCATTTTTTGTGCGCAGCATTTACATGTGTAAGTGCACCTGCGAACCGAATTTTCTGTATTTAAATCCAGTGGTGTAGCCAAATGCAGGAGTGCCACGGTGCATTGTATTCACCGGTGTGCCACTCCCACCCATGCCCATGGCTACACCACTGGATTTAGGTGCATGAAATTTGGCTGGCATGTGGATTTATATGTCTAATGCCACACACGAAAAAATCGCTTCGTCATTATGATTAGAAGCCGAGATATTAATGAGAAACGCTTATTTCGAGGTCTCTGGGATGACACCAAAGTTGGAAATTGCTGGTTGCTAAAGCGCACTCGGGACGTTTTTTGGCGCTGTAGGGTTTTTTTCCGGGAAGTAGTATATGTCCCACCAAAACTTTTTTGGGACATTTTCGGGAGGTTGGTGGTTTGTTGGGTAGTGATGACGATTATAATTAATGCGTTGAAAAATAGTTGCCGGCAGGCGAAATTCCCATGTACAGTTAAGAAGCATGATGGACGTAGCATAAATGGTGTTCCCAGCGTCCTCATATGTGGACATTTGTTTTCTTCTATAACTAAAGCTAAGTTTTTCAGGTTTTCCGTTTATGCCCACTTTCGTACGTATTTTTATTGCATATACGCAAAAAAAAATAACAATAACTTGCGCAAATGGATTGGCGATGGGAAACAAAGGGTTAACCTTTTTTCCGAAAGGGTGTAGGTAGCTAACCGCCTTTCGCTCCCTGTTTCTTCTCCATGTCTACCGCTACTACTCGTCCTTCCCTCTAACAGCAGGTTGTATTCCGACCTTTGCTTTCGTGACAAATGAGGCTCTTCTTTTATTAGCCGCAATACCCGATACCATATTATTCCCGACACGGTCAATGTTTAACAAACATTCACAGATACTTTTGTTTCCTTTTAGCTGAATGAATTATATATATTTCACGAAGAAATACGAGCACGAAGTAAAATGAAAATTTCCTGCAAAACCACTTTTTAGTTTGTTCTGCAAAGCATACGGAAGGAACGCGTTTTATGAAACGGAGCAGAAAGGTCGTCTTCAAATTCGTCGGGTGTGAGTAGCGCTGTGCAACCGATTTCCTGGGGCCCGTCATCCACGCCATAATCCCGATCAGCGACCCCTGCTTCCTGGTCCTCCTGCAAGATATTCCAAACACTTCTGAACTTAATTTCTGAATACTTGAAACCACTAGCATATAAAAAAATTACACCATCTCCCGCTAAAGGGAACCATGTGTAGATGTGAAGCAGCGGGCGCTAACGCTTACACTGGCGGCGGCGTTGACGCTGGCGCTCATCGCAGCGTTGCGCAGGAGAAAAAACTGGGGAGGCGCGAAGCAGGCAGTGATGGAGCAGTGTTTCCTACTGGAACATTCCAATCGCTGCTAATGGGCAATGAGAGACAGAAGACTCCGACTGGACACAGAGACCCGCACTCCGCTTTTAGTTAACGCGCACGCTGCGAATTTTTATTGTTCAACAACGCACAGGAGAAATCTTCCACCGGCACCACATTGGAGGTCAAGATCCATTGCCATATATACGGGATGGCCAGTGAACGGTTGTGCAGCGCGAGCAGTCGGTTTTTTCAACCAAGAAACTCGCTAGCAGACGCTGCCTGCGTCGGCGTCGCGAGGCGAGAGAGGGGGGAAGCGGAGGAGAGGAGAGAGAGGGGGGTGACACGCATGCGCAGTGGGAGTGTGAACGCCGTGGGCAGGGATGCATAGAGGAGAGAGGGGGGGAGCGTAGGAGAGGAGAGAGAGGGGGGGACGCGCATGCGCAGGGAGAGTTAGACGCCGCGGGCAGGGATGGAGAGAGGGGGGGGAGTGTAAGAGGGGAGAGAGGAAGGGAGGCGCATGCGCAGTGAGGGTGTGGTTGCCGTGGGGAGGGATTCCTAAAGGAGAGAGAGGGGGAGAGGAGGTTTTTTCTTTTTTATTTTTTCTTTAACTGTTTGCGCATGCGCAGTAAGGGTGGGCACGCGGCACACCACCACCACCACCACCACCACCACCGGATTAAGCTTCGCCATAAGATGCTTCACATCTAAAAAAAATGCCCCCCACCTCCCCGAAGGGAATCGTGAGGAAATGCGAATGCATTTCTTGCGCCGACACCGACTTCTGCCATCGCCTTGAGAGGCGCCCAGCCAGCGAACGGTCGAGAGCGAGGCGCGAGCGGACGGGAGAGTGGGGCGCAGGGAGGAGAGAGCGAACGGCGAGAGAAGGAGCGGCGAATCACTGCATCTACCCTCTCCTACACTCTCTCGCACCACATGCTACGGTTGCTAGGGGCGAGAATAAGCTCGCTCACCCGCAGCTGTTGCTACGGAGAGATAACAACCTGCCGGCGCGCGGACAACGCCGGACAACGCTGGATGCCTGACATAGCCCGACTAAGAAATGCATTCGCATTTAATATTCGAATGAATATAGCTTCATTATGCTGAAACAGTGAGCACACGTAGCGCGTCCCACACCACGTGTGCTCACGCTGAACCAGTGAGCACACGTCCTTCCCGCGTCCCACACCACCACATTAGAGCTGTGCACGGGCCTAATTTTCAAGCCCCAGCCCGGCCCGGGCCCACTGACTGCGTCGAAGGCCCGCGCGAGCCCGACCCTAAAGGGCTTCGAGCCCGTCCGGCCCGGCCCGACGTACAAAAATACAAACCCGGGCCCTGTCCGGCCCGACACCATGAAAGCTTGCTGCGGAGACAAGATATCACTTTTTTATCATGTGGCATTTTATTCAACATATCAAAATTAAACATATGCAAACGACACATGTTAGTTTGTATACAAAGATTACAAATTTGCAAAAATAACAAGCTGTGCTGTGATTCAGAAATCAGTGAAGTGCGGCGCTCCTGCATCACATATCCCGTCGAACTGAAGTTCCGTCCGCTGCTCGCACTGGTAGCCGGAATTGCGAATATTTTTTTCGCAAGCATAGCAAGCTTAGAATAATTAGACTCCTTGTTCTTCCAGAAGTTTAGTATCTCTGATGCAGGTCAGAAGGATGATTGCATGGATCTATAATCACAAAGGTGATCAGTGGGTTCATCGTTAAAGAAAACAATTCCGGCACAACGTCTATATATTTGGTCTGACGCGGGCTTTGCACCTGGCCCGGCCCACCCGATGCCCGAGATGAGTATCCCGAGCCCGGCCCGGGCCCAAGATGGCAAGACCTCCGCATACCCGAACCCGGCCCGCGGGCCGGGCCGGGCTCGGGCTTTCGGGCTACCCGGAGCCCGTGCACACCTCTACACCACATCCCCTTCCCCTCTCTATCTCCTTTCCTACGCTCACCTAGGAATCCTCTAGAAATCCTCTACTCTACAGAGCGGCGCCCGCGTCCCGCATCCTACACCCCCCACAGCGCATGCGCGTCCTCTCCCCTTTAGGAATCCTCTACTCTACGGAGCGGCTCCCGCGTCCCACAGCGCATGCGCGTCCCCTCCCCCTCCTTCTGCGGTCCCCCCCCGTTCTCTCCTCTAGGAATCCTCTACGGAGCGGCGCGCACGACAGGTGGTGCGACAGCTGCATATTCCGCTGGGGGGTGGCATGGCAATTCCGCGGTATGATAATGACGGAGCGCGCGCGCCTCATTGTCTCTCCGGTGCAGCGCCGCGATGAGCGGCGACGTTTCTCCCGCTCAAGCTAACCATCTCCCCGCTGCTTCGCATCCACACATGGTTCCCTTTAGCGGGAGATGGGGAAGTTTTTTAAATGCGAAGCATTTCTTAGCGAACTTCGGCGAGTTTGAGCGTATCTATCTATCTATCTATCTATCTATCTATCTATCTATCTATCTATCTATCTATCTATCTATCTATCTATCTATCTATCTATCTAGCCGCCTACGATTTTGTGCTCTCCTGGCCGTAACGTTAATGGGATTTATACCAAATTTTTTATGACATAACATGACTGTATGACGAACATAAATAGCTGGTCATATCATGAAAATCATGACTAACTTGTCATGAAAATAATGATTTACATGCCACGTTCATGGCGCGCTCGCGGCCGTTTCGTTAGCTTGATATACACCAAATTTGGGATTGAGTGACATTACTGTATGACGAACATAAATGACAACTGGTAATGTGAAAATCATGACTTTATGAGCGACATGACTTGCATTCCACGCTCATAGCGCGCTCGCGGCCGTTTCGTTAGCTTGATATACACCAAATTTGGTATTCAGTGACATGACTGTATGACGAACATAAATGACAAGTCGTAATATGGAAATCATGACTTGTCATGTGCGACATGACTTGCATTCCACGCTCATGGCGCGCTCGCGGCCGTTTGGTTAGCTTGATATACACCAAATTTGGTATTGAGTGAAATGATTGTATGACGAACATAAATGGCAAGTGGTAATATGGAAATCATGACTTGTCATGTGCTACATGACTTGCATGCCACGCTCATGGCGCGCTCGCGGCCGTTTCGTTAGCTTGAGATACACCAAATTTGGTATTGAGTAACATGACTGTATGACGAACATAAATGACAAGCCGTAATATGGAAATCATGACTTTTCATGCGCGACATGACCTGCATTCCACGCTCATGGCGCGCTCGCGGCCGTTTGGTTAGCTTGATATACACCAAATTTGGTATTGAGTGAAGTGATTCTATGACAAACATAAATGACAAGTGGTAATATGGAAATCATGACTTGTCATGTGCGACATGACTTGCATGCCACGCTCATGGCGCGCTCGCGGCCGTTTCATTAGCTTGATATACACCAAATTTGGTATTGAGTGACATGACTGTATGACGAACGTAAATGGCTGGTCATATCATGAAACTCATGACTAACTTGTCATGAAAAGTATGATTTACATGCCACGCTAATGGCGCGCTCGCGGCCGTTTCGTTAGCTTGAGATACACCAAATTTGGTATTGAGTGAAATGATTGTATGACGAACATAAATGACAAGTGGTAATGTGGAAATCATGACTTGTCATGTGCGACATGACTTGCATGCCACGCTCATGGCGCGCTCGCGACCGTTTCGTTAGCTTGAGATACACCAAATTTGGTGTTGAGTGACATGACTGTATGACGAACATAAATGACAAGTGTTAATATGGAAATCATGACTTGATGAGCGACATTACTTGCATTCCACGCTCATGGCGCGCTCGCGGCCGTTTCGTTAGCTTGAGATACACGAAAGTTGGTATTGAGTGACATGACTGTGTGACGAACATAAATGGCAAGTGGTAATATCGAAATCATGATATGTCATGAGTGACATGACTTGCTTTCCACGTTCATGGCGCGCTCGCGGCCGTTTCGTTAGCTTGATATACACCAAATTTGTCATTGAGTGACATGACTGTATAACGAACATAAGTGGCAGGTGGTAACATGAAAATCTTGGCATGCATGTCGTCTACAATGCCATTTACATGCCACACTCATGGTTCGCTTGCGTCGAGTCCTCTAGCTTGACATACACCGAAATTGGTATATCGTGACGTGACTGTATGACGAACACAAATGACACGTCGTAACATGCAAAACATGACATGCAAATTATGTAAAGCATGATTTGCTTCTTCCTGGCTGATTCGCATTACATCGACTCCAACAGTGCGTGGGATCTGCCGGCTTTTTCTTTCTTCATTTCCCATGAACAGACTACGACGCACTGTAACATGCCCGAAACGTTGTAAAACGTCTATTTAATAAACAAGGACACCGTTAAATTTTCATGTTTAGATGTCGCACATTCAAGGCAGACGCAATCTTTCTTTCCAAATAACAGTGTCGTCTTTATTAAAAACAAACGAACCGCTGCCGGCTCCAAATTGCATGCCGATAATGGCAAGATCTCTAAGATTATTTTAAGAATTCACATCTGAACTCCGAAAAATAATAAATGGGCCTAGGAGCAGGCACAGTTTTGTCACTGTTACTGCCATTTTTAATAGCCGTTTCTCGCTCTTCATCTGATCAGTATTTACAGAGGTTTTATGATGTGTAGTTCGATGAATACGTAAGTGTATGATTAAATGTTCAGTAGCGTTCTCGTGCAAGCGAAGATATGCCAGTGCAGCGGGCACGCCAGTGTACTGATTTGCAGTTCTATCGATACCTACAACTAAAAAACCGCTCACCAAACAATGAGCTGAAAAAATGTGGCAGTGTGTTAATTCCCTAAAGCGTAGAAAATTAGCAATTGACAAGCCTGTGTTCTTACATATGAGTCAGAGAAGTACCACCGAGTGTGGCTGGCAGCTTTCGGTAACAGCCTGTGTGCATTGATGAAAGGGCGTCGCATCGATGGTCATCGCGCCTTGGGCGGACACCGTACGCAAGGAAAAATGCCTCATTTAGGTAAGGGATGACTGAGCTCTACCTAGGAACAATTCCCTCAGTGTACGTTCACGGCCTCTGAAACGTGAGGGAAAGGGAAACCCGGAGCCGTGGTGAGAAAAGACGAGGAGATACTTCCACGACCAACCTAGTCACCCCCTGAGGAAGGGACCGAATCGGTCCCGAAACGTCGGGCTCTCTCGAAACTTGGCTGGAGCCATTTCAACCCTCTTAGTCATTCTTATACGTGGGAACTGCGTGTACACTCTAAAAAGTGAAGGAGGAAGAGGGGTGTCAAGGTTACTCCTTTAGAGGAGTAACTGACCTTGAACACCCATTGCTCCAAATCGGGGGCAACTGCGACGGGACGAAACGTTACTCCCCCGCTCGCGGTTACTCCTCAAGGAGCAACAGTTACTTATTGCGCAAAAGAAAAATCAGCTCTTGGTTGATTTAACCAGCATTTTGAAGTTTGAGCAGGCATTTTGATTAGATGTACAATCGATATACAAGTATCACATTTAGAAATAAATTTCAGAAAACATACAGCAATTCGAACTCACGACCACTGAGTCAACCTACAGCAAACACAGGGCATTCGAACTCACGACCACTGAGTCAGCATGCGCGTACTTTAACCACTACACCACAACACGCTATGGCAACGGTTGGAAGGAAACGGGTTTACGTAGGCACCGATGGGTCGTTTGCACACGGCGCGAACATTTCTGCAGTACTCCAAAAAAAGGGGTGTTTTGCCCCCTTGGAGGAAAGCGCCCGCTTTTTTTTTTCTTTTTTCTTGCACCTGGCACGGCAAAAAGAGCACTTTCCTCCCAAGGGAGCAAAGCGCCCCTTTTGCCGTGCCGTGTGCAAATCTTTGCACGAAGTTTGTCCCTTGGTGGAAAAAAAGCGCCCTTTTCGGGTTAACTGTGCAGTTACTCCGGAAAGCTTTTTAGAGTGTACTTCAAGAAAAAAAGTGCCGGTAACATGATGCGTTTCCGGTGCGGCGATATAACGACGGCTGTTTTTGTGGCCTCCTTTGGGAGCGGTTGCGAAGCCGCAGCTCATTTACTTCCCGCCAACTGCGCGGCGATGTAACGATTTGGTGTTTCTGTGAGTACCGATGCCTCCGGGCTTAGAAACAGTGCAACATGAAATCATTAGAACAAGACATCACTGATGCGAAACTGTATATGTGCAGGGCATCCACGAAACAAGCATTGATTGCTGCTGCATGTTCCGGAAAAATAACGCCGTTATTGACATCGCGTGAAGAAAAAAAAAGCTTGCTAGAAAGCAAGATATTCAGCTTTGGCTGCTTTATGTTAACATATTTTTCTGCACATTCAGAAGGGAAACAGTAAAAATGACAGTGATCTCGAATATCACATACACAGGCCCGTAGCTAGGAATTTTTTTCGGGGGGGGGGGGGGGGGGGGCCACCTGTTGAAAACCTTGAAAAACACCTATTTTCATTATATATTCCCGGTAAAACACCCCCCCTCCATCCGAATTTCGGGGGAGGGGGGCCCTCCCCCTCCCTGGCTACGGGCCTGCACATACATCATGAATGGCTTGCGCTTCATTTTGTTTCTCTGCCAAGCTACAAATAGTGAGGCATGTTAGGGACCTGTTAGGATAGCACCTATGGCTACCATCGAATCTAACAGTCTATATTCAACAATGCGGAAGCATTCCGCCATACACACTAAAAAAAATAAAAGCGCACGCGTCTCAAATATCCCTCACGGTGAAAACTAACGTCGATACGTTGCCAAGGCGAACGTGAACGTTTCAGTAGTCAAAACTCACAGCATATCTACGGAGTGAATGATGATGAGTGGGCGAAGCTCCGGAGGTGCATTGGTAAACCGTGAATCGTCCATGAATTTTCGTCCAGTACGTCATCAAACACGTGACAAACACTGTGTGCATATATACAAGAAATTTTATTTATTCGTAAATGGTAGCTAGACGTGGCTTCCGGTCCCCCGTTCATTATAACGGATTTATGGTCGGTGAAGTGGAGGGATAGGGGTTCCTCTATGGCTCCGTAGAGGATTCCTAGAGGGGAGAGAAGGGGTGAGCGTAGAGGAGAGAGAGGAGAGAGAGAGGACGCGCATGCGCTGTGGGGATGTGGAACGCGGACGCCGCTCCTTACATAGAGGATTCCTAGAGGGGAGAAAGGGGGTGAGCGTTGGAGAGGACAGAGAGGGGGGAGGGGACGCCCATGCTCTGGAGGGATGTAGGACGCGGGTGTCGCTCCGTACAGTAGAGGATTGCTAGAGAGAAAGGGGGGTGAGCGTTGGAAAGGAGAGAGAGGGAGGGGACGCGCATGCTCTGGAGGGGTGTACGACGCGGGCGCCGCTCCGTACAGTAGATGATTGCTAGAGGAGAGAAAGGGGGGTGAGCGTTAGAGAGGAAAGAGATGGGGAGGGGACGCGCATGCGCTGTGGGGTTGTGGGACGCGGGAAGGAGGGATGGACTAAGGCTCCGCAAGCACATCCAAGCAAGATCAAGGAATGGAGTCAACCTGGGCGACAGACACCACCTGCCTAGCCGTTGACGGCCTTATTGTACTACAGTGTTCTGCTTGACATAGATGGCCACACCACCCGCGGGACGCTCTGCTTCCTCGGTGCACACGATGGGAACTAGAGGTGGTCTGGAATGCGCTTATTCTTCATGGTCATCAGCGTCATCGTCATCACGTTGGCTGTTCGGGAGATACTGCCGGTTACGCCTGACGCGGGACAAGGTTAGACTAAGAGGAGCTTCGCCCCTAAAAAACAAAAACCTGCGCATGACACTGGCAGAAACAGTGCAGGCTCCAGTATGCGTCAGCGCACTCCAGTGAAAATTCCAGCGTTTCCAGCGCTTCGCAATGCGCGCCAGCGTCACAGCGGCCAAGCCAGCGCCCCTAGCAGTGCGACCCAGCTCTTTCCCAGTGCGCTCACCGAAGTGCCAGTGAATCCCGGCTTGTACCAGTTTTCCCAGTGTGATTCAGTGGCAAAACACGTACTGGTATCACGCTGGGGGGTGTTGGAACGGCGGTGGTTTTTCCAATATGGAGGTTAACCGGAGTACACTTATTTGGCGCCCCTGCTACCATGGTGCGTCCGCCGCGGTGGTATAGTGGTTAGGGTGCTCGGCTGCTGACCCGAAGGTCGCGGGTTCAATCCCGGCCGCGGCGGTCGCATTTCGATGGAGGCGAAATGGTAGAGGCCTGCGTACTGTGCGATGTCAGCGCACGTTAAAGAGCACCAGATGGTCTAACTTTCCGGAGCCCTCCACTACGGCGTCTCTCATAATCATATCGTGCTTTTGGGACGTTAAACCCCAGATATTATTTTAATATTATTGCTACAATGGTGAGAGAATGGAGAAATAATAGATAGGATATTGTGACATAGGTGTGACGGTAAAGAAGGCAGCAGTCGGTGGATTCAAGACGAAACTCTTTTGTAAAAGTATGGAGAGCTGGGCGAGTTGGTTTGAGGACATTATTGGGGACATTTCGGTGCGCACACAATAGATGAAAACGAAAGGCGAGAAGAGAAACGGGCGCTAACTCACAACTCGGTTTCTTGAAGGAAGTACACGAAATGTATAACCCAGGGTAGCTCAAGAGCGCATGTGCGTAAAAAGAATGAAACAAACAAGCAAAACAAAAGAAAAGAAAACAAAAAAAATCACGCCATATCCACGAAGCGAATGATGATGAGTGGGAAGCTTGATCATTTTCATCCATGGCAGAAAGAGAATGTGTGGTCTGAAACGCGCTTATACTTCATGGTCATCAGCGTCATCGTCATCATTATCACGTGTAGTGGGTACATTCCACTATACTGGAACGCGCTTATACTTCATCATTATCACGTGTAGTGGGTACATTCCACTATACTGCGTCATCGTCATCTTTATCACGTGGAGTGGGTACGTTCCAATATAACGTGGCTATCTACCTACCTACCTACCTACCTACTACTACTACTGCAGAGGAGGGACAGACCCACACCCTAAGGAGCTTCGCCCCTAAAATGTTGGAAAGTGAACCCACTTCATGGTCATCATCGTCATCGTTATCACGTGTAGTGGGTACATTCCACTATACTGCGTCATCGTCATCTTTATCACGTGGAGTGGGTACATTCCACCAAACGTGGCTACCTACCTACCTACCTACTACAACTACTACTACAGAGGATGGACAGACCCACACCCTAAGGAGCTTCGCCCCTAAAACACATCATGACAGTAATCTTGCAGAAGTGGTATCTACAACGTGCAGCAGAATGTAAAAGTCAAGTACGACTCAAAAAGGTGAACTCCTTGTCTCTTAGTACAATCGATGGGTTACTTACGCATTTATCAGCAACCTTCTGATGTGAAAAGCTTCATCTATTTCCAGAGTTAGCTTGTCATTGTGATAAAAGGAAATGTTAGTGTCACACACTAACATTTTGCTCGCGCCCGTTTGTCTTCTCGCCTTTCCTTTCGTTTTCGTCTATTGTGTGCTCGCCGAAATGTTTCCAATTGCGAAACTCTTTATTTGGGCGAACTTGTGCCCGGCAAATGAAATCACGGTTCAAGCAATACACGCTGTACAGCCGCGGCAACGTCTGTGTAGAGCGCACGATCAGCCGATTTTTGCTCTGCGGGGCGACACCTTGAGGCAGTTTCGGGCTCTGGCTTGGTCAGCCTGACTTCTAGACCGCGCATGCTCCTGACACACCACGTCAGAGCCGAAACTTCCTCAAGGTGTCGCCCCGCATAAGCAAAAACCGGCTGCTCGCGCGCTCTACATAGACGTGGCCGCGGCTGTACATCGCTAGCGGTGAGCGGAGCGTCGGTTGTCGATAATCTGATCTGCGGTTAGGTGCCTCGGCATTTTACATGTGGCATTTAACATTCGAGTCTTATCGTTGGTAGCCGCATTATTTCTATAATAAACTCAACTGCTCGCGTTTGCACGCTAAAGGCTACAAGACAATTTTAAAATGGGTGGTTCACGGGTATTCGGGCACCGTTTGCGAAAGGCAGTGTTAATACGTGTGACGGACTGGTTACATAGAAGTACAAGAAGTTCGTGCGGCAAAATACTTGACAGAAGAACAGCAAGGAAAATAATAAATGAATAGTTAGTAGGAACGCATATAGCACGAACTCACGCTGGTGGTTCACAATCGCTCGTGAACTCCGGTCGACTTTAGTACCACAGTAGGCCGTTCGTGGCCTTGTGCGTGCACGAAGCCGCAGGCCAAGTTACCAGGATTTTGTTTGCTGAAAGGGGTTTTGCATTACGATGGTGGAGTTTTACTTCTAAAAGGCGGCGTTGTATTTGGTTCCAAAGGATCCAAGTATCGTAACTTGCCATCATAGTTGCTATGTTAATATACGCATAATTTTTCACAGAGAAGAGCGCCATGGCTTTCTACACACAGACTACATATGGTTTCCCGTTCGCACTAATACAGTATCCGTCAGTTTCAACATTTTTGTCCTTTTTTGGCCGCGCACGCGCTCTTTGAGTTAAGCAATTAGTGACATCGTCATATGGTTCTGAAAGTGAAACATACGTTGTTCCAATACTCAGGGCCAATAAACTAATAATGTTGCCAACTTGAGCTCCTCCACACATGTACAACTAACACGAAAGCCGTGAGCATGTCGTCGCTCGTCGAGGTGTAATCTACTCTGGAATGTTCTGGCTTTTATACATGCTGCATCGTACATTCTAGCATAAATTTTAATCCCCATATCAGCTCATTGACGGCTATTCGCGTCTTGTATGCAGTATGATTATAAGCCTTGATAATTTTGCAGATTTATCGCAAAAGCAAGACTCATCTTTGAAAGGGGCTGAATTGGTTTTAGAATTCGGCATTTGTTATCGGTTTGGAGGGACCGACATCATTGGCGACGATGGATGGATGAATGAACTTTAATGTGTCCTTCGGAACGCGCTTCAGCACGTTGCGGGCCGCTCCCACGTCGGAACAAAAAGACCAAGTCTCTCCGCTGCGTCGCGGGCCCGTGGGACTGCCCATAACTGTTGTTCGAGTCCGGATCTGGTAATAGCAGCCTCCCATTTGGACGGCGTGATGACTTCATCACAGCGTAACGCGGGGCACCGCCAGAGCAAATGTTCCAAGTTAGCTATATCCGCGCATAAGTAACATGTATTAGTTGGCTGTATTTTTGGATATATCTTGTGCAATAGCGCGGGGTTAGGGTACGCCCCGACCTGAAGTAGCCTGAGTGTCAGAGCCTGAGGTCTGCTTAATTTTGTGTGTGGTGGAGGGTATTGTCTCCGCGCCAGGTAGAAATGTTTTGTGAGTTCGTTATACGAGGTGGGATGGTCCCGATTCTCCAAAACGTCAGCGCCGCGCCCCCCCGATAGCCAAGCGGTTTACTAGTCCTCGCGCAGCTATGTGGGCTGACGCGTTGAGATTGGACAGGGCTCCCTTAATCCGTCCCAAGTGCGCTGGGAACCAAACGATTGGCGACGATGTCGTAATTTTTTCCCCGATTGTTGCAGCTTTGCAATACAAGAAAGAAAAGCTCGTCTTGGTCCGCCCACGCAAACGTGCCAGAAATGTTCGCGTGGAAACGAGCAACGGAATACGTCATCATCGGTTCGTTTGGTAGTGCCGCGCTGCATTCCGACTGAAGGTTGCCGCCGCTCAGCGATCCAAGCAAACTGCTAGCGGAGGATTAACTAAGCACACTTGCTTTATGCTCTGGAGCGGAGGATAAAGTATAGAGACGCTGAATATTCCGCAGCTGGATTGCGAAATTCCCCACAACGACAAACATCGAATCGCAATGAGATCTCGTATCTTCAAAGATTACCTATACGACTGGTTCCGGCAGCGGCCCGCAGCCGGAACCAGATTAGCTCGCGCAGGCCACGCTTCAACAGTGCGGCTGTTGCGTACGACACGGCATACCGAAGATGACGTCAGCGCGTTCTCTTAGCGTATCAAGAAGCACTGCGGCCGCAGTCACTGTTTTTTTTTCCGCGAAAAAAATGGTATTGTCATGTGGTTGTGACGTCGACGAATGCAGCAGGCGACGTGTCCAAGATGAAATTCTTTATTTGGCCGAACTCGTGGCTGCGAAACGGAAAGTGAGATTACAGCAAGCAAGGCACGCTGTACAATGATAGCGGCGAACAGAGCGTCGGTCGTCGAAAAAACTGACAAGTGGTGAAGCGCGTTAGCATTTATACGTGTGTCATCGAATATTCCAGCCTTATCTCTGGTTGTCGCGCAAGCTCTGGAATAAGCTCGAGTGTTCGCGTCTTGCGCGCAATCTTAAAAAAATGATCTACAATAATCGCGAAGCCTCTAGAACAATGAGGCCTGGTTTGCGCTGAGCATTGCTGACAGTCTTTGTGGGCGAAAACGAAATAGAGCAAAAAATGAAAATAAGAAACGGGCGTGGCAATATTTGCGTTAAGTCGTGGGAACTATCACATTAGTTTTACAATTCAGCAGGGCACAAACTGTGATTGCGCACTTCAAAGCCATTTAAAATGTGCTTCAGCTGCTACCCTTGAAGCATTGCAAAATGATGGCGCACCTTGTACCATAAGACACCTTTGTAACAATTGATAACCTAATTAAAAAACACTTAACACTTAACAAGGACGCTGAGAGGACGAACGAGCGATTGTTTGCTCAGGGCTCGTGTTGTTCGGTCTCTATTTGTCCTACTTTTACGCGCTGCGTTCCACTTCAAATTTTGTCATCATGCTGGTCGTAAGGAAAAAACAAAAGCACTTTTCTTACGATATGGAGGGAAAATGGGCGGTCTTGTCGCTACTGTACTCCGTGGAGTTCCGCTCATACAGTTCTTCAGTCCTTTAGGACATCTACGCTTTCCGTACCCATGGTGCATAGGTCCAAGAGCAAATGCCCGACGTCCCTGCATGGTGGATAGCAAGATAAAAGATGCAACTACAAGGATGCGAAGGGTCAAGACCGAAATATTCATGATAGCTTGCTGTGGGGAACAATGGAGCCGGAGAGCATGCGACGAAGACAGCCTTTATACAAGCTAAACGACACTGCAAGTGGGAAAAATAAGATTCTTTTTTTTTTTTCTTTTACGGTCCAGCGTCTCACAAACGCATTGCAGTCGGTGGTCTTTTTTGTGTTCCATACTATAAAGCACCAACCCTTTTTTCGATTATCCAGCACCTAAAACATTATGTAAGAGGCAACACAGGGTCATGCTGAATCAGCCTGTGTTCCCTAGACAGTCCCAAGTGAATTCGCGTGAATGAGAGGACACAATGGTATATTGTCAGTTTTAATAATTGAGTAAATGCTCCTGCTTAGATATTAATCATAGTATGGTTTCAAAAGACATATGGTAATATATACCGTAAGAATAGCGTGAAAACATCCAAGAGCGATAATAGATATGGCAGGAATAAGCGCTGAAACCAAGTAAATTTTTTTAAAGAACAATGGCCTACATTTGTGTGGACACCAAAAACTAAAATATCCACTAAATAAAAAGAAGGATGTTACGTGAGGTCTGGTTTGCGAGTGGAAAAACGCATGCGTGTCCCTTGTAAAATAGGTTAATTTTTCATTGCTTGAACGTATGTGAATTTTTTACTCAATTGATTACCATTATTTGCGCAGCACTTTCTGACTTGTCTTATTATTCTGTCAAGACAGTTTCTGCTGAGCAGCACGTAAAAAAAAATGTCCTTGACGCATTTATGGCTACATGCCTTCGAGGAACTATATTAAATTGACCATATTTTGCCTACTCCAAAGTGGGATGAGCGGGGAGATACTTGAGGTAGGAAGAAAGAAAGAGTCTGTCATATAGGTGAAATGAAAAATTCTACTTTTAACAGCGGAGCTGTTTCAGGCTCGCAGTCCAAGCGCGATAGCTGAACAATCATATAAGGCAGGGGTCTCAAACACGCGGCCCTCGGGCCGCATGCGGCCCGCGAGGCTCTCGAATGCGGCCCGCACGTGACGGTCTCCACCACACATTTTTAAACAATTTCTTATTAAGTATGCTCATGAGATACACAGACCTGACTGGTTTAAAGCATTGACTCCGTGAGGCATCCCATGTGTCACTTTGTTTTGAAACATAACAGTAACACGAAAATTGTATTCCTTAATCAGCGTCCAGATTTGAGTCACATGTTGTTGGAATCCTGGCACCAATTTCCTTTAGAAATGACCGCTATATCAGATATGGGAAAGTTTTCTTCTTTCAACAAACTCCCCCCCCCCCCCCCCCCCCGCTCATCCTTCACTGTTCCGGCCCCTGCGCGAGTAATTAGCGTGACTGCGGCCCGCTGGCTGAGGAGAGTTTGAGACCCCTGATATAAGGGAACCATATGATAGCGTTACTATGGGCGAGAGAAGGAGAAGAAGACAGAGAGAACCATTAGAAAGATCTAAAAAATGAAACCAAAAAGAAAAACTGAGAAAAAAAAGATGTATAAAGAAAGAAAAAACAATTCGGCAGATTTCACGTATCTTGGGAATCAATGTTATGCGAAGCTTCGAAAGGGAAGGTGACTGTGTTGTAATTTTTTAATTGAGCGAAATGTTATATGACGCTAAAGATATGTAGACAGTTTGTACGAACAGGCATACGTTGAACAGTCGCATATGTTTTAAATGCGGAACATTTCTTAGCGAATCTATCTATCTATCTATCTATCTATCTATCTATCTATCTATCTATCTATCTATCTATCTATCTATCTATCTATCTATCTATCTATCTAAGTAGGGGTTTCGGGGCTGCGGCTGGCCCGGAACCCCTCAGGGAAGAGACGGAGACCGACAGGCAACCATCTTTACTGCACCGAGCCTGCGCCGCAACTTCCCGGTGGCCGCTACCCGCGTGACACGAGCCACCCGCGATCGTCATTGTCTTCAGCGAGCGCTAGCAGCCGCCGAGCGCCCCCCATACTGCCCCCCTAGCTCCCCTCGGAAAAAGCGGAGAAGGACGCGGGCGACGTCACAGGTAGCTCACGCAGGTGTCTTGGCTAGCGTTGGCCACGGCGGACCACACATGGCGTATTCGGCCGCACACCGGCACAGTCAATGCCCACCTCCTCGTGGTGCTTCATGGGTCCGCCGGACGGGGTAACAAGCTCAGTCGCGCAGGGAAGGCAACTCTACCGCCGCCCGAAGACGGAGGCGCACCGGACCCGCTCAGGTTGACGACCGCAGTCAGGTTGATGATGACGGAGCTCATCATCAGGTTGACGCAGCTCAGGTCGATGATGGGAAGCCGACCCTCCTGATGTAGATCTGGTCCCGCCGTGTCTTAAGCCGTTGTGTGTCGTTGCCGTTGTTGTCGCCCGGACCATTCCCGTCGAGGTGGCGGCCACTCCTCCACGTGGTAGTCATTAAATGCTGGCGACCTTGGCAGCCATGGAGGTGCGACGTCCCCTATAGAAGGCTTCGCTGTCTCTGCCCTTGGCGGTCACTCTTCGGCCCTCGCTGATGTTGGTACAAGATCGGCTTTAGGACATCTGCACCTCGACATAGTTTCGGTCTTACTCTTCGTCCTTGTACTTGCCGTTGTTAATCCGCTCAGTGTGCACTAGTGTCGACTCAGCCTTGGTCCAAAGCATTGTCTCCGATGGAGAAGGTCCCCTGTACTATCTCAGCAATGGTGTTGCAGATTTCTCATTTAACTTCTCGGGTCTCGCCCTCTCACTCTTCTCGGATATCTGAGACTTCTCGGATTTCTCAGACTCCTCGGCCTTGTTGTCCGAAGCTGCTTCGACGGGTTTCTTCTCGGCACCTGCGGCATCGGCATCGTTCACGTAATCGTCGTCGTCTGCATCGCCGGCGTCCGTGCACTTCGTTTTCTCGTACCACTCGCCATCGCGGTCCGTCCCCGCCTCGTAATACTCTACCTCCGCCTTTTCCGCGTCAGCAGTCGTCGTGGCAGCCGCCTTGCTGCCGCGTCTGTGGTTGCCTTCTCTTCTTTGTTGTTGACCTCAGGCTCATCCTTGTTATCGGCGTTGGCATCTTCGGAAGCCGCTTGCCGAACCTCGCCTGCATCCTCATCAACGCTTACCTCGTCCTCATCTTTTTTGTCTTTGCCGTCAGTTGACTCATCCTCGTTGGCAGCTGCCGTCGAAGCCTCCACATCACTGCGCCGCCTATCGTGGTCTCCCTTTTTCTTCATTTTAGTCCTTTTCTTCGTCGTTTCAACCGCACCGTCGGCTGCCTTTCGGTCCGCAACGCCGTCTCGTCGCGCGGCATCTTCACACATGACGCCCGCCGCCACGCCAACCGGCGACGTCCCGGTGGCCGGTCCGACACTCACAGGTCCTCCTCCCCACCTCGGAACGCACGGGCCTCGCTCCCGGCGACCGGATTCGTCAACCACCGTGTGCTGCTCGTCGCTCATGGTCTCCGCGCCCTCGTGGGCAGCCGATGCGTCGCCATTGCGTCGCTTGTCGTCTCGCAGTGTCGCCCCTTCGCCCGAGCTCGCCACGCCCTCCATGGGCCGCGCGGGAAGCGTGACGCAAAGGGAAGAAGCCAGGTACTCAAGGGCGACCATGACACGCCGCAGCTCGTCGGGGGTCAAGGTCCTTGAGAGAGAAAGGGTCTCGAGGGTCTGGAGCGGCTGTAGCAGCCGAAACAGGTGGGAGGTCCCGAAAAGGGCTAATTCCATGAAAGCCCGCTTCAGCTGCCAAAGCTCCTCGTAGGCGAGATCACCTTCCAGAGGGCCGCAGTCGGGAGTTGGTGGGGAGCGATAGGACGGACATCTTCGGGCGGGTCCTTCCCGTTGGGCGCCAAATGTAGGGGTTTCGGGGATGCGGCTGGCCCGGAACCCCTCAGGGAAGAGACGGAGACCGACAGGCAACCATCTTTACTGCACCGAGCCTGCGCCGCAACTGCCCTGTGGCCGCTGCCCGCGTGACACGAGCCACCCGCGATCGTCATTGTCTTCGGCGAGCGCTCGCAGCCGCCGAGCGCCCCCCATACTATCTATCTATCTATCTATCTATCTATCTATCTATCTATCTATCTATCTATCTATCTATCTATCTATCTATCTATCTATCTATCTATCTATCTATCTATCTATCTAGCCGCCTACGGCTTTGTGCTCTCCAGGCCGTACCGTTAATGGGATTTACACGAAAATTGGTATGGCATAATATTACTATAGGACGGATACCAATGGCTGGTCATATCATGAAAATCATGACTAACTTGTCATGAACGGTATTGTTTACACGAAGCGTTCGTGGTGCCCCTGCGGCTGTTTTCGTAACTTTATATATCCAAAGTTGGTATGATGAGACATTTCTGCATGACTAAAACAAATGAGAGGCGGTAATATGAAAATCATGACGTGCATGTCTTGTACAACACGACTTACATGCCACGCTTATCGTGCGCTGATGGCCGTTTCGCTAAGCATTATATGCACCAAATTTGGTAATGCGTGACGTGACTGTATGACAAACATAAATGACACGTCGTAATATGGAAATCATGACATGTCATGTGCAACATGACTGGCATTCCACGCTCATGGCACGCTCACGGTTGTTTCGCTTACTATATATTGCCACGCGCGTTTCTTTTACTGTATTCGGTTTCCGCCCACGAAGACAATCAGCAGTACTCGGCGCAGACCGCGCCTTTGTGTTCCAGAAGCTTCTCGATTGTAGTAGATCGTTTTGTTAAGATTGCACGCAAGACGCTAACACTCAAGATTATTCCAGAGCTTGCGCGACGAGCAGTGATAAGGCTAGAATGTTCGACGCGTGATGTATATAAGCCGGCGCGCTCCAACGATGATCAGTTTATCGACGGACGACGCTCTGTTCGCCGCTATCAGTGCCAGTGGGTATCGCTGTAATCTGACTTTCCGTCTACCGGCCACAAGTTCGGCCAAATAAACAGTTTAATCTTGGAGGCGCTGACCCAAGCCCAAGCCGCGAAGAAGACGACGTAAAGGATAACCCTGTTTGTCGCACCAGCCGCAGGCAGCAGGGACTACAGCCAGAGCACGGCTCCTGCCGGAAAGCAACAGGTCAACGAAAACATTGACTTCAACCGCAGGCACGATGACAACACCTGCGCAGCCAACACCCTTCCTGCTTCAGCAGCCCAAGGAGCCGCCGGAATTCCGGGGGTCATCGTGGGAGGACCCGGAAAGCTGGCTGGAAGAATATGACCGGGTTGCCGTCTTCAACCATTGGAACAATGAAGACAAGCTGAGGCACGCGTACTTCGCCCTAGAAGACGCCGCTAGAACGTGGTTCGAGAACCAAGAGTCGACCCTAACATCATGGGACGTTTTCCGAAACAGGCTCCTGGCTTTCTTCGCTTGCGTCGTCCGCAAAGAGAGGGCCCAAACTCTGCTTGAAACTCGCGTGCACTCCCCAACGAAAGCGTCATGCTCTTCGCGGAAGAATTGACTAGACTCTCCCGCCACGCAGACCCCGAAATGCCTGAAGAAAAGAAAGTTCGCCTCCTCATGCGAGGAGTTAAAGAGGAGGTTTTTGCGGGACTGATGCGGAACCCTCCGAACAGTGTTCAAGAATTTGTCACGGAAGCGACGAGCATCGAGAAGACCCTGGACATGCGCAACCGTCAGTACAATCGCCGTTCGACGCCACAGTTCACCGATATCCAAGGGCTCTGCTCCGCTGGCCTCCGCGAAACGATCAGGGCGATCGTGCAGGAAGAGCTGCGAAAATTCTTATCTCCATCGCAGCCTCAAGTGGATTCCATTGCTGACGTCGTGCGCCAAGAGATCCAGCAATCCCTGGGCGTTCCTCACCAAGCAGAGCCGCAGTCACAGGCTATGAGCTACGCTGCTGCTGTCCGCCGTCCCGCTACCCCTCCCCGCCCTCTTCAAGACGCATCTCCACCGCATTTCAGACGCTAGACACCACCGCCGCCACCATCGACGTCATACTCTGAAATACTGGAAAAACATATTTTGCAAGCTATGTTTACGTACCCCAATGCCAATAACATTATATCAAATGCCCAATATGGTTTTATACCAGGTAAACGCACACAGGACCTCCTAGAGGATATTTAAGACCTTATAAATTCTGCTTTCGAAGCTAACCAGTTTGTATGTGCCTTATTTGTAGATGTTAGCAAAGCTTTTGATAGTGTGTGTCATAGCCTACTACTAACGAAACTGTCATTGACTGGTTTTCGTGGGCCTTTTTTAAAGTTACTTGCTAACTTCTTAGACGATAGAACACAGTTAGTGTCCATAGGGCAGTACCACAGCAATATAACCTCTATAAAAGCCGGAGTGCCCCAGGGATCAATATTAAGCCCACTTCTTTTCAACTTATATGTTAATGATCTCGCCGCGACCGTATCTACCCACATATTTCAATACGCCGACGACACTGTCATTTTGTCGCGACATTCCCATTTTCAAGAAGCAGTTTCCCTGTTGCAAGATGCTACGACAAGTTTGATGGACTGGTTTGCCAATAATGTGATTAATGTAAACGTTTCTAAAACACAGCTCATTTGTTTCCATAATCCATTGAAAAAAGTTAGTTTAAGTGTCCCATTACTGGCTCACTGTTCAGCTTGTTCTCCGTGTTCTTGCGCTCCTGTTCCCTATGTTTCATCTGTTAAATACCTTGGTGTACTTCTTGACAGCGACTTCGCCTGGAATTCTCACCTGGCGTACGTTTGTTCAAGGCTCCGGGCAGTATCTCGTACATTATATACTATCAGATATTATACGCCACTATCAGTTCGCAAAATGATACTGCAATCGTTAGGTTACAGTGTTCTTCGATATGGTGTTACGGCGTTCGGTCACTGTGCGATTCGCTGGAAAAAATAGATTGAACTGTATCCTTCGTTCCATTTTGAAATTAATTAGTTATGATTTAAGACTGCCCTCAGGCACAGACCTTTTTAAAACACTGCGATGCTCTAACTTTGATGCCCTTCTGACTGAGACGGCTGTCCTGAGGCATTTTTGGTCTAACGAATATAAAGTTCCTTACGTCCCTTCTCGCTCCCTCCGACCTAAAAACCGTTTTCGGGTGATTCGCTGCTCCACCAGATATGGTCAGCGCACTCGCAGCTACTTCATACCATCTTGCTTAAATCAACTACCTCCAAGTGTCTTTCGTGCAAAAACAAAATTAAAATTGAAGCAACTTATTCGTCGCATTAATCTTTAACTCCTTCGTGATATCTGCACTTTTCCTTCGGTGCATGTCGCTGCGGTATCACAATCTTTAGTGTAACGGTGTTTTTTTTTGTTAGGCTGCGCATAGCTGTCGGCGTACTAAAGGAATTAAAATTCATTTTTTCTTTGTTTCTGTACAAGTTCGAATGATGTTACAATGCTTTATCATGTGTTCTTTTGTGCTTCTTGGTTTTTCCGCTTATCTCTTTTTATTTATTTTTTTTCTTCAATATCACCGAAAATCTGATGGTGTTCTATTGTTGTACTGTGGCTATTCCAAGTACGAATTGTTAACTCTTACAAGGCTAGGTGACGTCACATGTAATAGCAACAGTTTTATTTCCTCATGCATTGCTGTACACGCTGTTCTATATTTTGCAGGTAAATGAAAAAAAAATAATGTGTGTATTCGTATGGTCTTAAGCTAAGCAATTCCTGGTGTCCTCTGTCTGTCGGCTCTGCCTCTCAAGCCCAATGTGGCTTTGGCAGGCCAATTCTGTACTACATTGTTCCTGTGTGAAAAGGTTGATAAAGTATTATTATTATTATACCGCCCGCCGACCGGCCAGCGCTACGCGCCAAGGAAAACCGCCCGCCCTGCTACCACTGCGGGGAGGCCGGCCACACTTACCGCCGCTGCCAGTACCGACAGATGAGGCTGCGTGGTTTCGCCGTGAACGCGCCGCGTCCACAGCCAGGTGAACGAACTCGCGACATGGACGACTACATCACCGCAACACAGTGGCAACAACGACCATCATCCCGTTCACCGTCACCTGGCCGCTACATGTCGCCGCACCGCCGGCAGTACACTGGCCCAACCTGGGGCCGGTCGCCTAGCCCGTATCCGGAAAACTAGGGGCAGCAACCGATGGACGTGCGGTTGCTGTACGGCGAACCAACGAAGACCCTCCGCCAACGACGATGCCGCGACGAAACCTGCTGAACACGACGCGAAGCAGACAGAGCCCTGTCGACGAAACCTCGCGGACCGAGGAAGACCTGACGACGCAGCACGGAAGCAGCGCAACAAATCGACGCAGCCGTGATCCGACGCCTCAACGTAACCGTAACGCGAGGCGATGGACTAGCGACCTCGACGTTGTCATCGACGGCCACAACGTCACCGCTCTCATCGACACTAGGGCCGACTATTCCGTCGTCAGTGGGCCATTCGCCGCCAAGTTGAAGAAAGTAAAGACCGCTGGGGTGGACCCGAAATCCGCACAGCTGGAGGCCACCTGATAACGCCGATTGAGTCACCATCAATAACCGGACTTATCCGGGGAGCTTTGTAATCCTACAACACTGCTCCAGGGATGTGATACTTGGAATGGACTTCCTAAGTGACCACGGCACCGTCATCGACCTGAGGTCTGAGTCGATAACACTAACCTCAGAAAACGCGCTCCGGCCCCACGCGACGTCAGGAAACCATGCATTGAGCGTGATAGACGAGCAGGTGACCGTTCCGCTACTCTCCAGCATCATAATTTCCGTAGGCACCGAAAAACCAGCAGACTTCGAAGGCGTCATCGAGGGCGATCAGCACCTGCTTGTAAACCGTCAGATTTGCGTCTCAAGAGGCATCGCCGAGTTGCGTGATGGCAAAGCAAAGGTACTGCTGACAAACTTCAGCCACGAATATAGGCACCTTAACATTGGTACGACGGTCGCCCACATCGAAAACTTCATGGACACCAGCAATGCTTTCGCCCTCTCCGATGCTACCGAACCTGCTTCGATGAATCGAGGTCCCAAACCAGATTTCGACGTCAACCCGAACCTACCCGAACCTTTCGAAGGTCAAGCAAGACCAGCTAAAGGCCCTGCTCCTGCGATTCAAAGACAGCTTCTCGGCGTCGTCAAGAATTCGACAGACCCCAGTCGCGAAACATCGCATCATAACAGAAGAAAGTGCTCGACCAGTTCGACAGAGCCCGTGCCGAGTATCGACGCGCGAACGCGAGGCCGTGAAGAAACAAGTCGACGAAATGCTACGCGATGACATAATCCAGCCGTCCAAGAGTCCCTGGGCGTCTCCCGTGGTGTTGGTGAAGAAGAAGGACGGGGACGCTACGTTTCTGCGTCGACTATCGTCACCTGAACAAGATCACGAAGAAGGCCGTGCACCCCCTCCCACGGATAGACGACGCCCTGGATCGACTCCACAACGCAAAGTACTTTTCGTCGATGGACCTCAAGACAGGCTACTGTCAAATCGAAGTCGACGAGACAGACCGAGAAGAGACTGCTTTCATAACTCCAGACGGCCTGTTCGAGTTCAAGGTCATGCCTTTGGTCTTTGCTCGGCCCCCGCGACCTTCCAACGCGTTATGGATAGCTTACTAGCCGGCTTGAAGTGGCAGACTTGTCTTGTGTACTTGGACGACGTCGTTGTGTTTTCCTCAAACTTCGACGAACACCTCCGGCGCCTTGAAGCTGTACTTCAAGCAATCAAGACTTCCGGACTCGCCCTGAAGCTACAAAAGTGCCGCTTTGCCTACGAGGAACTCTTGTTCTTGGGCCACGTGATAAGCAAGTCCGGAGTACGCCCCGACCCGCAGAAGACAGCCGCCATCGCTACAGTCCCGCCACCTGCCGACAAAAAAGGCCGTACGTCGATTTCTCGGCCTTCTCTGTGCCTATAACAGGCGGTTCGTCAAAAAACTTCGCCCCTATCGCCGAGCCCCTCACTAACCTTACCAGGACCGACGTCGAGTTCAAGTGGGAAACGCCGCAGGAGGAAGCATTTCAAGAACTAAAACGACGCCTTCAAACGCCTCCGTTACTTGCGCATTTCGACGAACACGCCGAAACAGAATTGCACACCGACGCGAGCAGCGTAGGACTCGGCGCCGTCCTTGTGCAGACGACGGATGGACTGGAAAGGGTTATCAGTTATGCTAGCCGGTCGCTATCCAAGGCAGAGGCCAACTATTCCACAACAGAAAAGGAGTGCCTTGCCATCATCTGGGCTACGTCAAAGTTTCGCCGCTACCTCTATGGCAGGCCCTTCAAAGTTGTGAGCGACCGCCACGCCTTGTGTTGGCTAGCTAACTTGAAGGACCCTTCAGGTCGTGTCGCAAGATGGAGTCTAAGGCTTCAAGAATTCGACATCACCATCGTTTACAAGTCCGGCCTCCGTCGACCCGCCGCCGCAGGACGACCAGGAGGATGACTTCTTCAAAACCATAAGTGCCGACGACTTCGCAGAACGACAGCGAGCCGACCCGGAACTCAGGGGCCTTGTGGAGTACCTCGAAGGCAAGACCGCCATTGTTCCGAAGGCATTCAAGCGAGGACTCACGTCGTTTGTCTTGCAAAACGGCATTCTCATAAAGAAGAATTCCTCACCACTTCCAGCTAACTACCTTCTCATAGTGTCTTCAGCATTGCGACCAGAGGTCCTCCAGGCACTACACGACGACCCGACGGCTGGACACCTCGGACTTTCCCGCACACTCGCAAGAGTACAAGAAAAAGTACTACTGGCCGTGCCTTGCTCTCGACGTCGCCCACTACGTAAGGACGTGCCGAGACTGTCAGCGAACGGAAGACACCACCAACAAGACCAGCAGGCTTCCTTCAGCCGATCGAGCCTCCTCGGCGACCGTTCCAGCAGATCGGGATGGACCTCCTAGGGCCGTTCTCAACGTCGACTTGTGGAAACAAATGGATCGTCGTAGCTACAGACTACCTCACCGGCTACGCCGAAACAAAAGCCCTGCCCAAGGGCAGTGCCGCCGAGGTAGCCCAGTTTTTCGTTGAGAACATCGTCCTTCGACACGGCACCCCATAGGTTCTCATTACCGACAGAGTCATGGCGTTGACAGCGGAGTTAACTCAGGCGATCCTGAGGTAAAGCCAGACAAGTCACCGCCAGGACCACCGCCTACCACCCACAGACCATGGCCTCACCGAGCGTCTAAATAAAACCATCGCCGATATGCTGGCTATGTACGTCGACGTCGAGCACAAGACGTGGGATGACATCCTTCCGTATGTAACCTTTGCATACAAACGGCCATACAAGAAACGACGCAGATGACGCCGTATGGATTGGTCTTCGGATGGACCCCGGCAACGACGCTGGACGCCATGCTGCCAAATGTCTCCGCCGAGGAAAACATCGACGTCACCAAGTACCTTTAGCGGCGACGCCACATGCGGCGACGCTAGCTTCGCGCGGCGCTACCTTCGGCGACGCCACGTGGAGTACCAGCCCGGTGAGCGTGTGTGCGTCTGGACATCGACCGACGTGGACTTAGCGAAAAACTTCTGTGACGGTACTTCGGACCGTATAGGGTACTTTGACGTCTCGGCGCACTCGACTGCGAGGTTGTCCCCGACGGCATCACGAACTCTCAGCGACGCCGGGCAAGTCCCGAGGTGGTGCATGTGGTGCGCCTTAAACTGTTCTACGCGCGTTAACGAACATTCGGACTCAAGCTTTTACTTGCTTTATTGTTATTGATTATTGCATACATTTTTGTACCATGTTCTGCTTTAGGCATCGGGGCGATGCTTTTTCAGAGGGGGGGCAGTGCCACGCGCGTTTCTTTCAATCTTGCCGTATTCGGTTTACGCCCACAAAGACTGTGAGCAAAGCTTGAAGCAGACTGCGCCTCGGTGTTCTAGAAGTTTCACGATTTCAGTAGATCGTTTTGTCAAGAGTGCACGCAAGACGCGAAGAGTCAAGCTTATTCCAGAGCTTGCGCGACCACCAGTGATAAGACTAGAAAGTTCCATGCATGATGTATAAAACACGGCGCATCCCAACGATGATCAGTTGATCGACGGCCGACGCTCTGTTCACCGCTAGCTGTGTCAGTGTGTATTGCTGTAATCTGACTTTCCGTTTACCGGCCACAAGTTCGGCCTAATAAACAGTTTCATCTTCGACATACCGACTGCTCCCTTCGTCAACGTCGCGACCACGTGACAGTATCATCCGAAATTCGTATCACCAGAAAGCATGAAAAATTAGAATGCGACAAAAGAATGCTGGCGTACATTTTCGTTTATTGTTTTTCAGGGCCGATTAATGATTGTCAGTCTAGTTTTTAGATGTCGGCAATCATATAGCACTCGTAAATATATGGCCCGTACGCTCGTGTTTTATTAATGAACCAGGTGCGTTGTGACCCGCGACAGCAGTAGCCCCTTCCAAATTTTAGTATGCTTTATCGCATGACACCGGAGTACTGCGGCGAAAATAACAAAAGAAGCGCTTTGACGCGATAGACCAATGACACAAAATTTCAGAAGCACGCTCCTGTGTTAGGATTCTGTTATCACGGAGGTGTTAGGGATGGTTTTCGGGAGACTTACGGCCGTGCCCGCACAAGTGCGACCTCAACAGTTGCGCATGGTGACGTTGTGAGGCCTGACTGCTTCGCCAAGACCGTCCTCGCCTTCTTTAGGTCCTCGTCCACCTTTCAGGGGTTGTCTGATGCACGAGGCATGCTCGTCTAAACACAGTACAACGACAGCAGCCCGCGTCGGCGAGTAAGAAAAAAAAAGCCATGGCGCCAATGCCCTCTGTAATCTAAACGGGAAGGCACACGGAGGTACATAAGAACCTCAAAGATTCGCGCACACAATCTCGGTGGCGGTGACGCGTCTCTGAATGTTTATTCTGACCGTAAGAAAAGTATTTTTCTTACACCGTGATTCTGACGATTTGGCGGTGCAGCGCCCATGCCCGCGCTTGCGTTGCCACGCTCGCACGTGCTTGGCACGTCTTTCGCGACAGCGCGGACAGCACCTCTTCGTACCTGTGCGGTAGCGTACGTTCGTAAAAATCGCGGGGTGAAAATCGGTTCGCAACAACCGTACTCCATTACATTGCAGGCCAATGGGCCTTGGCCGGAACCAAAGAAAAATTCGTATCACCCCAAAATTCGTATGAACTGTGATCGTATCACCGAGGTTTCACTGTAGTTAGGTGCTTTTATGTCAAAATGCCTGTCAGTGCCAACTTTTCGAGCGAAAGATGTTATGTAAAAACTTCTAGCGAACTCTGCGTCTTCGGCAATCTAAAGTATCTCTGCAATAATTCTTGCATGCACGTAGGACTGAACTTTCTGTCATAACGTCCACAAATAAATTGAATGGCCAAGTTCTGCACCTTTTCAAGTTTTTCTTCTGTGTCGCGCACTGTTGAAGAGTCCCAAATGACACAAGCATAGTCAAGAACGGAATGGACATACTTTTTATAAAGCAATTCTTTAGTTGGCATATTAAAGTTATTCGCATTACGATGAAGGAACCGAAGTGCTTTCCCGGCCTTGCCTGTTATATAGTCAACCGTGTCGCTGCCAGTTTAAGTTAAACGAAAAATAAACTCCTATGTATTTGTGTTCCCTAACCTTACCTATAATGACATTTTTAATGGTGTACAAGGCTTGAGACTGCAACTTTTTACAAGTAAACTCCATGTAAACTGTCTCGTTAAAGTTCAACTGCATGTGCCATCGTGTACACCAATCGCTGATTTTGGCCAAGTCTCTGTAAATTAAATTTCGTCCCGCGAATCCCTAATTTCCCTGTACAAAACAGTCTGAAAACAACCGTATGTGAGATTCTATGCCTTCAGTTATGCCATTGACATATATCAGAAATAAAAGTGGTCCTAATACCAACCCTTGGGGGGACACCCGATGTTACCTGCGATGCGCTCGACCGGACGCCATTAACGATTACAAACTGCTGGCGTAATGTCAAATAATTAACGACCCATGAGATGACCTGAGAATTAATGCCATACATGGTCATCTTCTCAAGAAGTAAACAGTGTGGGGCAGTATCAAAGGCCTTCTTGAAGTCGAAGAAAATACATCAGTTGTTTTACTTTTGTCAACCGCGTAGGCTATGTCGTGCACAAATTCGGTAAGATGAGTAGTGCAAGAAAAACCCCCTTGTAACCTATGTTGCTGCGGTATCAATTGTGAATACTTATTCATGTGTTCAACAACAGAGGTATATATTACGTGTTCGCGAATTTTACATGCTACACTAGTCAGCGATATTGGTCGGTAATTAGAGACGTCGCTGCATGGGCCAGACTTGTGTACTGGGACAATCATTACTTTTTCCAGTCTAAAGGAAGGCTTGCATCAAGAAGTGATATATCAAATAGTAGTACCTTAAATAACTGTGCTAGTGTTCGTGCACAAAGCTTTAAAGCGCGTTTGTCAAACCATCTAGACTGCATGCTTTCGAGCTATCTAATCTTTGTAAGAACACTTGCTTGCCGCGCGTGCTGATATTAGTATCCTCCATACCATCGGTTGTTATTTGTTCTAAGTGGTGACCACCGTCTCCAGGTGCTATCAGTGGCGTAAAACACGACTGAAATAAAGATTGAGGCATTCAGCTTTATCAGTGTCGCTATGGAAGACGTCATCACCAGAAATAAGTGTTGGTATCAACACACTGTCTTTACCCTTTCTTTACACTTGTTTCCAGAACTCTTTTGGTTTATCTTTGAGACGGGATTGCAGAGATTCAGTGTTAACATTCCTTGCTTTAAGGGTGCATGTGTTAACTTCAAGTGTTACATTTTTGCGGTCTTGTCTTATTAATATCGGTCGGGTTATCACAAAAAAGCACGGTAACATCTCAACCATTTTTGTGTAAGTCTGCGAAGTTCTTTTGTTAACCACGGCTTACTTTTCGCTTGCCTAGCCCTTAAGTACCATGTAACGAACGCATCTCTTAAGTCAATCATTTTATTTTTTTAAAGAATCCACAATTCATTGATGCTATGTTGGTCCGCAAGGGTCTCAAAGACAACAAAGTGATTATCCAGAGATTCGTTATTTTTTGACACAGTAATCTGTCACAAGTTCAGTGCACTCGTTCTGAGATATAACAAGCATGCTAAGCAATGACATATTTGTGAATGCCTTGCTGACAGGAGCTCAGGTTTGGGTGATGCAATGCATACATGCAAAGAGATATTTTACAGTTGGCAGGCATGAGCTTTCTCATTTTCAACAATGAAAAATGTTTGCAAACACAGAGATATCTTTTCACGCAACATGCTCAGCTATCAGTCTGAAGCCATGCGAAAGTGTCATCAACACACCTGCTTTAGAGAAGATCCTTATTACTCATAACTGGGGCTCCATCTTTTTTGGATAAATCTGAAAAAATCCGATAAACACTCGCCGGTAAAATTTTTGGCAATGCAGATTCATCCAATAAACTCCGATCTTAATGGGGCATTTTCAACGTTCAAAGAGCATTTTCAAAGCTAAGAATCATCACCCAAGGAGCGCACCTCCATCCTCATAGCGGCAAACACCTCAAAAAGTACGCTTGTATTGCAACAAGCTTTAAGGTTGTAATACGAACAAATGTAGGTGTTTGGTATTCAATTATTCATACTTTATATATATATATATATATATATATATATATATATATATATATATATATATATATATATATATATATATATGTGTGTGTGTGTATGTGCGTTCAAACCTTCCAGACATCTAAATACACCTAGTGTGTTTGCACCTTTTCGTGTGCTCAGATAATTCGTCTTAAGATTTCCGAGTATTGAGAGTAATACTAAGAATAGGTCAATTATGTTTTGTCAAGAAGATGAGGGAGGCTGGGAGAAAAGGCTGAGAAGCAGGGTGACAAGACTGACCCCCCCCCCCAAATTAACACTTTGGCGAGTTTACAGCATATGCATAACAGGCTTATTAACAGGGTAAATAAACAGGAAGTGAGAAAAAAAAGTGAAAAGATGGAGAAACATGATTATCAGCAACAATACAAGGCATTTTCCTTGGAAATAACATTAATAAGAACCCAGTGCAGCAACTTATAATGCGAAAGTGAATACCGAATTTCGGAGAATTGGAGTTTTGCGAAAAATAAACCCTGGTAAACGCCCAGATTTTCTGCAAAAAATTACACTCCGAAAAACACCCTCCGAATTTCAAGAAAAATAACATCCGAAAACACTGAGCCCTACCCATAACTGGACTCTGTCTGATTCCACCAATCAAATATCTGGTGCTTCAGGGCATTCTTTAGTCCCTTTCAATCATGTTAGGCATGGGGCACAAAAAGGCTTTTCGTATGTTGTTCAGTTCTATGCAAACAGAACTTTTAGTATTTCCGTTGGTCTGACAACTTTTGGTGGCGCCTTTGCTGACAAAAAGCATGGCTTGATGTGCTGAGGATGGCGACGGTTGTCCAAAAAAGGCACCTCTCGGCACAGCAGCAAGCAAACGCGGCCTGCTTCCAACAACACATGGGCCCCTTTCTCTATACGGAAGAAGCCTTGTGATGTCTCCACAAATGTGCTGTCGCTTTTCGTTGGCCTTTTGTAGAGTGTGCTGTAGTACACTTGCTTCTTAAAAAGCAGCCTCTCGTAGCACTGAACATAACTGCAGCTGAAGCCTGCACCACTCAGAGCTCGCATTTCAGACGCATTTAAGGTAGCATGCTTGTTTAGCCCAATCAATGTTGCACCATCGTCTTCAACTGCATTCTTGATAGGTGGGTGCCCAAGAAAGCCTTCAGAAACTACCCTGTCCTTTTTCGAGATACTTGAACTGGTGATGAAGTGCTCGAGCTGATGTGTCATGACCACCCGCTCAACAATCTGATGGGGCAAGCCATGGGAGCAGTGACATATTTCACGAGTTGCCCGTTCCCGCACTCAAATGCAAAGGCCGAATGTGCCCACAGTGGCCCCAATTGCCGAACGTTGTTCGCCAGGTGATGAAGTTGGTGAACATTGAAAGTGACTGATGTCAAACCGTAACGTGACTCACAGCGTGCAGCAAATGTTGACAGAAGGTGCTCTGAAAAGTAGAAAATACAGCCACCAGACTTGCGAATTTTCATATATAAAATCTTGAAACTGCAGCCACATGTGGTGGTTAGCTCATGTTCCGAATAAGTGTTTGTTGGCACCACATTAGTAAGTATTGACACAAATACTTTTTGAAAGGACAGTTCTTGCAAGATATTATAAGGATGCCTATATTCATGCCGTACTATCTGCTGGGCTGATATTTCTTCTGCAAGCAGAATGTGGACATCCTCCGACAGCTTTGCCAAGTGGCGCCAGTGTTCTTGGGGAATTAGGTCATCGAGGCATGGCAGGGCATAGAAAAGAAGCCAGTGCTTCCATTCCGAAGCCTTCCAATGAACGTTGTCATCAATGCGGCGTGGCAAGCGCGTGATGCAGTGTCAAGGTTGAATGCTCAACAGACGGCTATTTACTTCTCGCACAGATGACGGGCTGCCTGCATACATAAAATGACACAATTATTTTTATGGAACGTGTTCAAATAAAAAAAACATGTCTCTTCACTTCTGTAGATGTAAACCACTAGATTACCTCATCCACAGTACATTCATTCTTATTGCAATGTATAGTTAAAGCACTGAGGTTTCTGTAAATGACAAGAAGAACCTTGGCGTTCAATATGCTGGCCCCACCTGACGATATCACGAGTTCCATTCATTTGTATAGAGGCATGCATGTTGCTATTGCTGCCCTATTATTGTGTTTGTTGTATCAATGACATGAAACATCGTAGCATATCTGCACGAGAGCAGCACTCCCTTAGAAATAAACGACAAATAGTGATGACAGCTAGCAGTGCTACACATGTGAAGTTTATTCAGTGCTAAAACCATCAGACATATCACTGTAGGGGAGGTTGTTGCTCATCACGTTCATTTATTGCATGCCACATATTATTCCTTGCGATTACTACTAAAGCAGACTGGTTTACTAATCTACTTTTTTCTTTCATAAATAAAATATATTCTTCAGTTTTCCCTCGCCTTATTCAATTGTTTTTTGCATGTCTTGATGTACTGCTAAACATTGTTGCTGTTTTCTTTTTTTATGACATAACTGCTTTCTATTACATGTTTATTACAGCTTTTATTAAACCTGCAACATTCTGCTATGACTGGACTACCCATTGAGCTTGTCTTGTAACCAATTTTTACTTCACAGAACAGACTTCTATGGTTGTTCGCTATAATTTATGTCTTGCTGAAAGATCACATGTATATGAAGGTTGAAACAAAATCTAAAATGCACATACCTACATAAAATCTTTCTGAACAGCTAGTAGTGCTGAACAAAACCTCGGTGATCTGCCTTGTCACCCCCCAGCAGAACACAGTGCACGTATTATGCACTGATTCCCTTGACAAGATTGAAACCTGAAAAGATTATATTAAACATACACATTAAGTGATCAGGAGTGCTGATAATGATGCTCCTACCGAAAGCCATCTGACGTGCATCACAGGCCCTGAGGTGATATCCCAGACTGCGTACATATTATTGGTTCTACATCACTGTAGCTGGTGCTATCATAGATATTGTCACGTAGCCACATGGTTCACGGCAATATAAAAGAAGGAAGAGCTTATGTGTTTCTTTGCCCAGCTAACTTTTGCATAATGATACGCTTATGGTAGGGTAACACACACTACATTATGAACCAACTAGCCTCATTCATCACATTTACTAACTTTTGCAATACTTAACATATTTATATACTTTATTTCATAGGATACCTTAAGGGGAGTTGCAGTATTTTGCCATAGTTGCAGCCCTTTGTAATGCAGCAATGCTGTGTGTAGTCTCTTTTGCCCTGTGTCCTTGTGCATATTTTGTGCCTATTCCACAATGCGTTTGTTCTAACTAGCTCAGCTTTCCTTACTCACTTGAAGCTTTTGTTATTGTCCCACAGTGATGATGCACATACAAACTGTGGATACATATAAATTGTGTACAATACTATCTTTAATGGTGACGGTGCTAGGATAAGAATTTTAGTGTATGTATCATGCTGTACAAGGTTATGTAGTAAATACACGTTTTCCAGGATATATTATTGGCAATGTAAACCTCCAAGTTTTGGTATGACGTTATACATTCTAATTAAACATTCATCATGGAATAAAAGGTGCGCCAATACCGACAAAAAAGAACTAGACTAGAAATGCCAGTTCTTTCCACTTCTATCTGTGTTCGCAAGTCCTACCATTTTCACCAATGTATCCTTACAAACTCTGAACCTTGTGTTGTTCTGATGCAATGTTCCTAGGCATATATATGATCATACCAGTGTGGGATATCCTAATAGACCTACATGTTCCGTGCAGACCTACGTTATACGCTAATAGACCAACATGATTCATGCAGGACACCAGGCTCAACTGGAGCTAAACATTGATCAGTATTATTAGTGGTTAGAAGCAGAACAAATGATATCAGAAAGGCTCCAGTCCAATTAATAATAGTACGGTCTGTGTACAAAATACTTAGTTTATGAAGAAGCAGTGCATGGTTCACTCTATGAAATGCTTTGTAAATATGCTTTGTAACATGTTTTGTAAAGCGACCTAATGGCATGCAGGCAGTTAGTGAAAAGGATGACGTGACTCATAAGAAACTTAACGATATACTCGTATGTGCTGCATAACTGTGAAGTTATTCAAAAATGTACCTACGGAGAATAGTAGCTAAACAAAACATTCCATGTGCTGATTTTAATTCCGAAAGCACCAATATTGAATTTAAAACACTGATATGTGCGTGTTACACGACTCCTCTGTATTAATAGATATGTCTAAATAAATACCCGTCAGTGGAAATTTTTATTTGAGTGCGAGCCGAAAAACAATTGGTTTGGACTGGAAATCATAGTACCTTGCGATAATATTAACATAACCTACGACTTCCTAACGCCCTCCCTCTGGCTTCCGCAAGGACAACTGATATCACCCACTGAGACACTCTCTTACACTAAGTGCAACAAAAAAAAGAAGTTACTCTTTACCAATAAGTTCGTCTGCACTTACCGTTAAGGCTGAGCAATGCCGATGGCCCCTTTATGCCATTCACTGTAATTTGTGTAGCCTGTTCGATGCGCATGTCTCTTACGACGTGGCTATGTGTCCTTACCTCTGCTGGTGAACCATTGTAGCGCATTCCACCTAAAAATGAAAAAAAATGTGAAACCTTATTCCACACTTTTGCAAAGCCACTGTGCGAAGCTAAATATATTTAGTGACAACCAAAGCATTCAGAACTAGTCCATGCTTACAAAGTGAGATTGCCTTCATTTTGCCACCTGAAAAGCAAGTGCAAGCATTTATGAAAGTCGCCATTCCACTTGCCCCTTGCATAGCCATAGTGTTTCAGGAAGTACAATTGGGAATTTTAGGAGTTTCTACAAATGTATGCTTGCCTTTAATGACTACATGAAGCACAGCATTTTAAAAATTATCTGCACAAATGCAGGCGTGTGAAAACAAAAAATCACGCCATATCCACGAAGTGAATGATGATGAGTGGGCGAAGCTCGATTGTTTTCATCCATGGCAGAAAGAGAGTGTGGTCTGGAACGCGCTTATACTTCATGGTCATCAGCGTCATCGTCATCGTTATCACGTGGAGTGGGTACATTCCACTATACGTGGCTACCTACCTACTACAACTACTACTACTACTACAGAGGAGGGACAGACCCACACCCTAAGGAGCTTCGCCCCCAAAATCATATCTCTCTCACAAGGACTCTTCGCATCGGCTTGAATTCCTTTCTTGTGGAGCTCTTCAACACACCATGGCAGAAAATCAAAATTTCTTTACCATGACACGCAAATCAACTGAACCATTTTAGTGGCACACCTACTGGCAAATTATACTGCCATAAAAATGTGGTATTTAGTGCAGAAATAATAAACCACAGATGAGAATCCCTGCATGAACTAACAATAAAATGTGCTAACACCAGGATGACCATCTCTAGGCATAAATTCTTATCCTCATTGCATGATGTGCACAAAATAAGCTGATGAGCCAAATTAACATGCTCACAGTATGCCCAATTCTTCTTTTCATGCATGTTACTGCTGTTTAAGCAACCACTTATGCACTTAGTGGGAGATTGCCCGATGCAGGGTTTGCTGCAACTTAAATGAATTCTTTATGCGGCATGGTCTGCACAATCAAAATACTTACACTTATGCTTGATAAGACAGATGAATTCTTTTTTTCTATAGTCGGATACAACTTTACAAGTCTGCGGCATTTTCTCCTTAAAGACGAGTGCACACAATGCTGAACCAATGGGCGCGGAATCCAGACTGTATAGTTTAAAATGCAGTGCAAAAAAAGACGATACACAAGATGAAGGAGGACACAGGACAAACTATGAAGTTCAACCAACTCGCCCAGTTTTTTACGCAGTTACCATCCAGACTGATGACACGAGCCAGACAGCCGGCGTGCCCTCCTTCTGAGAACACTGCCAAGTGTATAACTGGGAATATTTCTTTAGTCTCTGAGGCGATAGCCACGGTTGTCATCTGGGTGGGGCCTCTTCAGACTTCTTAAAGGGGCACTTACATTAAATTTCGAAATCGAGATGTGCCCTTCATTCGATGGCTCGGTATGCATAGGTCTTCTTGGCCAAATTTGAATGGCGTCCGTTGAGTGGAAGTTATTTTATTTGGATGGCAAACAGCCTACGAAAGCTCAACGGGAAACTGAGTGTCCTGCGACATCGACCCTAGTGCTACGTCTTCGGTGTGATACATTCCATACATACCATCCTGAGTGACGATGCGCTAGTAGCGATGACGTCTACGATGCGAGTGTTCTTATCGTGGCGCCTACTGGCACCGATGCTCGGACATGCTCTCACTCTTCATGTCTGATCTTCGTCGCACCGCTATGAATGATTTCATGAAATTACAAGACGCAAACCACTAATAAAAGAAAGGCGAAAGAAAAGAGCATGATTCGACGTGCGCTCGTCAGTCAGCATGTCAGGGAAGCGTTGTGAGCTGCAGTCGTCTGGTTGGAAGCGCGGAAAAAGCGCAATGAGTGTGTCGTTTCATTACACGTCAGATACACGCCAACACGACCACAAGCTACCAAAATGGAGTAGCGCATAGATAAATATCCGTCGCTAACAAGTAACACGCAGGTATCGTTAATAGTGAATTTTAGTTTGTCCCGTAGACTTCTTAGCGCTCGCGTAATACCGGGTTAGTACCGCCATAACCTTGAGAGGCCAGGTAGGTGGAGCCATCTGAAGGAGCAAAGAAGAACCTGGCAAGCACAGATTTGTTATTGTAGAAACCTAACCTATTCTATTTCTTCAATGGTGTGCATTCCCGATACCGATATTCCATACACCCCTTTGCGTATACCGGAATGCTGTGCACGCCGAAACTCCCCAATATAACTAATTGAGACACACAAGCGAGCATGGCCGAGGCATGCGTCTCCGGGCACCTCCTCCTTACTGCTTGGAACGGCATCTATTTTGGAATAGCTGTCCTGTGAAGGGCCGATCAAAGCAAAAATGATTCGCGACGTCGCGAATCGCGGCGATTCCAAGCTGCGTACTGTCATAACAACACTAGTCGACACTTCTTACGGCAACGACAGCAATGCTGGTGACAAGGCATGACTGAACGTGTGCGCCTGGCAGACGAAATTTTAGCGGAGTAGCTGAGCCTCACGTCACTCCTTTCTGTGGATCAGCTGGGGCGCGATCTGGAGGTGACGGCGAGGCAGCGCTGCCACCGCTAAAAAAATGGCGGGCTTGCCGGCCGTTTTCGAATCGTGCTAGATACCGGTGATATAAATCAATAAAACGGATAGTTATTTGTCCCTCAGTTGCATTTTGGGGCACGAATCACTACTATGGGGGTTTATAACTACTCGTGGATGCAAAAATGTTGACTTGAGTAAATTTGATGTCAGTGCTCCTTTAAGTTGTATACGACTCTATGTATATACTTCTTTTGCAGCCACTGACAAGCTTGTCAGGCACACGGAAAGAATGAGAAGCAGGAGAACGAACTTTTGGGCTAGTTGGTTTGGTTACATTCAATGAGCACTTAAAAGACCAGGACCAAGGAGGAGGACAGGACGTGCGCATGTCCTGTCCTCTTCCTTGATCCCTGTCTTTTAAGCGCTATGGCTTCATTTAACCACATACAGCTGCATGACCAAGTATCTTTTTGAGATTGTGAGAAATCTTGTGAAAGTATGGAGGCACAGTTGCTTTACATGTTCTGTCGGGATACAGTCATGATAGCAAAAGATTACGAAAAGTGTCAAATACTAAAGCGAGAAAACTTCAGAATTGTGTTGCATGCTCCCCAGCATGACAAGATGAGATCAGCAGGCAGTGGCCGACAAAAAGTTAGCCTATTCTAAAGCTTAAATTTCCAGTGCGATTCACAGTTTTGTTCCTCAGGTTATCAGTCACTTCTATTAATGTTTTTTTCCTGCAACTGTATGTGTTCTCATTGGTGTTCTCATTGTGTTCTCACAGTGAGTCTATGAAGCAAATTTTCCACCATGGCAGCTTGTGCATTTATTGGATATTCAGATTCCAACATGAGCAGCCTGGGTGTGAGGAACCTGATTATTAAAATGAGCGAAATGTGTTCATAAACTAGATGCTAGCATTTCATAGGGTACATAAATGTACTTTATGAAAAAAACTTGTATTACACGTGATGTATGCTATCCATGCATTGATAGTTGCCACTTCTTTGTAGGTCTTTATTTAAGCCACACGTTAATGCTATTGGCATATCTGACTTGACAACGAGCATACACTACATTGCTGTTGAAAATTTTAAATTCTAGACACCTCTGAAACACAATAGCCATACTACTGAAACATTTATAAAAATAATGAGTAAATGTACATGCATATCTTACCGTCTCTGTGTGTTGCTACCATAAGGCGCCGGGGGCAGCCATGCAAGCCGTTGAACTGCACCATATTGAGAATAGTAGCACGTGCTGGTGCATCCACAGCACAACACAGGACAAATGCTCGTGCATGGTGTACCAGTGATTCTGTCTTCCAGGTAATTGGTTCCAGATTATCCAGCTGGACCAAAAGACCTTTTCAGGAAGGGCTGCATATTTGGGTGCACATTTCCCAACCAAAGTGCTATTAAAATGGGATTTCGCCTCCGTGTGGCAGGTGGTAGCTCGTTCACTAGAACCTAGAGAGACCAGATTGAAGTCTTGGACGACTTGGAACACTGGACTGCCATCCGTATTGAATGTTAAAGTCAAGTCGTCATCGGTCAAGTTTTCATCTAAGTAGAGCTCATGAAAACAGCCAGCACTTGTTATGTCTGTAACTGCATCTTGACGTCGCTCACTTCTCTTCAACAACCCTTCCTCTAGACTTTCTCTTGTCTGGTCAATAAGATGGTTAAGCTGGCTTCTTATATCCAGGGAGACAAAAAAATTACCCTTTTGCATGCACTTTGGAGACATTTTCTTTAGTGCGGCAGACAGTGCATATAGCATCACCACTGTCCACAGGTCAACAAAGCCTGACAATTATGACAAGTGTACCAGTATATAACTAAGTCATTTTTTTCTGTTGCCCACAGTTTGCTAAAAGTATGCTTGCCCCTTGGCAATATGTCAACACCAGCAATCTTATTTACAAGCGTAGCCAGGTCGCCCAATGCTGTCCATGTCAAGCCATGGGAGATTGCAAACGACATGGCCATGCCAGCAGCCCCTGCCTTTGATATGCCGAGCTTAGGGTGCTTTTCCGAGCTTAATTTGTCCAAATGCTGTGGCCAGTACCTTGTCTTCGCTGTAGTGCGGTGGAACTGCCGTCGCCAGACGCCGTAGGGTCCGGGTCTTCGGCTTCATCCGAGAACCGTGCATCATCGACGGTAGGTGACGGTTCACGCGGCACATGGTCGCTCGAGCACTGGCTAGTGTTGGAACATGGTGCATCATCCGCGCACGTAGACGACCCTGCTTCATCAAGAGCAAGCGATGGTTCATGTGGCACATGGTCGCTAGAGCGCTGGCTAGCGCTGGAGGATGGTGTGTCATCCGCGCACGTGTCCGACGCTGCTTCGTCAAGGCTCTCTTGCAGGCCTTGCGCATTTTTTCTTCGGCGGTAGCAGATTGGCCTAGTGGGTATGTAGGCGGCTTTCAAAGTGGTGTCTTCACTGAGTGCTGAAGCGTCCATGTTGTCCCCGACAAGTAGGGTTAGGCAGTTTCGCGATACAAAAGTATCGCGATATTATTTCTGAGATACTTTTGAGCATCTGTATTTCTGTATCGAGATACATTTGAAAAATTCATTTGTATCTCGGTAGTGAAATACTTTTACGATGTATCGATTGTATCGCGATACTGTGCTGGACGTTGGTATCTCGTTACCTTTTCGTCACAAATGGTCACACGCGACTGCAAAGGGAAAGGGACATTTTTTTGTGCTAAAGCAAAGCAAAGGCGCGGCACCGGTCGGCGACACTGGGAAGATGGCGAAGGGTTCCCCGCACGCAGAGAATGGTCCTTGTGATAAAGCGCCCGACGCACCCGATGGCATATTCGCGGAGGCCTTATAGTCGGCCTTGAATACAATGTCGCTACCTCTCAAGGCTAGTACAGAACCTCGAATTTTTTTTCGGGGGCCAGTCATTTGGGGAGTCCGCGAGTTTTGTGTTGAAGCCGAACCGACGCTGTCTGGCTCACAGACTGATGTAGCTGCTGTTTCCTTAGTGCAATTAAAGGAACAACCTTCTCAGCAAAGCAGATGTGTGTAAAATAAATGTCTGCTTTCTCTGAATACACTGGCGTTCGTTACATATTCGAGCGATATTGTTTACCTGCAAGTTGCAATGCGCTGCAGCATTGTTCACATTTTTCTGTTGTACCTAATAACTGCCTTTCCGGAATATCAGCATCGCCGAAATGAAATGTATTCCAGTATCTGTATCTGTATTCCGGGATACCTTTTTTCGTCTTTTCGTTTCGCTACTGTATCTCCGAAATATCCCGTTACATCAAATACAAATGTATCTCAGTATCTGTTTTTTAAACTTCCTGCGCATGCATTTCGATATCAGTATTCCGGAATACTTTTCTGAGTATCTCTGCCCAGCCCTGCCGAAAAGACATCGTCCCAATGCTTTGACAGAAGGTGGAAGTACGATAATAAAGCAAAGACGTACAGCGAGCAATAAGTACAAGCAATAAGGCTCAATAATAAAGAAGCAACAAAAAAGCACAGTCCTCAGGTTCGTTAACGCGCATAAAACGGCTTGAGGGGCACGGCATGGACGACTTTAGGTCGCTCACGCCGCGGTTGAGAGTTCGTAATGCCGTCGGGGACAACCTCGTAGTCGAGTGCCGAGACGTCGAAGTACCCTGTATGGTCTGAAGTACCATCGCAGAAGTTTTGAAATGCGAATGCATTTCTTAGTCGGGCTATGTCAGGCGGCGTTGTCCGGCGTTGTCCGCGAAGGAGGAGGAGGAGGATAGGTTGAGGAGGTGTGCGCGCCGGCAGGGTGTTATCTCTCCGCTCTCACTCCCTCTCCCATAGCAACAGCTGCGGGCGCGCGCGCTTATCCTCGCCCCTAGCTACCGGAGCAGGTGGTGCGGGCGGAGTAGCGGAGAGTGAGTGGAGAGGAGGAGCGCGCTCTGGTGTGTGAGGGCGCTCGCATCGCGGAAGCTCGGCGGAGCTGCCGCGTGTGTGGTGAGAGTGTAGGAGAGGGTAGGCGCAGTGCTTCGCCGCTCCTTCTCTCGCCGTTCGCTCTCTCTCCTCCCTGCGCCCCACTCTCCCGTCCGCTCGCTCGCACGTATATATAAATGGAGTGAAGCGCGCGCGAAATGCATTCGCATTTCCTCACGATTCCCTTCGGGGAGGTGGGGGGCATTTTTTTCACCGAGTCGGTGTCGGCGCATCGGCGTCCACACCCAAACACGGTCGCCGGGCACGTATTCCACTAATCGTCGTCGACGATTATAACGGCGGCTCTCGATCGTCTGTTGATTCTTGATGCGTAGGCGGGCGAGTTGTCGGGCTTTTTCGGCGCGCTCAAGGTAGACAGTCACGTCGAGGGCTTTTATCGTTGGTGACGTTGAGTAACATGGCGTCGAGCGTCGTTGCCGGGTTCCTCCCGTAGACCAACTCGTATGCCGTTATCTGCGTCGTTTCTTGGACGGTCATGTTGTATGCGAAGGGCACATACGGAAGGATTGCATCCCACGTCTTGTGCTAGACGTCGACGTACAGTACGGTCCACTGTTAGAGGGAACACGCGAGTGCGTGCCCAGCGGTCCGCGGAGCGCTAACTGCTGGCGATACTTCAAAATGCGGCGCATGCGCATTGTTTCATCCAAGGTGGTGCGTGCCCCGCGTTGTCTGCTACTTCTCTGTCCATGAACTCGGTGTGCGCTAGCGAGCTATGACCCTTCCCGCTTATCGTTTTCACACTGTAAATGAACTGATACCAACTCGGCCTTCCGCTTCTTTAATAAGCCGATATTTCATGGTTGCAAAGACGAGCTTAGAATGTTCGCTGCATCAGACTTCAGTAGCTTTATCTGTTATCTAAAGCGGACAGTTGCAGCGAGCAGTGTGTGGAAAATATGACGGACTTAACGGCGAGGGCTTGCTAAAAATTGCGGCCATATAAAAAACATTAAATTTTTCGTGCTTGCTGGATATCTTGACGAGCCGCAGGCAGAGTGACAGCTAAATAAATTGCACCGCAAAAATAGAGAAGCGCTGTTTAACGCTTTCATGCGCACAGGCGGGGAAGTAGCAAACGAAACTGGGTGCGCGTTGCCCTTACGATTTTATGCGCATGCACCGCATTTACAAATCTCGCCGCCGGTTAGCGCTGCGCGGCCCGCCGGCCACGAGCTCGCGTGTTCAATCTAACAAGGGACTGCATTGTAGTACATGGCCACCGTGTCGGCCATGGTCTTCTTTAGACGCTCGGTGAGGCTATTGGTCTGTGGGTGGTAGGCGGTGGTCAGGCGGTGGCTTGTCACACACGTTCCTTTCTATGTTTTATGTTCACAGCGTATCGCATCTGTAGATATTGCCTTGCGCAATCCTCGCCAGAATGTCTGAGCGCATTCTAGATATTTTGGAATCATCTCTACGGCTTGAGCGCGCAAACGCGAACAGCTGAGTTTATTCTGGAACAAACTCGGCCACCAGCGATAACGCTCCAATGTTCGACGCCACGCGTTACCGCGAATCAGATTATCGACGGCCGACGCTCTGCTCGCCGGTATCATTGTACAGTGTGTTTTGCTGTAGTCTGATTTTCTGTTTCCCGGCCACAAGTTCGGCCAAATAAAGAGTTTCATCTTGGACACGCCGGCTGCTGCCTTCGTTCACGTCACAACCATGTGACAATATGATTATGAGTGACGCCATAGTTGAGGGCTTTGGAAAATGTCGACCAGGAGGGTTTTTTTAACAAGCAGTTAAATCTAAGCAAACGGGCCTGTAGCATTTCGGTTCCATCGAAGTGCTGTCGCCGCAGCTGACATTCGATTCGTGCACCCTCTTTCATCATCATCGTCATCACTATCAGCCTGACTGCGCCCACTGCAGGGCAAATGCCTCTCCCATGTTCCGCCAATCAACCCGGTCCTGTGCTTTCTGCTGCTACGTTCTACCTGCAAACTTCTTAACCTCATCTGCCCACCTAATTTTCTGTCTCCCCCTCACGCCTTTGCCTTCTCTTGGAATCCAGTCAGTTACCCTTAATGACCAGCGGTTACCCTGCCTACGCGCTACGCGCCCGGCCCATGTCCATTTCTTCTTCTTGATTTCAACTATGATATCCTTTACCCCCGTTTGTTCCCTGATCCACTCTGCTCTCTTCCTGTCTCTTAAGGTTACACCTATCAATTTCCTTTCCATTGCTGGCTGCGTCGTCCTCAATTTAAGTTGAACCCTCTTTGTGAGCCTCTAGGTTTCTGCTCCGTAGGTGAGTACCGCTAGGATGCAGCTGTTATATACCTTCTTCTTGAGGGATAGTGGTAGACTACCATTCATGATTTGAAAATGCTTGCCGAATGTGCTCCACCCCATCCTTATTATTCTAGTTATTTCACTCTCATGGTTCGGCTCCGTGGTTACTACCTGTCCTAAGTAGACATATTCCTTTAGGACTTGCAGTGTCTCGCCACCTATCGCAAAGCGCTGTTCTTTGCCGAGACTGCTGCATATTACTTAGGTTTTTTCATATTAATTTTCAGACCTACACTTCTGCTTTCCGTACCCTCTTTGTATGAGCTCATTCAATTATTTTCATTTATAATTCTGACAGTTAAATCACCCTTATCTTTAGAACACTTTTGCTGGAATGTGATATGTATCCAATATAAATCTTAACCTCAACCAGAACCATCAATTTATTACGATTTTTATTAAAAAAAACATTCTCTATATACTTGCACTCGCGGAAGTGCCTGACCGAAAGGGCTTGCAATAAAAAAAAAGATTTTCACTTCTTGCTCGTGACGCTAAAATGTAAAGTGCCCTTTTGCTCCGCAGAGTGGTGGCTGCAGGTCTCGTCCACGTATACATATTTACCATGTCTACCGACTGCACTTATCTATGTTGAAAGTCGTGGAGTGCACATATGTCACGTTGCCTCGCATGGAACCGGCGATGGCCGATCCGCCGTCATTACAAGTTTTCGGCGGCATGGAGCAGGGTTAAGGGACGCGCCACTTTGGCTGCGCGCTCCAGGATATGTTCTCCTGCCATAGGCGTGCAGACTAGACGGGAAGGAGCGGGGGAGGCCGGTCCCTTTGAACATATAAAAGGGGGGGTGGCAATTCTTCCCCATCCATTCACTCATTCGTACGTAATTTTTTGATACACAGGGAGACGTCTACGCATGTTTCTTGACGATAATGGCGACCAAGGACTCCTGATGCAGCATTCAAAGGAACGTTTACGTCCTACCTTTACCCCAGGAAAGCCGTGGACCAGTGGGAAGCCTTAGTGAGAAGCACGTCAACGCTTCATGTTCATTGTTGCGTAGACAGCAGAGCGGGGGAGGGGAGGAGGGGACGCTGTGGTGAACCTTGCTCCACTCCTTCCCCGAATGGAGAACACTGTGTACGCCTATGCTTACCACGTTTATTGATTGAACGCGTTGACTGGGTGATTCAATAGCCTGGGTGCCTTCTAACTCAATCCACGACCCAGTGTTACGAACAACGATTACTCTGGTTGTACAGAAGCACACGCCTTTTGGATGCGAGTTTAGACGACGCTCTGAGCGTTTTGACGAGAATGTAGCAGAGCAAACACATTGTTAACTAGTAAACTGAGGAGTGCGCGGCAGATTATAATGTTCGGTTAGCTGAAGCAAGTCGCCACATGAAGTAACTCACTTATTTGGCGGCGAGACCAATGCCGGTAATTTAGGCCGGGTGGTGCGCTTATACAGCAGGGATTGTGGGCGAGTGTAACAGCCTAATAAAGTATATTTTGTGCTAGGATCTCTGCTTTATATGCTGTTCGTTATAGACATCTGCGGAGCGGTTGCCGCGTGTGCTGTTTAGTACTTAAAACATGTTGAAGAATGCGCGTTGTATTACGTAACTCTGAGCATCTATGATCAAGCCTTGTGCCGTTGCGCAATTACGCCTTGGCATCTGATGTCAAGCGCGAGCGTTGTACGTAGCCAAAACTGGGATACCATTATGGGACAGTGCAGAGGCAGTCTTCAGAAATATTGACCGGATATTTAAAAGCACCTAACTCTATCTACTCGAGTCTTTAGCATTTTTGCGTCCATCAAATCGCAACTACCGCTTCTGGGATGAAAGCATCGTCCTTCGGTGAGTGGTGGTCGCCTTAAATTTGCGTGCGGCGTTTGGTGCTTGTCTGTTTTTAGGCACTTAGCCCATTGATAACACCGAAATGATCGCCTCCTCTTCGAATACAGGGAAAACATTTGCGGCTTTTTCGACATCTTTGACTAAATCAAACAGGTTTTGTGGTATTCTGTCTATGATTTCCAGTAAACCTGAGATTCATATTTGACTCTCGCTTTGGAAGTGTTTTCGCCATCTTTTATTGCAAGGAAGGTGCCCACTGTGCGCTAGTCGCGTCTCTTAGGACTATGAATAAAGTTTGACCAACCAACCAACCAATGAAGCATTTGGCTGTTGTACACCACATTGCAGTATTGTGACGGGCTTGCATTTTTAAATAAAAATTGATATCATCACAATTATACCATGCTTAACGAAATTAATCCAGTGTGCATATAGCACTTATAAAGCAGAGTATTTCATCTTAGAGACTTTGGGTTCTGCATGTGTTATGTAACCAGGTTGCAAAAATCCGTAGGTGGGTCCATGGAAATATAGAGTCCTTTAGTTGGGAAACATATTTTTTGACTGTCAGTAGTGTTCTTCAGTTATTTGTTTCATATTTTTAACATGAAGAAGTCAATGAGAAGCCTTTATAATGTAATGAGTGCACTTAACAGCATATGACCTCGTAAAATGCAAAATTCGCTTGGAATTTGTAAACTGAAAGGCCCTAAATATATGGGACTGACACCGATGACAGCAGCGTTGGCGGCTAAAAACATCACCAGAAAATTCAGCTGAGCTGTTCTTCCGAGTTTACACTGTAAATATTCTGGCCAAAGAGTGTTTATTGCAGTTGGTGAACGATTCAGAACGAGCGTTTTTTGCAAAACTGATGCGAGAAATTTGATTAATTTTTCTCGTGGAAAGCAGCGTAATGTAGGATGATTCCTCAGGCCTGTTATTCATGCCGCGTTGGCGCTCAGCGACCTTTCCCTCCTCCTCCTCCTGGTGGTCCTAGAAGATAAAACAATCGTTCTCATTGTTAATTCTTTTTAATATATATATATATATATATATATATATATATATATATATATATATATATATATATATATATATATATATATATATATATATATATATATATAGGAAAGAATTGTAAACTTAAGGCCTCGTTTACTTTTCCTAAACACAGTATTAATATATATATATATATATATATATATATATATATATATATATATATATAGAAGGGTCTTCCTGGATTCGGTAGTATTATAGGTGCTCAAGTGTAGTGGACGAACGAACGAAAGACGATGCTTTATTTCCAACGTTGCGGCCGGGGACCGGCCTTCGTCAGGGCATACATGCATATGACTACAATGCGTACGTCTTAAATAAGGGCATGGCGTGGGGGGACCCCCATTGTGCATATTCACTGCTAACAGATTTCTACATAGAACCATTCATTGTTAACAGACAGATATTCAGACGCGCGCAGTATTTTGCATGGTGACAGCATAGATAGCGGAGTGGCAGTGCATATTGGAAATGTAACAATGCAAAGGAAAATCAAACGTAGCATAGAGATAGTATGTGGGGGCAGTGGAAGATCACCACACATGTGACACAATGAAAAAAGAAAAGCAAAAAAAAGATCTATACAATGCTGATAAGTCGCATTTGTTTGCAACGAAATGTACACCAGCAAAATATCGACGTCACAATATGGAAGCACGTGTACATGCGAATTCTGGTCACCTAACTGATTTGGCTGATGTTACCAAGGATTCGATCACGGCAGTAAACAACCGCGCATGCGAACTAGGATTACTCATTTACCTGCTTTACTGGCAAAAATGTTAACCTGCCGGGATTCTTGATGATCCCGAGATGCTATGGCATTAAATTTATGAATAAAAAAAGATTCGCGAACCTCCCTTCCGTAGTGCGATTTAAAACCGGATTCTAGTATTGTGGCAGTTAGATTGTCAAAGGAGTGGCCTGGTGTAGCGACGTGTTTGGATAGCAGGCCCAAAGACATGCGACCTATGATTATTAAAGCGCAAGCGGAAAGGTGTTTCCGTTTGACCAATGTAGTGAAGGTTACATGATGAGCATTCCAGCAAGTAAATTACATTGCTCGTGTCGCAATCGGAATTGCCTTTTATTCTTAGAGTAAAATTTGATGCAGCGCTCTTAACAATTTGCGAAGTCGTCATGTGGGGGCACGCCTTGCAACGAGTCTTGTTACACGGATTACATCCGACATGGACAGGCGTTGTCATTTTAGATGACGTTAGTATATCCCGTAGGTTTCTCGAGCGTCGATAGACTGCTCCTGGAGGCTCTGGAAAGACGTCTTTGAGACGATTACTCTGCATTGGTATGTTATAGTGCTTTTTAAGGATGACGTTAACATTTGGAATGGACTCAGAATGTGTCAAAATTAAATTGGTGTGTCTTCGCTGCACAGATTGTTCACATGGTTTCAGAAGCGTCCTGCGATCAATCGCATCGGCGCGCATGATCGCGTCACTCACAATCTGAGGCGGATATTTTTGTTCAGTTAGGGCGTCGCGAAGCCTATCGCAGTTTTAGCGAACTCTGAATTTTCAGAGCACAGCCTCTTGAAGCGAAGTGCTTTACTGTAGGGTATACTGGTCTTACAATGTTTAACATGGCTGCTTTTAAAATGAAGAGATCGGTGAACGTCAGTTGGCTTCCTGTATACTTTAGTAGCTATTGTTTCGCCACATAGCGACACTGAGACATCGACGAAACAGCTGGATTTCTTCGAGTGCGATTGTGAGAATGAAATGGACGGATGAACCTTGTTGAAATCTGCAATAAAAGTAAGTTCTGCTTCGCCATGGTGCCAGATGAGGAAAATGTCGTCTATAAAACGTTTATAATAGTAGGGCAGTAGTCTACGCGATGAAAATAGACGACATTTTCCTCATCGAGCCGCGCCGCTGCTTCAAACTGCTTAGAAAAAAGATCCTATTCAGGCGACATCTCGGGCTAGGAATCGGTTTTTTTTTCATCAGCCTGACTACGCCCACTGCAGGGCAAAGACATGTTCCGCCAATCATCCCGGTCCTGTGCTTGGTGCTGCCACCTTATACCTGCAAACTTCTTAATCTCATCTGCCCACCTAATTTTCTGTCTCCCCCTCACGGAATCAGGTTAACAGGTATAATATACCATGTGTGAATAGTTAAACAGCACCATACGTCGCAACATGCAAACTGTAACGACTGTGGGGTTAAAAACTACGCACTCAAAAAGGTGCTCAGCCATAATTCTTTATCGCCATCAGCCACGGAAAGGACAAACTGCATGTAATGACTTAGAGACGCGCATTGGGACATCGCTTCTCCACAGAATGATGTGAATGGGACCATGGGTGTTCCCCTACTACGCAAAATTATCAAGATTTATGGCTTATTGTGTACTAGAAACTGCACTTCCCGTAGTCGCATCAAGAGAGCTTACAAAGAGCTCTAGAAAGGCCACTCCTCCAGCTTCCGCTGAGACAGTGCTGCGTGTTGCGTAGGTCTGGGATACATTTAAATTTAATTTTCACTGAGTTTTTTTGTTTTTCTTTACCAGTTACATTTAGTGGCCAGGAGGGGGCTTTTATTTTCGCCCAATTTTATTTCCTTCTTGCCCCACTTTTATAATAATCTAATAAAAATAATCTAGATTTCAGGCGGTGCCTGTGTCGTTTACTTTTCTCTCTTCCGAAAAGAGTGGGGGGGAGGGGCCGGAGTGCTCTCGCTGCTAATTTTGCGTGGTAGCCACAGACAGTACCATAGTTACTTCGCTCACAACAACGCAGTGACCTTGTCAGCGAATAAGCTGGCAGATCACTCATAAAGGAGTGAGGTACTTGGCTTATTTAGTACAGTATTCGAGCTGGTGGCTATCACCCTCGTTGCTTCACCCATTCGGAAGAAGCTTCATTATTTGCGTTGCTAGACACCCATACCGTAGGTAGATGTATGACAGCAGGTTGCTAATTTACTGACTCGTTATATTTACCTTATTCACCATGTGTATTTGCTTGAATAGTGCAAATAGCGTATTTACAGCGTATGCACTTTAGCACTTCGTTGGGAGAGACACTGTTTTCGACGGTGTTCCTCAGTCCTGTCATTACGTTGTCCTTTAATGTTCCTCTTTATAATGGCGTATGAAGTACCGTTTATTTCTCTAATGTAGTTTCATAGACGACACCTCCCATAGAGGCAAATGTTTAGAGTAAACACAGGCATTTTCCTTTAATTTTTAGCCGAAAAGACATGAATTCTAAAATAAATATAGGAAGGGTATACATGCAAATGTTCTGGCAAAAGCGATGCGTGTTTGCTACAGCAGTCCTACAGTATTAACGTTATTTGACAGACGGTACATTCTCTACTTCTGCCGTAGAGAGTAGCGTTATGCGATTCATTCTTGAGGCCTATTTGCAAGCTGCAGCACCGATCAGCGACGTTTGCCCTTTGTTTCTGTTTCCGTGATGTTTTGCATCGGCGTGTGAAATACTGCACGGTTTTTCGGGTTATACCGCTGAGTCAGCCAGACGTCTTCGATATCAATTTCGGCATGTCAGCGTAATGTACAACTGTTCGTGAGCTTTAACGATCGTAACACATGTACAACACTGAAGTCGCATTTTCGCAAAAAGGCAAAAGCCGCGGATATGAGAGCAGCAGACGGCAAATGTTATACGAACTGATGGTAACAGCTGAATCCTTTAGCATCCGATCTGGCGTAGTTCAAGAAGACGCTAGCATAAGAAAACACCACCGCTGCGCGACCGAAGGCACTTTCGTTCAATCTATCGCTTCCACGGAGACTTAGCGGTGAGAATGCAGCTCGTGTAAAGGCATGAGCTGTTTGCTGAGCCCTGTCAAGATACGGCACGCGGAGCGCGACCCGCCGATAAAATGTGTAGCTTTAGCCGCAGCGACGCACCCCCTCCTGCCCCCCCCCCCCTCCGCTCCCCTCCGCCCTCAGGGAGCCTCCGCTCCATATGGGCACTCAGCGCGACGAAAAAGGCCGGCACGTTTCCTCTCCGCTTCAGCTACTATCATCGACAGCCACCGACGGATTTACTTGTACATAGAACATACAAGACTTGGGGTGGTTTTGAAGGGTTGCAGACACGAAAATTTTCAGTTGTCGTCTTATTGCGTCAAATCAATGGCCAAGTTCTCAAGAGCCTAGAAAATTTACAGTACTCACGGATGATTCAACGCAGTGACCTTGTCAGCGAAATAAGCTGGCAGATCACTCATAAGGGAGTGAGGTACTTGGCTTATTTAGTATATTATTCGAGCTGGTGGCTATCGCACTCGTTGCTTCACCCATTCGGAAGAAGCTTCATTATTTGTGTAGCTAGACACCCATACCGTAGGTAGATGTATGATAGCAGGCTGTTTATTTACTGACTCGTTATATTTACCTTATTCACCATGTGTATTTGCTTGAATAGTGCAAATAGGGTATTTACAGCGTATGCACTTTAGCACTTCGTTGGGAGAGACACTGTTTTCGACGGTGTTCCTCAGTCCTGTCATTACGTTGTCCTTTCATGTTCCTCTTTATAATGACGTATGAAGTACCGTTTATTTCACTAAGGTAGTTTCATAAAAGAAACCTCCCATAGAGGCAAATGTTTAGAGGAAACACAGGCATTTTCCTTTAATTTTTAGCCGAAAAGACATGAATTCTAAAATAAATATAGGAACGGTATACATGCTGAACGATATACAGCTTTGCTGACTCACGGATTCAAACACGACATCAATTTTTTGGCATAACTACTGGAATGCGCAATTGCTCGAGGTAACCACGTCATGTCGCGACAAATATGGTCGCTGAAGATAATCTTGGCTCAGATCTACGCATTCGAGTCGAAATTACGCCGATATGACCGGTACTGCGGATGGTGGAAACGAAAGTGTGTGCGTTAGATAGCCCTAAATTGTCCTGTTTCAGTCTGTGAGTACTGTACAGCTGAGCTTGAGCTGGCGAAGCGTGTGTGAATCCTGCAAAGGTAATTACAGTATGACTTTAAAAGGTAGTTTCGGTTTTTAGCGCACCCTTACATCACAACATGGCATGCGCTTTTCATCACGTGCTCGTGCAAGATATCGTGACGTTTCTATGGCTGATCTGCGTCGTGGCTCCGTTGGTGACGCGCAAGCGGCCAATTTGAATGTTTTGGTGTCGCACAAACGGCCATTTTGGAAGTTTTGGTACCTGATATCATCAGAAGCAGCCAGACTGCTGCGTGAACTCACCAGAATAAGTAAAGTAGCCTGATGTCAAGTTAGTGTCAATGTCAGTAGGTGCGCCATAGGAAAACGTTAGTTTGATTTCAGAATAGAATATCTGATCAGCATTTTCTGAGCTTCACACTTACGCGTGCAGAGCCGTCTCTGTAAACAGGAAGACTAAACTCCACTTCAAAAAATGGTGTCAGTAATAATAATAATATTTGGGGTTTTACGTCCCAAAACCACGATGTGATTATGAGAGACGCCGTAGTGGAGGGCGCTTCCGGAAATTTCGACCATATGGTGTTCTTTAACGTGCCCTGACATCGCACAGTACACGGGCCTCTACGATTTCGCCTCCATCTAAATGCGACCGTTGAGGCCGGGATCGAACCCGCGACCTTCGGGTCAGTAGCCGAGCACCGTAGCCACTGTTCCACCGAGGCGGGCGAAAAATGGTGTCAGTAATTCTTTAATATTTCAAGTTGCTACATAATATAACTGTGACCGGAAGAAATGCGCCAGAGTGTCGATAAAATTGTTCCCGCAAGCAACGCTGGTTCATATAAAACCAGTCAACTTGAAAACTCGCGCTGCATCGGCATGGCGAATGTAGTGCTCCGGTTTAGGCCACACGGGTATCATGACTAGCGATCATAGATCTGAGGTGAATATTTTTCACACTATTGTTACCAAAATATTATCGCTATCACTTTCAACACACGGACTCTACTTATGACGTCCTGTTATCCCTGCTAAACTCTCAGAAAGAACTCCGTGTCATGGTACTCCGTAAAGCTGTGGGACCAGCGTGGTTGACGAGTGGAAAATCTCTGTTGGGAGTTGTGTGCGGGATGCAGAAGCGTAGAACTTTATTTTAGGTCGCGACAGTCGTAAGTTCGCTGTTTTCAGGTGGCACCACCGATATATTTTTGCACTTTTAGCAGCCCTTGAGAGAAATTTGAGCAGTGCATCAATAGGACTCGGCGATATGGGCACGTTGTACATGCAACTTTCTCAAAGGAGCGATCTTTCTGTTACGGTTATCCATGTCAGCTTTACATGTTGTCTTGCAGAGCGCTTTTATTCGACTGCCGCGAGAGAACCTTGCTCACGACGAAGCCTTGATCGAAAGTGTTCTCTCTTTACATTTGTGTTGTATTACGTGGACAACGAAACAGTATCGTTCAGCTATATTTACTTTAAGCAACGACAACTGTATGACCCAATTGTGAAGATGGTCACTCCAGAGCATGTGAGTTCTCAGATCCACTCGAAATATTTATCGAGCGATGTGCTAGCTTTTATACATGCGTGAAATATTTTTATACATGAAACATTCTAGTGTAGCAGTTGGTGAACGCGTCGGTCTTTCGTTGTAGTACACGGCTTCTGGTGTTGCGCACGTACTTTGGTTAGAAATCGCGATATCTGTGCAGAAGCTTTCCTTACATGAAAACGCCATCCGATCTAATGACAAAACTTCGAAACGTTTGACAGCTGGTGAAATAGAAATAGCCGGAGAAACAAAAATTATAGGTTCTATGCCACTTCAGAAGCGTGAAAAGCTGGGCCGGATGGTTCATGTTTGGTTGGTTCAAGCACACACCTGGCGACAGTGTGTACTTGAATGTGCCTTTTTCTTTCGTCCTTGTTTTGAGTTTCGCTGGTTTCTTTTCGCATCTATATCACTTGATTGACAGCTCGACAAACAGTCTGCGCTCGCAGTTACAGCGGCGTCTTATTTATGTATGGTTATGGGAGTGAAATAGAGTTGATGACTGTACCTAACTTATTCCGAAGTAACCCACTAGGACACATCTTCATAACATATAGCTTCAGCACGTAAATCCCACAACACGATTGTCATTCCAAAGCATTACAGCGCGAACAAAAGGCCGTCTGTCGTGGCACATTCGTGCAAAAAATGCCTTGCATACAACAGGCACTACAGATAGGGTACATATATGATTCAATTTTCAGCAAATTTAAGATACTTGATGCAAGGCAGACACCATCTTGAACCTACGCGCCCAGGCTCGTGCTCCCTCTGGGACGACAATGGCGCGCCAGTAAAACAAGAAAAGGCCTTGACGACACGCGCCTTCGCCGCACGCGATTAGGCAAAGGGAAGAAGCAGTGACGCGCAGCTCGAGGACATTATGCTGTTCTCGGTCTCCTACAAAGAATGCTGCCTCTAACTTTCGCTTACTTTTTGGACAGAAGTTAGTGCACAATGAATAATTATCCCCAAACAACCTGAATTGAGCGTTATAGTTCTGGTGGAGGTACACGGTAATGATCCCAAGTCCTGTTCAAGTTAGACAAAGGAGCCTGGAGCCACGACGACTCAAACCCAACTGGCTGACGCCTGCCCACTAGCACGCCTGCCGTCGTCTACGGGGGGGGGGGGGGGAGCCACCCGAATTTCCTCCGTTGCCCGAGCCTAGAGTAGTACCAGGTGTCGGCGGTAACAGTGCAGGAAATTCATAGTTAGGATTGTGCAGCGCTCACAAAAGGGACGAGGGACAGAAGTGCACGAGACAGCGCATGTCTCGTGCACTTCTGTCCCTCGTCCCTTTTTGTGAGCGCTGCACAGTCCTAACTATGAATCAATACCATCTAGCTCAATTTTCTATTCTAAGTGCAGGAAATGACGTCCCAGATCGCCCGACCCTCGTCGTTCTTTATCAGCTGCGGACGCCCGAACCTTTCCATGGCGACCTCTTTTAGGACGCCGAGGACTGGTAGGAAGGTTTTCCGCTCTGACGCGTTTATTTCGCGTTGCAGGAACTGTGCACGAACGTGGTTCGAAAACTATGAATGTGCCCTTCGGTTATGGAACGATTTTCGGTGGGAGCTACTGGCTACGTACCCAATCACACACCGCAGGGAAAGAGCTGAAGCTGCTTTGCTAGGAATGAATCGGGGAAACAACAAAAGCGTGGCGATGTATGTCAAATACATGTCCCGCTTATTTCGCCGTGTCCAACGTACGGCAAATCAATCTTACTGCTTCCTACGTACATCTTTTGCCTACTTGCTAGTTCTAATGACAAATAAAGGTGATTTGCTCACTTCCAGGATATTTCGGCGGTGGACGGTACGGTGGTGCTGTGTAGTTTCTACTTGGCCTCATAAGGCCCCACGGATGACGCTTTCTGCGACCACGAAGTGTAGGTCCAAGAGCAAATGCCCAATATTTCAGCATCGTGTCTGCTAGAAGCAAAGCAACCACAAGAACTACCAATATATTCAAACAAAAGTTCATGATCACTTCACAGAAGAAATATCTCTTCAGTCTAGCAAGCGGCAAACACAGCTTTTATAAGAGTTCCAAAACAATACAAGCAAGCGTGATAAGCTTTGCTTTATTTAGCAGTTAAACGTTTCAGAAACCTTTCCTCATTGTACTCTTTGTCTCTTACGGTGAAACACTACCATATTTTTTATTGTCCAGCTCCGATTATATTTTGCTAGGAAGAATGGTGTGTCAGGATCTTTAATTTGGACAGCAGGTTAGTTAAGTTGGGTTTTACTGGCACAAAAGCGAGACTGAGGCTCTACTGCGCCAACCACGGTGTGATAAAATGACGCTGTTAACTGTAGCGGACGCTGCAGTGCTTAAAACATATTTAGCATTGTACTTCATAAAAAAAAAAGGTGATCACACCATTCAAAGCTGCCCGCATGTCATCTCCTAAATAATCAGTGGGCACAGTGGTACGTGACTTTCATAAAATTGCCAGAAATGTTTTAATATTTGTTTTTCGACATGTGAGTAGGTAACTCTAATGTGTACGATTGGCACATGTGATTTATCGCGTGATGTCTGTTCGTCATCTGCAATTAAATGTTTCTGTTTGATGTGTGTTTACGCTATGAGATGTCGACAAAGAAATATATTTCGATGAAACCTTTCTGGTGAGAGCACTTCTTTCCTTCCCCAGGCATAGGTTTACTAAGGCAAAGTTTGTTGGTTTCCTAGTGATTTGCATTTATGCTGCCTGTTATATGTTAGAGCCCTGAGAATAGCTTGAATTTTCTCCACAACAGGCATACTAATTTTTCAAACTCGTAAATGTTGTCCCGTTGGGGTCATGTTTGTCGGTCTTTTCCTCTCCGAGGATAAAACTTTGCTTCGGGTCCAGGAAGAACGTACGGTTTGATCAATGCAAAGGCGTTAAAGTAAGTGAATGATGTCGCCTATAACGGGTTGGTATCGTGATCGTATATTGGAAGGTGGTTGGTGCATTTGAAGAATTCTATGGATATTACCGATATGTTGTGTTCTGTGCGTCTCATACTTTAAAAGGCTGTCTGCAAAGCACAGCACTCTGTAGGCTTGAACACAGAAAAAAGTGTGGAAAGCAAACTGTGTTCCCGCGTAGTTGCCTCTACACAACTACTGATATCAGTAGCTCTCTTGGAACCATTTGTGCACAATTCGGCGTAGAACTAAGTGTTGTACGTGACTTACAAGCCCACATTGTAGTATAAGTTTATGAGGCGTACCTTTGTTTTCTTGGATGCGGTAGTAAAATATAAGGAGTTTAAAGAAAGCGTTCCGAGGATCTAATCCAGCTGGTCTTTTCGCAATGTAAAGTGCTTCACTAGCGACAACGACAAGATAACCTTTTTCTTGAAATCCTAGCATTATTCGGCCTTATAGCATTCGGCTTTGTTTTTCTACAGTGTAGCCGTTTGACAGATGTAGGTCTGGCACTGAGTAAACTGAGAAATTAGGTAAATAAGTAAGCGGGAGATGAATTCTGCGTTGCAAAAATGGCTAGTCATTTTCCCAGTACTAAGTGAAAACTAGATTTCCCAAAGTTCCAGAGCTCTCCGCTACAGGCGTGCCCCATTATCATATCGCTGTTAGGCGCATAACATTCCCAGTTATTTCCCGTCATGAGTACAATAACTCGCCTTTTCAGTACAACATTTTAGGAATAGATCACTATAACAGTAGACTTGTTACAAGTTAACAGTACAATATACTAGGAAATAGGCCAGTTTCGGTACGAGCCGGTGCCTAATTACAATCAATGATTAAGCAACGGGTCTTGATTGTTCATATAAAAATGTATTGCTGATCGTTGAACTCTGCGACCGGTAATCAAATGTGCTTCGCACGACAAAGTGGTACATTCTCAGCACCGTAGGTATATCTGCGCCACAATGTTTGCGGGGCAGTATTTAAAATCTTGAGTCATTTCCTTACCTTAATTTTCAGTGTTGATGTGACGGATAAAGCCAAGTCTGCTGTTCAGATGTAACTTCCAGAAACTTCTGTTGGAGATTTTACTGTTATCTGGATATGGCTTAGGTTGCTCACTACGCCTTGTCGTAGGCCGCACTTTCGCAAGAAAATAAATTGCGACTGCATTACAGTGAAAAAGTGGGGAATTTAAAGGCAAACATATTTAACAGCTATCTGTCTGGCTGGGTAAGATTGTACGAATAAACAGACACTCCAGCCACGTTTAGTCCTAAGTTTTTATTGTTCAGAACTGGCCCTAGGTTTCGAGACCCAATTCGGTCCCTTCTTTAAGGGGGTGACTGCACAGACGGCTTCCGAAGCTATCGCTTTTTTTAGTGGTTGTCTCCCTCTCCGACCGTCGTTCTTCCCGTTGTTCTTGTTACTGCGTTCTTTTCTCCATTGATTCCAAAGGCTCGTGTACATGTACACGGCTCGGCCGGGTCCCAGTTGACCAGGTTAATATTTCCAGGTGTCGTTTTGTATATCCCAATATTGTAAGAATTGCCTTTTGGTGCGGCTACATCCGTTTCGATGACCCGGGTGGCGTCGAAGTTGATGCGATGGTCCATCTTATCACTGTGTTCTGCGAGAGAGTTTCGTGCTGCATTGAAGCTACGTACGTCGTTTCGGTGTTTTCATATCCTTTCCGGAGAGTTTTTTTGTCTCACCGAGATAAGTAACGTGGCGATCAGTGCCGGGAACTTCGTAGACTAGCCCTAGGAATATTTTACTTTGGCAGCCGGTCTTTCAGCCGCGGCAAGAGTCGCCCAATTGTTGATGTGGGTTTGCGTGCCACCCAGATACCCTCCTTCCCCAACATCCTCGCCAGTTGCTCGCTGATTCGTTGGATGAACGGGACTTTGATGCGGTAGGGTTATTTGGGGGGAGCCCTTCATTCTTGGCACCACACTTTGCAGAGACGAGAACGCGGGGAGAATTCCTCCGGTCGTCACGTCGTTGGCATACTCGACGGATGAAGCTTCCCATGTACCCGATTGTTGCCCGTGTAACCATCTACTTCCCGTGTACCCTTGTACAACAGTCAAAGTTCTTCATCGTTACTTCTGTACTGCTTTTGTTGTATTTGTGTCTTGGGTTGTTTCCTTTAAAGTTTAAAGTCATCCTGTCAATAAAGCCAAGCACTTTCCTCAGCTGGTAAACAAAAAGAAGTACCGAATGAAGCAAAATGTCGGCTGCACTCATTGCCGAGGGTGTTGCACCTGTTATGGTGATTTACTGCCGCCTCCAAAGCGGTCTCCCAACCTCTCTTGAGTTGCGGGTACAATTTAGTTGTATTTATAAGTCTCCAATCGTGCGTGGGGCAATTCATTCAGCCTCAAGATGGTAAGGCGCGGGGTATCGAGACAAAATATTGGCTTTGAACGCGATACTATTAAGGAGCTCGTTTCGCAATGCGCGTGCGCAGTCACTGCGCACGCGCATTGTTTCATAAAAGGGTAGTGTATGTGATTTCAATAAACCAGTTGTTAGTCTGCGATCGTCCTGTCCTACTTCGATTCTGGTGCCTCGTCTCTAGCGCAGTTCAATTTTTACAAAGTTAAAGTCTACAGAGGAACCGGGTCTTTCAGCGGAAACCTGCAACACGTGTCGCTAGTGGCTGCGCAACCTAAAGGACGCGTTCGATACCTGCATATCATACCATGAACGCTGCCGCCTCCTGACATTGCTCACTGTGAACCTTTCTCATCAATAGATTCAAGAAAATGATTCCATCCGCAACTCGGCACCTCATTCAGAAATATCCAGAAAATACAGAGACACCCATGGGGTGTGGTCAAGTCCGGACCTCTACACCAGATCGAAGCTGAACCCATAAGAAATACAGGCAGCAATGAAATACTATACTGAAGATGAGCTCAACTGCACCCAACAAAGCCCAAACAAGAAAGATGCCAATAGCAATTAGTTCTAAAGGACAAAAAAGAGTATATTTCAAAACCGGCTGATTACCAGGTCCATTCGGGCAACATTTCGTCTATTTAAAGCGGCTCACCATGAAACAGGTAGCGGGCTTCACGAAGTTCTCCTCCTTGAGGCCGAAAATGGGTTGTGTGCACTGCGCCTCACGAAGTTTGTGTCTGCACGTACTGTGCAAACGCTAAACTAAGTGCACGGGTCTTAGAAATAGCCACTGGTCAGAAAAAGAGCATCGAAGACCTTCGTGATTTGACCGTTTGTAAACCGCCGTCCAGACGGTGTTTTCTATCTTTGTGTGACTCGTGCCCCACACCTCAAATTATTACAGCACCTGATCTAGGGATCCCAGAAGAAGAGGAAGTTGTGGTCGCAGCGTGGGAGAAAGGGGATTTGGTCAAAAAAGAAGTAAGTCCGGACGCTTTCGTGCAACACCTTCAACAGTGCTTAAAAAATGGTTGCCGCACGATTACGTTCGGCGCGTTCAGGGCAGAGCCATTAGCGAATCAAAACAACCACTCGAGAAAGGCTGCGTCCTCTTATATTTTCACTCCGCAGAAAACTGGACCGTAGTTCTGCCGGGAGAAGTTCAGTCATATCACTGGCAAAAAAACCCAAGTCTCCGTCTTCACATACGTCGTCACGACTAGAAAAAGAACCCGCAGCTGCGCTCAGGCTTATCAGTGATGACACTAGCCACGACTCCGCCCAAGCATGCTACGCTCTCGCAAAGGTGCACGAGTGGCTCGAGGGTGTTGCTCCTTTATATTATATGCACACGTTACATACGTCAGTGATGGTGCCCCTGAGCCATTTCATTTCAAGAACAGGTACCAGCTTCACGAAGCTACAGCGACCAAATACGCCTCAGGTACAGTGGCTATTTTCCGCAGCGGGGCACAGCAAGAACGCTTGCGATGGAATTGGGGGGCGTCGTCAAGCACCACGCAACCTTACACAACCCCCGCAGCTCCACCACATCAGTTATTGAGTGCGCGAAAGACATGGTAGATGTTCTCAACATAAAGCTACAGAATGTGACGCTGATTCACCTTCCAAGTGCTGACTTAAAAGCCTTCAGGGAAATGAAAACAAAGAAGTGGCAGTGCATCCGTCCGGTGCATGGCATTCAGTCGTGGCACATGTGGCAGTGGACGCGCGTCAGCCAAGAGCGCCATGAATTGCTTGTTGCAAGAGCAGCCGAATCTCCAAAGAAGAAAGTGCCGGAATAGACGCTGCTTTTTAACCATATACATCTACAAAAGGTACAGTGCTACAAAATCAAAAACGTTCATTGCGAAATCAGGTTAATTTTATTGAGTGACAACCATGCCTCGTGCAAAGAAGCAGGAATCATCGTTCGGAAGAACGCAGTAATACAGGCGTAACAAAGAAAACATGACACTGAAGGTCACCAACAATAATGCAGCTGCTATGTGTAAAAAGTCTTGTGAACTCTTGTGGGTGGTACCCGCATGACCGCGTCTTTCCATGACGGTCACCCTGGGTGCTACTAACACCTAGCTCAAGGCGCCCCCCCTTGACGCATGTAATCAAGATCACAAAGTTTCTTCACCAGGAGCAAAAAACACATCTGCTTCAGTGACGTTTGTGACTGTATAACTTGTCTGACTATGAGTTGTGACTGACGTCCTGTGTATTCACACATTCACGACCTAAAAATAACGATAATGGAATGTATTGTTCATTGCTCCCTCAATATTGTGGTTGCTCAGTTTACGTCGATTTGGCCACTTTTCGTGCTTCATAACTCCTACCTCACAAATATGATGCAACATGATTTACAGATTAAGTTAGAACACTTTCTTGGCTTTGATTCTGAAGAGTTTAAAGAAAATCGAAGATGGAGTTTTTTTTTAAATGATCTTCGAAATATGGCATTTTTAGAGACTTGTCCTGAGTTCAACATTTCTAGTTAACGTTTGAAGTCACTCTCAGCAATTTCGTTAAATTCATTTGTTAACCTAGCGTATGGCAATGTTCTAAAAAGTTTTGGGAAGTCTGGCGTTTGTACGCGCGGAGGAAAAAAAATCTTTAATTTGAGCAGTATTGAACATTATGCCGATTTCGCGATTTTTTTCTTATAAGAACTGCAGCGAAAGTGCGAAGTAATAATGTTTTGTCAACGCCAATTATCCGTAGTATGTGGAGAAAATTTGTCAGACCTACAGCTACAACAGTTTTTTTGTAGCCTGTCATGGAAATCCCATTTCCGCGCAATTTGAAAGAGGCGGTTGCGGCTCATTGGAGACATGAATTTTTTTAAAGAAGGTGAAATTTTATTTCATGAGCCCAAAAGTAGTTATGTTGTCCAGGGGACTCGGAAAACAAAATATATTTTGTTTCGGCGAAAGTACAGGGGGTGGGGGGTTGGCGGACATGCACCGACGTTCTTATCTGAACACACCCTTGTCTATCTGTCTGTCCGTCGGTCATCTATCTATCTATCTATCTATCTATCTATCTATCTATCTATCTATCTATCTATCTATCTATCTATCTATCTATCTATCTATCTATCTATCTATCTATCTATCTATCTATCTATCTATCTATCTATCTATCTGTGCAGGTTCAAAATAATAATAATAATAATAATAATAATAATAATAAGTATAATAATAATCAATCAATCAATCATTTATTTAACGTGCCCAGGAACAACCATAAGGTCTTTGTGCAGGCGCACGCAGATGAAAACAAAAAAAAATAATAATCTATACAATGCAGACAGTATTCAGAAAGAGACAGCAAATAAAAAAGCGCGAAAACGCATAGGGAAAAAGAAATCAACGCAAAGGGGGAAGAATAAAAAAAGACAACACGAGAATCATGGAATGGGAGCGAAAAGTAATGTGGAATATACACAACTATGTGGAAGGCTTCCTGAAAGACGGAAAAGGGAAGAATTTATACATTGTGCAAAACTATGTTAAGACAGTGCATAGCTCTGATAAAAACAGTGGCTGTGGACAATGAAAAATATCAAGATCACGAAAGTTCAACATTATAGAGACTTAGCAAGGGTAGATTGTTGGCCTTGTTGGTGTGACATGATCATAATTTAAGCGCGGTACTGAAGTGACGAGGACGGGACAGGGAGAACACTTTGTATTCTGTGAACGGTAGAGTGTTGGAAGAAGCTGGCAGGTACATTGCGGCTCATTGGAGACATGAATTTTTTAAAGAAGGTGAAATTTTATTTCTTGAGCCCAAAACTGGTTATGTTGTCCTGGGGACTCGGAAAACAAAATATATTTTTTTCCGGCGAAATTACAGGGGGTTGGCGGACATGCACCGACGTTCTTATCTGAACACAACCCTTGTCTATCTGTCTGTCCGTAATAATAATAATAATAATAATAATAATAATAATAATAATAATAATAATAATAATAATAATAATAAGAATAATAATAATAATAATTAATTATTATTATTTCTGGGGGTTTTAATTCCCCAAACCACGATATGATTATGACAGACGCCTTAATGGAGGGCTCCGGAAATTTTGACCATGTGGCGTTCTTTAACGTGCACTGAAATCCCACAGTACACGGGCCTCTACCATTTCGCCTGCCCCGTATGGGACTCGGGCCGGAGCTTCAGGCCCAAGCCCGGCCCGGGCCCGCCATAGAAACTACTTTACCCGGACCGGCCCGGCCCGTGGGTGGGGCTGGGCTCGGGTTTTCGGGTAGGCCCGAGCCCGTGCAGTGCTCTACCCGGAACCTTACCCGTTGTTAGAGGTGATCATGCTCGACTGATGATGATAGTCAGTAAGAGAGGCCGACGTTCTTAGAAATTTTTTTCTCGTTTTATTCATTCTAATTTCTCGCTATAGCGGTCACGGATACTGGCGGCGGCAGTGGCGGCGGACAACTACCCCGCTGTCACTGCCGTTTTGATCTGATAAGAGCTTTCGCTGTAAAATTGTTACTTAATAATCACTTTCTTCACTAGTAACAATCAAGGGAATATTGCCGATGTGACAAATGTGAGCCCGCTAATGTTCCAAGTAGTTCGGCTAGAGCTGACAGGCGGCAGATTATTGTAGTAACCAAGCCACACCACAGCGTTGCCCTTGCAGCAGCTATGCAATTAGTGCCACATGTGTGAAATACTGGGAATGAACAATCAAAGTGGCCATCTTTTGATCGTCGCTCACATTTGCGCGCACTAGACTGACCGCGATAAACCAAGGTTTTTATTGAGTTCTAAAAATTCATACAACATACTTAGCAGAATTACGTGACCTTAAACGCGGCTATTGTGTGCGCTGTATGATCGTCATATAGTATTGTGATTGTGATACCGAAGGAGAGAATCGGAAGCCTAATAAGCAAAAGAAGTGCCAGGAATAATGATATTAAGTCTCTAACCTCCTGCTTGATGCATGTGCTAACTTTAGCGACAGCGACGCTACAAGACAATAATGGGGAAAGTGTTAAGAATGTGTTAGTTCTTAATCCACTTTCAAGGAGCAGCGCACGATCGGACAACGTACAAAAAAGAACTTGTCTTTGGTTCCTTCTGTGTTCGTTGCTCGTTCCGGTGCTGTTTGTTCAACAATAATGGGTACTTGCACAATAAAGGTTATGCTAACACGTGCAGTACAATACACAAAGTGATCGCATAGCTCTGAATATCTACGCAAAAGAGCAGATGTTTTAAGACGATTTTTGTGCTTTTGCAGAACTGATGCGGAAGGTTATGCAGACCAACAGAACGCAACAGAGCTGGGAAGAAAATCATCGGATAGCGATTATTTTCTTCCCTCTCTTCTGAAATCTTTTAGTCCCCTTCCCATCCCTATACAGAGTAGCATGTCAGCGCTATATAGACGCCGGTAAAAATCTCTGTTTTTCTAATAAAGAGTCTCTCTCTCCCTCTAACAGAGCTGGGAGTAAACAGTGACTGCCGAATGATATATGGCATGGGAATAATGTGGTATCGTGCGTCGGACGCGACGCACGGAGAACCAAGGGCACGGCGCCCGAAGCGCCGGCTGTAAAGAAGTACAGCAGCAGCCGGTAGCCAAGCAGGAACTGATTTATTCGATACAGTGCCGCGCATATATATATATATATATATATATATATATATATATATATATATATATATATATATATATATATATAAGGTGGCGCCCCCTAAGGGCGAAAATACTTTGCATGAAACCGAAACTGAAACTGTGTAATCGGGACTAGCTAACACACCACATCATCCCCCCCCTAGAATGAAAAGGACATGTGGGGCTCTAACATCCTTATACAATGATTAATGCAGACGCCAATTGGTACACAGTAACTTGTGCAACCTTATACAACTTTAGGGAAGCAATCGTATGACATATATAACTTGTACAACATTGAACTACTGTATCGACACAACCTTAACATCACCCCCCTCTTTTTGTTTTAACGTCCAATTGAAGAAGAAAGAACCGGCATGAGAAGGGAACAACACTTAGCGAAGTACACAGCTCACCATAGCTGAAGGCACTTATACAAACAAAATACAACAAAGAAATCACAGCATACCAGTGTACCAAGCGGTAGAACTGAACCATTATACAATAAATAAATGCACAGCACATACACAAGAATGCACAAGTATGGCACACTGACTTCAACAAGCGAGTGAAGAAAGAAGAATTTAGGACACAAAGTCCTTAAACCTGGACGGTTTTTTACGCGGAACGTTTAGAACGCCGAGGGACATGGCGTTCTGAAGTGCTCCCTTGCGGAGCAGCAAAGTTCTGTGTGTGCAGATGAGCCTCCTGGCTCAGTTACGCGCTGCTCAGGCACAGCTGAGAGCGTAGAGGAATAACTAGAGTCAGATGACTCGCTTAAGCGTCCCTCAGTTGTAGCTGGGGACGGAGAAACTTGACGCGAAACATGGGAACCTACTGGTTCGGAAACATGTCCATTAGTGTTAGGAAGGATACCGGCATGGGGACCGGGCTCGTCAGTCAAGCATTGATACGGAGCCTGAGAAGAGTCCGAGGACTCCGAAGCGTGCTCGGTGCACGGTAAAACTCTATGGTGGCTGGGCACCACAGCCGGATTTGAAACCGGTGCCTGAATACCATTTCCCCTAGGGAAAGATGGCGATGCTGCAGGAATAGGGATAGAAACCAATCGTGGAACCGAGGCAGAGTATGGCGATTGGTTCTGCAAAGGTATTGACGAGTGCAAGTGTGAAGGTGGTTCCCGTTCGGAATGGACGATTACAAGTTTAGAAGCATTCCAAACCGATCCATCACTGAGCTTAAATGCATGGGAACCCACCACGGACATAACTGTAAACGGACCTCTATACTTGTGTTTCTTTCCTGGAAAGACGTACTTTGACTCTTTGGCCAACCTGAATGACGGGAGGTTTGGCTCCTCGCTTCTGATCGACATAATTCTTCATGTACTTCTGCCTATGAAAAACTCGCGTCCTTATGGTATTGTCCGAAAAGGACTGAAAAGTAGAAGGCAACGGCAGGTCAGTTATGTCAACCGCTGTGCGGGGTTGACGCTTATGGAGCAACATCGCAGGAGACGATCCCGTAGTTGCCTGAGAAGAAAAACGGTAAGTACCTAAATACTCTGTAATTGCCTTCTTTAGAGGACGTTGTTCCAGTTGAGCTAGCTGAATGTACTCTTTCAGGACCCTGTTGAACCGCTCAACCTGCCCATTGGCTTGGGGATAGTAGTTGGAAGAACAGAGGTGTTAAATACCTCGTTCGGAAAGGAAAGTTTCAAACTGATGAGACTTTAATTGAGGACCGTTGTCTGTTACTAAGCATGCTGGAAAACCTTCACGGCAGAAGATGGAAGTCAAGAAGGTGATGACTGCATCAGACGTAACGTCTCGAACGAAACAAACCTCCGGTCATTTGGAGTAATAGTTAAGAAAATAATGCATGAGGCACTTGAGCATCGTGTATTACAATGTAGATATGTCAATAGGGAAAAAAATCGTGCAATCAGCGCGCTTTAAGATTGCTGCCTTGTGAGCCACCTTGTGAGCCACCTTAGCATCGCGCCAGTGCACACACCTTTGCGCAAAATGCGTATCCGCATTTTGTGAATAGGTGGCATGTAACTGTAAGCGCTGTGAGCCTGGCTCCCTTCACCAGGTACGAGAAAACCCTTCAAGCAACCAAGGTCGCGATTTCAAGGAAGAGGCCGGCAAGAAATTTGCACTTGCGCAAATAAAGGGCATTTGCGTTACTACGTGACACGGTGACTATAAGTTATTGACGTACCTGTATGGCGTAATTCATCCTAGCTTAAGCCTAAGTGCCTCAATGTCGGACAATATAATCAGTGCCCTGTTTTTTTCGTTGCAATTTTTTCTCATCGGACTCGCTGTGCGGACTTCGTGAGGAAACAAACCACGGTGCCTAACTTTGTGGAGACGTACTTACATTAGTACATGCGGTGCTCGTTTGAACGCCGAACGCGATAACTTCTGAGAATATCATGTTAAGGCAGGTAGCGCAAAGAAGCACGGACACAAGGAAGGAGCAAGTAAATTTATTAGAATAGTAAACTATAAATACTTATTTATTAGAATAGCAAACTTATTCCTTCCTTGTGTCAGTATTTCTTTGCGCTACCTGCCTTAACATGAATTCCCACAAACCAGCCCAGTTATCCGTTCTGGGAATATACGTGTGAAAAACCACGATATAAATGCCAAGCCAGCCGTAATGGAGGTCTCTGGATAATCTTCGTCCTCCTAGGGATCTTGAGCGTGGAATGAAATCGCAAACATGGGAAAATTTTGGCTCCATCCAAATGCGAACCCCACGGCAGGCGTTGAACTGGCGTCTTACAGTTAAGCCGCCGAGCACCGTAACTAGTGCATTGATCGGGCGACTCACACGTGCGTCATACTTGTGGAGTTTGCAGGCTATGCGATCAAGAACAATGTCCCGCTAGCCATGCGTGCCCTTCCCACGATATTCGTGCCGTTATTTCGGAATAGCTTTTCAGAGGGCACGCTGTTTTCGTGCCGCTAGCACAGAAATACCATAGAACGCAATTTCACAAAAGAGCTGTTTTAAATGCGAAGCATTTCTTTGCGTACTGGGGGAACTTTGAGCGTTTCTATCTATCTATCTATCTATCTATCTATCTATCTATCTATCTATCTATCTATCTATCTATCTATCTATCTATCTATCTATCTATCTATCTATCTATCTATCTATCTATCTATCTATCTATCTATCTATCTATCTATCTATCTATCCGCCTACGCCTACTGGGTGCTCTGTGATCGCCTTCTTAACTTGAGGTCGACCAAAGTTAGTATGGCAGGGTAGGAGGATTGGACGAATACGTCTGGCTGGTCGTGACTTCGATAACGCGAAAATCCCGTCGCGTACGTCGTCAAACTCATTTCTCCAGACACGTGTGGCTCATACCCGCATACCACGGGCCGCGGTATGCGGGTATGCACCACAGGAGTTCGCCAATTTGTTGTACCCACGAACGGCGAGAACAGACACTGGTAATTTAAATGCGAGGGCGTTAAGAGAAACTGACATTGGTGGCGTTGACACTGCTAATTTAAAGGCGACAGCGTTAAAAAAAACAGCCAGGCCTGCGCAGAAGGCGCAGCACAGCCAAAGCGAAAGCTGGGAGAGCGGCCTTTAGCCTTTTTTATACACTCTTGGGGCAACTATTACAAGCCCACTTGCATGGTACCCACTGCGCAATAAATCATCATAATTTTTGTGTAGTGGGAAAGCGTCTACTATGCCGTTCTTCGTCATTCTTCAGAAAAGCGCGGTGCCCGCTACACTCTTGTAACGAATTATGTGCACTTTGTTGATGCTGTGGCTGACGACGATGAAGAATTATGCCTCAGGCTTTTGTAATGGGTTGGAGCATTGAACGTCCCACTCGTTACGCAATTCGCATTGTGTGACGCCTGGTTCTTACTTTACTGCTATAAAACTCTTTAAACACACGTTAACGCGATTCCTTACCCAATATGAAGCCTGCCTAGGGTCAGTTTGCACCGCAGTTTCAAGCCATTTCGTGCAAATGACTGTACAGCTAAAAGACTTCTATGAAGAACTACAGTTTCGGCCAGACTGGTATCCACAGTTCATAGAATGCACTGCTCAAATACCCTTTTAGAACAAGGTGTTGCGGGAAATTTGTTTTGTAATGCCTATTTTATATTTGTGGAGGAAGCCTTAAGTTTTTTGGACGCTATGTGTATACATGAGCCTCATTTGTCAATAAATACCATGTAAGAGAAAAAAAAAAGCAGTGGCGTAGCTCAGTGGTAGAGTGCTGGGCTGCCACGCAGAGGACCCGGGTTAGATTCCCATTCTGTAACAGGTGTTTTTTTATTTAGTTTTTTTTATTTCGTGCGATATTGGTTACGGACACCGGCGTCGGCAGCGGCGGCGGTGGACAACTACGGCGCAGAAACGACCCTTGTTGTGATCTCATAACAGCTTTCGCTGTAAAACTGACATCGGCGGCGTTGACGCGACGAATGCAAAGAATAGAAATAAGAGTCACAGTTGGAACCGAACCCCAAGCGTTCTGCGTGGCAATGAAGTATTCTACCACAAAGCCACGTCAGGTCTCGAAACTGCTTTGGAAAAAGACCCTATAGAGGCGTAATGTTGGTGAAACGTCAAATGTGGTGGCAGTGCTGGCTATCTAGTTTTAAAAACATTACATACCGTACTGCTATGATAAGGGAGTCACGTCGGGTTAACGTCAATTTTATACTTAAACGCCATCCACTCTAGTTGGTTTGCGTAGCCCTATCCAGGGCTACCATCCTTGCAAGCACAAGCTCAACATATAAGCTTACGGCTTCTGGTATTGGCAATACCCATGTTTTTGTTGGCATCGTTACACAACTGTAAACAACTGGTTATATAACATATGCGACTGCTCAACATATGTCAGTGTGTGCAATATTTATGCATATCTGTAGCGTAATTTTATAACGTTTCGCTAAATAAAAAGATTACAACCCAGTCACCTTACCTCCGCATGCTTCGCATAACATCGATTCCCATGGTACTTGGGATCTGCCTAATTTTTTTTATTCATTGAATAGCATGCATCAAACAAAACCGACAGATCCCACGCACTGTGGCAATCGATGTAATACGAAGCAGCCAGCAAGGAGCAAATCATGCTGTACAAAATATGCATGTGATGATATACATGTTAGGATCTGTCATTTATGGTCGCCATACAGTCACGTCACGAAATACCAATTTTGGTGTATATCAAGCGTGGGAACTGTACGCAAGCGCACCGTGAGCGTCACATGTAGATGTCATTGTAGATGACATGCATGCCAAGATTTTCATGTTACCACCTGCCAGTTATGTTCGCTATACAATCACGTCCCGCAATACCAATTTTGGTGTATATCAAGCTAGCGAAACAGCCGTGAGCACGCGATGAACGTGGCATTCAAGTCATGTTGCACATGACATGTCATGATTTCTCTATTACCGCTTATCATTTATGTTCATCATACAGTCAGGTCACGCAATAGGAAATTTGGTGTATATCAAGCTAGCGAAACGGCCACGAGAGTGTCATGAGCGTGACATGCAGGTCATGTTGCCTATTGGATATATCAAGTTAAGAAAACGGCCTCAGGAGCACTATGGCCATGGCGTGTAAATCACACTTTTCACAACAAGTTGGTCATGATTTTTATGATATGACTGGTCATTCATGTTCGTCATACATGTATGTTATTCCATACGAATTTTGTGATGAATACCATTAACGATACGGCCGGGAGAGCGCGAAGCCGTAGGCGGCTATGGTAGATAGATACGTTCAAAGTCGCCAGAGTTCGCTAAGAAATACTTCGCATTTAAAAACACATGGCCTGCGCGGAAAGCGCAGAACAGTCACAGTGAAAGCTGGAAAAGCACCATTTCTAGAATCCGTTGCAAACTTTTTTGGGGCTGCTAATACAAGTACACTGGCGAGGTATCTACAACACCATTAATTGATTTGGTGACTGATGACGATGAGAAATTATGGCTGAGCGCTTTTTAGCGGGTTGGAAGCACTCTGCGACCCACTCGTTACGCAATTTATGTTGTGTGTCGCCTGGTTACACAATTCGAATTTTGTGACGCCTGGTTGTTATTTCACTCTCTTACCGCGCTATCCTACGCATCTAAACACGGTTACTTCCCGAAATAACGCTTGTGTAGGTTTTTTTTTTTGTGCGTGCGTGCGTGCGAGTTTCGAGAACCGGATGGGTCTGTGGTAGAATACCAGGCTGCCACGGAGAGGACCCAGGTTCAAACCCCGTTCCATCCTGGATATTTGTTGTTATTTAGTTTCTGTTTTTTCGTTCGCGTGGTAGAGGTTACGGACACCGGCGGCGGCGGACAACTACGGCACCCTTTTTGTGATCTCATAACAGCTTTCGCTGTAAAAGATTGTTGTTTGGAATTCGGTTCTGCAGCTGTCTGCAATTAGGACTAATGCCTATGAGATCAATTATTCAGTCAAGGGTTTGCAGCATGATTCTGCAAATTACGCAGCGTTATTAGGCGCCCTTATAGGGCCAGTACATACCGCCCTGTAAAAGCGTTTCTTTGCCATTTGTGCTCACAATTTTTTAATTCGGCTTATTTCCTTACGGTTTTGGGGACATTGATTGTTTCTTGTGGGCATCATCACAATAAAATTATTCGTCAGAAGCATCGTCATTAAAACTCGGGATTCGTTTTAAAGCCCAACCCGCCTTAATAATTATGATGATGATGGTGGTCGTGCCTTGAGACACGTCGTGGCTCTGCCACGAAATCAATGTTTGGCTTTTGAGGTCCGCGGTGCACAAGCGTATGCTACTGCTAAGCAAATCGTCTGCCTTCCTTTGTAGAGCTCGGACATCTCAACAGCCAGGAGTTTAGAGGTTGCAACCACGAATTTGGACGACCACTCACGGACTCACAGTTTTTGTAAATACAGTCTGTCTGATTTCAGCTTTGGTTTTTTGGTGGCGTTTTCCGCGAATGAAGCACTGCACTGCGGTGCTAAGACACGGATTCATTCGCCGGCGAGTGCGGCGGCATATAGATGGAATAAAAAGCCACGCAGACCCGTCCACTTATTGAGCTCCACACTCAAATGTTTTCGGGAGTAAGTGCACAGTTAACCCGGAAAGGGATCTTTGCTCCCGCAAGGGAGGAACTGTCTGCGGAAGTTTGGACACGGCACTGCAGCAAGGGCACTTTTTTTCCCTTGTGGGGAGGAAAGCGTCCTTTTTCGGAAAACGGCAGAAATGTCCGCACCTTGTGCACACGACCTATCGGTGCCGACATAACCCGTTTCCTTCCAGAAACGGGGTTATGTGGCGCAGTGGTTAGTGTACGCGCATGCTGACTCAGTGCTCGTGAGTTCCAGTCCTGCGTGTTTGCTGCAATTTTTCTGAAATTTATTTCTGAATGTGATGCCTGTATATCGATTCTACATCTAATCGCATGCCTGTGCACACCTGAAAATACCGGTTAAGTCAACCTAGAACCGATTTTTTTTTGCGCAATAGGTAACTGTTGCTCCCTTGGTGAGTATCGGGAAGGAGAAACTGTTAAGAAGTAACCGTGAGAGGGGGAGTAACAGTTCGTCCCTTCGCAGTTACCCCCCCAAAAGGGAAGAATAGCTGTTGCAAGTTTGTTACTCCCCTAAAGGAGCTACCTCGATACCCCTCTTGCTCCTTAATTAATGTACCACAGGTGGTTAAAAGCATCTAGAGTCTCCCACCTACGCCATCGCACGTAAATTATATTTTGGCTCTGGGACATAAGAGCCGTAAGTATTCGAAAGCACGTCTTGCATTTTGACAAGCACGTTGGAGAGGCATTGCAAATAGTCGTCGCCCCTATCCCAGGGCCCTTGCCATCATCTCTGCCATGTGGACCAGCCAAAGCTGATCCTCAAAGGTCGACTTGAACAGCAGTGTCTCCCATTGTTTCTCTATGCTTTTCACGTTGCGGTGTTCTTCATTGTGTAGTGTACACTCCCACGTGGTGTGAAACTAATCTGGTGTAGTCCCGCACCACGGACACATATCTCTGTATGCTGTGTGGTAGAATACATGTAACCTGTGTAAGTTGGTGCATGTCTTAGTCTAGAGTCTGCGTAGCGGGTTCGAACAGTTCTATTTTAAGGCGAAAGCCTTAGATGCCGCTTCGAAGGCGAAAATTTGCCGTCGTCGGCGGCGGCGTTGACGCTATCGTCGGCAACACGAGGCAAAAACTCAGCATCGCCATATGATGTTGGAGATCACGAAAATTTGACGTCGTCGGCGGCGGCGTTGACGCCATCGTCGGCAACACGAGCAACGCAAAAACTCAGCATCGCCATATGATGTTGGCGATCACGAAAATTTGACGTCGTCATGACGTTACAATGACGTCACACAATGACGTTATCACATTGCATTATCTTTTTGTGAGAGGTGGCCCGATCGCAAAGGCCGTGCAAAACTACGGGAGGTGCAGGAAGGTTTTGGCTGGGAGGGAGGATCAATTCATCGAAAGGCAAGCAAAAGAAGACCAAGACGATTACTTTCGCCCCTGATTTGTCTTAGGGCGAAAGGGTAAGGGATCCTGTACGGTTTTTTTTTGCGTAGTTGACGGTGATATTAATTGCTTTATTAGTACATCTTGGACTTCTCATACATAAGCTTGAGTTGACGCTTGATGACTTTGCCGTTTGTGTTCCTTGGCAAGCGGTCCAGAAACACCAAGCCTCCGTAGAGATGCTTGAATTTTTCAGTTTTGCCTGGGAAATATCGCAAAGAAATAATATGGTGTTAAATAGTTGCCTTGTTGTAGTATCTTGTGAATATCTTTAACCACTCTTAAAGTAAAATAATGGCAAATATCCGATTTAATTTCTTTTTCAATGTCTAGGAATTAAAGGCAATAGAAACAGAAAAGTAACCGCGACCGCACACGAGAGCTGCGCTTGTTGTTTTAGCAGACATTACGTACACACGCGAAATTACGAATCATGCACACAGTTTTCTACTTATTTCCTTGAAACAACGCTTCACAAATGAATGCCCAATATATTTATTTTGGGGTTTGTCGCTGCCGACAATTTTGTGAATATTAACAGTGAAGCCGTTTTAGCCGGCCGTATTAGCTTTGGCCGGGTACGAAAAAATATGATCATCATGAGCGGGTATGTGCCACAGAAATGGGGTGAATCCCATTACTCCCGCTGCTCCACTAAAAATCAAGAAGGGAACAAACGGGCGGCTAAACACCATGCAATTCAATAGTTTCTGGAAAAACCTAACCAGTGATTGAGAAACACTTTATTGAACCTCTGTGACCACATTAGTACCACTGTGGTCACACGTTTCAGCTTCGCGGATGCATCTGTACGGAAGGCTTCAGCAGTACGTAAAAAAAAGAATACTAGGGAACAGGAAAGGTAAAGGTGGCTGCGAGAAGACCCTTAAGCTATGGAAGCCCTACGCAAAAGCCAACGTGCACGTAGATCAATGGAAGGTGCGAACGCTCGGTTTCCAGCGCGAGTTTCTGTCTCTGTAGTTAGGACATACATTTGCGTCTGTGACTATCCGTAAGCAGAAAATAGATTACTAGGAGACAGCTGTGTACTAACATATTTCAAAAAAAGACCGAAGAAAAAAGTTCAAGTTGATCCCAGAGTAAAACCCACATACAACGGCACTAACCCAGCTGTCCGCATTCAGCGTTATACCGGCTACGCTACGCGTGTGGTTGTCTTCTTTTTCTTTATTGTACACAACCCGTGTGCTTGCCTGCGCGAAGGCTTACCTTTTTTCAATAAAAGCTGCAGCCTGATACCTGAGAGTGCTTTCTTATTATTAGGTACGACATGCGATCGTACCTGCTACTGTGAGCATATATTTTGCGACCGTATCTCGTGTACCCTCGTCCACTTTCATTGTCTCTTTCGCATTCGGTTGCAGTTCGCTCGAGCATGGAACCATGTATCTTTTAAGTGTCTTCGCCACAGGTACTTGCTTTCTGTAAAGCTCATGTTGATGTTAAAATTTATAGCAAGGCCGCCAAGACGCAAGCTTGATAAATGGGAGCTTGTGACCCAATGCTGTGTTGTGATTTAGTCGACTATCGCGCCGAATCAGTGCTACGCCGTCATCACCCGGCGTGATTTAGCCATCGCTGCATGCTGCTCCGAGACGTGCTAGTCGCAATTTCGCTCGGTCACTAATTCCTCATTGAACAAAAACTAATTACCTAAGCGAACAAATATTTCTAGAGTACAGGCGGCTTAAACCATGTAACTCTAATGTACAAGCTAGCGTCGTACGTAGCGGCGACCCCAGCAAATTGCGAGGCTGATTGGCGGTGTTGCCGACCAGTAGATCGACAGCCACGGTCATGGTGTACTCAAGCGACGCTAAACCGCGACCCCCCCCTCCCTACCGTCAGCCAAGGTCACTGTGGAAGGGAGAAAGTGTGAGGGATATAACGTGCTTTTGGAAGGCGTCATGCGTGAGCGTCGGTAGCGCTGTGGCTACAGCACCCGGAACGTATCGTCATTGACCGAGAGCTTGTAGGCTCGACTCCCAGATAAACCCAGTCAACAAAACTTTTTCTCTCGTTTTTCTTTGTTACGTGTTTTTGCTAGCGTATTTGGGTGACGGAAATACGTCAGTAAAGTCTTGGTGAATCCCGGCATAAAACACTTTCGTGTTAAAAAATCATTGGTTTGGCTTACTTGCGACGTGCTCCTTGAGTTCAGCTGCCATTTCGGGTGACGCTGATTTCGGATCTCGCAGAACAACGAACGCAGCCGGGGCGTCGCCGTACTTGGTCTTCGGCACTCCCACCACGGCGGCATCGGCCACACTGGGGTGGCTCTGCAGCAGACCTTCGAGTTCCATGGACGACACCTGCTGGTCTAGGCACTTGATCATGTCCTTAACACGGTCCACGAAGTACACGCGGCCATCTTCATCGTAGTACATGATGTCCCCTACGGGCGAGATACGACCGGGAGAATAGCGCATTTCTGTATTATTTCATCTATTACGAGTCTTTGATACTACACAACAAGTCTGTAAAGCGCAAATCGTTTCGTCCTCTGAAGAGGCCATACGTAGCTCACCTACGTGCACAGAAGTTGCATGGTCCTTGGACGACTATTTTCCATGTTTCAGGAAATATAACAATAAATCATACAGCCATACCTCGATATAATGGAAATGGAGATACATAATTATGGGTTATAACTAAACAAATCAGGAATAACCTTCCTGGTAATACAAAGATAGGAATGTAGGATTAAAAGAAGTTCTTTGTTTATAACTGAAGTTGTCTTCGTGCCAAGATGCGTGTATGTTATAAGGCAGTTTCACTGTACTTTCTAAGCAGCTTAGTATTTCTTTTCAGCCAGTTGTCTATAAAATCAGGTGGATGTGCTAGTGCCCATTTTCTTATAAAGCTTAACTCTTTTGCATTCTTCCTCTTATTATGCGGTGGTGGTCTGACAGAAACATAAGATGTTTAGCCCACAAAGCATATGTCACTGCCTGTAGGTAAAGCAGAAAACTTCAGGTGCTTGGTCCCAAGCGTGTCGTCTGTATGTCTGTGCAACATTGTCCAAAACCAAATCGATTGTTTGCGCCATGTAGCGTGCTTTAAAATAGACTCACAAAACGATTGCTCAGGAAATTTCGGCAGTGAGAAATAGAGGAGGCTAGTTGCGCAGTTGATAGAACGGAGTCGGTAGGTAAAACAGCTATTTATAGAACAAGAGTAAAACGCGGTGGCTCCCGACTGCGCGACGAGCAAATAGCCATGAACTGCGAGAATATGTTCAGCATACAACATTGAAAAATACGTATTAGGACTAATGAAGAAAGCTACTAAGAGATGCAATGCTTAGATACCCGCGGAGAAGCTCCCAGAAATTGTTTCTTGTGTGCCGCTACAAATAACCGAAGAAGTATTGAACGAACATGATATAAGCGTTTTAAGAGTTGAAGCATTAGGTCCGATTTATTATTCTAGGCAAGTGAGAAAGATAGTGATAAAATAGAAAAATGTAAAAACCGTGTCGTCACCGTCAATTTCGCAAGAGGTTTTTAGCACGGTAAGGTTATAAGGACCGGCAACAAGAGTCGCGACCAGTATCAAGAATAAGCGGGTACCGAGGAACACCAACAACTGTGGAATAATACACGGTTTATTATAGATGGCTAGTTTATTAGAGGCCCATGAACGTACTTTCAGTATTGCAGCCACTAAACATGAATCGTACAACCATCACCCGATTCTATAAAATACCGTATTTATATGAAGCAAGTGAACAGGAAGGTTTCTAAAAAGATAATTCCGCTACAGCCCACGTTCATCACGTACGTGAAACATGCCATTTCCAAATCTTCTGAATGCACTCAACTTCATATTGTGTTCTTAATGACAGATATGCCTCTTTTTCCGTTTCGCCGTGGCCAGGTTCAGCAGGCTAAGGCTGACACACTCATTAGCATTCGGTGGGAGACTCGCCTTCATGTATAGAGCAATGCGTGCGAAGCTTTTGAAACGTTGTGAACAATTCTAGTCGGGATTCTTTCAACACGAACAGCCATCTAGAGTCGGATGCAACTTTAGAAGTCTGCGGCATTTCCCCCCTCAAAGGCGGATAAACACAAGCCAGCACCAATGGGCACGCGTTCTAGCATGACGTCATCAGCTGGACGACCGGTTATCCTGCCATCCAAGTACATTACCGAGTGCAAGATCGGGCCTATTTCTTGAGTCGCCGAAACGATTGGCTGCCGCGCTCGGGCCGTCTAGGCGGGGCGTCTCCGGCACTTGTACCCGACTATACGTTTTGGAACATGGTAGCAACAACATGTGGGTTTGGGCGAGTCGGTTCATGATGCGAATAAATAGAAGCAGCGCGAAAAAACGAACGACAAGAAACACACACAACAGGACTAGCGCTGTACTGCCAACTGAATGTTTATTGAAAAGATCACCACTTATAGCTATGCCACCAAAAACGCCAGTCACATAAACGCCACAAATAATCAACGATTGCGGGCATGCGTGTTGCTATACTAGCAGGTGTTTATCGAGAAAACATCTCTCATGAGTAGTTAAACTAAGTGACGCCGCGCTGACACACTTATCTCCAGCTTTATTAATGAAGTACGCTTCCACGATTTCTCTTTCTTTTTTTTGATTTTCCAAACGTCAAAAACTTGGTGTCCGCGAACATGGGTGTGCATGCGCATTTTTTACAGTGGAAGGCGCGGTGGCTGCCATAGCCATTTTTTACATTGTTCTTATGTTGCCTAGCCCTATCATTAAAACATTGCCCAGTTTGTCCGATGTACACTCTCCCACAACTTAATGATATCTCATAAACAACATCAGAGGTGCACTTCGTGAATTTTGTTTCATGGTTAGTAGTACATAGCATTGGCTTACGACCTTTCATGGCATTACACAGTGTTGAAAGTTTACGGGGAGCGGAAAATACCAGGTTAACTTGGTGCCTGTTGGCCACTTTCTTCAGGTTATGCGATAACCTATGTACATACGGTATCACGTGAAACGGTCTTTTGTCTTTTTCTTGCTCATCAGTTTTTCTTCCTGAACGTTTTAATCTTTGTAAAAAAGTTTCACACACAGCTGTGATGACGGGAGCTGGATAGCCAAATAACTTGAGTCGTTCGGTCTGTTGCATTACACTAGCCTTCATTTGGTGCTCACAGGATTTGTTAATTGCACTTTGTACGCAAGTGATGGCGACTCCCCTTTTTACAAGCTTGGAATGAGCACTATCATACGGAAGGATGCCTTTCTTAGATCTAGGTAAATACGCCCAGCAGACATGTTCATTAGACGCGTGAAAGGAAATATTAATGTCTAAAAACTGAATGTTATTATCCTTAGGCGTTTCAAAAGTGAACTTCAGTCCCCCTCCATGCATCCTAAAAATGCCCAGAATACGTTGGACTTCGTCATCAAAACAGTAACCCGGACGTTTCTTCAAAAGAATGAGGTAGTCGTCAACGTAGCGATAAATGCCAGTTACTGGAGAGTCATTTAACGCTGCGCAAATACGGTTGTCAACACTAGATAAAAATATGTCACTGAGAATAGGCGCAATGGATGATCCAATACAAATGCCGGTGCGTTGAATATAAAAAGTTCCATTGTGATTAATGGCTGTCGAATTCAGATAAAATTCTAAAAGCGTGATAAAATTGTCAACGTTTATGCCTGCTGAGTTCTGGAAGTCCTGTTGATTAGTTTCACTGATTTTATCCCGTACAGCAGCTAGCAAACCATCACGTGGAAGAGAATAAAACAAATCTTCTACGTCTACAGAAAACGCCGTTACACTGTTTCCATTCGCGACACAAAGACTGCGTATTTGCGCAGCGTTAAATGACTCTCCAGTAACTGGCATTTATCGCTACGTTCACGACTACCTCATTCTTTTGAAGAAACGTCCGGGTTACTGTTTTGATGACGAAGTCAGGCGTATTCTGGGCATTTTTAGGATGCATGGAGGGGGGACTGAAGTTCACTTTTGAAACGCCTAAGGATAATAACATTCAGTTTTTAGACATTAATATTTCCTTTCATGCGTCTAATGAACATGTCTGCTGGGCGTATTTACCTAGATCTAAGAAAGGCATCCTTCTGTATGATAGTGCTCATTCCAAGCTTGTAAAAAGGGGGAGTCGCCATCACTTGCGTACAAAGTGCAATTAACAAATCCTGTGAGCACCAAATGAAGGCTAGTCTAATGCAACAGACCGAACGACTCAAGTTATTTGGCTATCCAGCTCCCGTCATCACAGCTGTGTGTGAAACTTTTTTACAAAGATTAAAACGTTCAGGAAGAAAAACTGATGAGCAAGAAAAAGACAAAAGACCGTTTCACGTGATACCGTATGTACATAGGTTATCGCATAACCTGAAGAAAGTGGCCAACAGGCACCAAGTTAACCTGGTATTTTCCGCTCCCCGTAAACTTTCAACACTGTGTAATGCCATGAAAGGTCGTAAGCCAATGCTATGTACTACTAACCATGAAACAAAATTCACGAAGTGCACCTCTGATGTTGTTTATGAGATATCCATTAAGTTGTGGGAGAGTGTACATCGGACAAACTGGGCAATGTTTTAATGATAGGGCTAGGCAACATAAGAACAATGTAAAAAATGGCTATGGCAGCCACCGCGCCTTCCACTGTAAAAAATGCGCATGCACACCCATGTTCGCGGACACCAAGTTTTTGACGTTTGGAAAATCAAAAAAAGAAAGAGAAATCGTGGAAGCGTACTTCATTAATAAAGCTGGAGATAAGTGTGTCAGCGCGGCGTCACTTAGTTTAACTACTCATGAGAGATGTTTTCTCGATAAACACCTGCTAGTATAGCAACACGCATGCCCGCAATCGTTGATTATTTGTGGCGTTTATGTGACTGGCGTTTTTTGGTGGCATAGCTATAAGTGGTGATCATTTCAATAAACATTCAGTTGGCAGTACAGCGCTAGTCCTGTTGTGTGTGTTTCTTGTCGTTCGTTTTTTCGCGCTGCTTCTATTTATTCGGAACATGGTAGGACGACCGGGAAAGCAAGAAATCCACGCATCTCCAAGAGGTGAATCATGACGAGTGGGCGGAGCTCTGGGTATCGTATGGGTGAGTAACCGTACGTTGCCCGAGCATTGCCCCATATAATCTAGAGTGACATGAAGTGACATAAAGAGTCCCCAAGACAAAGCTAGGTCCTAAGGTACGTGATGTCTACGTTGAACTGACCGACTATTATAAATGGTTTGTGCTTGTAGGTGTTTTATATTGTTCTGTCACAACTATGATTGACATTGCTTCATTGTAAACCTCTTTTACTGACATACACACGTATGTTTCGACTACAGCAATGGTTTTCTATATACCATGACAGCGGACGATGAGAGTCGAAGACACAGCTTCGTCCTGAGGTGCGCAATGTGTACGTTAAAGTCACCGACTAGCATAAAGGGTTTGTGCTTTTAGGTGTTTTATATTGTTCTGTCACAATTATGATTGATATTTTTTGTCTTACATATGTTTCGAATAGCCATAACAACGGACACCGTGGACGAACAAGCCTGGCCCTGAAGGTGATTCGCCAGTAAAACACTTGCCCCTGAAGGTATTAACTGCACTGTAAAGAGTATGGAGTTATTACAATGGGAATTACTGAATGCGTGTCGAAACCCTGAGTTCAGCAGATGACATTGTACTGTACAGAAACTCTGCGGATGTTTCAGAACTAACGATTCACCCTTCCCGCGACCACGTGTAGGTGCAGAGCGTGAAGTCGACCATGTGTAGGTGCTGCAGAGCGAGAAGTAGTATGTTCGACTCCCAGTGCCGGAACTTGTACGCATTTTTTGCTTTCCCATCTGTTAGTGTATATTTTGTAACGTCATATCCGTGACGGAAATACGTTTGTGGAGCCGTGGTGGACACGGAACATAACACTCTTTCGTGTTAAAATGTTAAGTGTAAGATTAAGCAAGACTACAACGGTGTTGTTCAGGGAGCGAGTAGTAGCAGTTACAATCCAGTTGTTCTACTTGGCGGGTCCTACCAGCGCCGAGGGAAACGAAGCAAAGGGGATGTGGCAGAGTAGGGGCGTGTGGTGGAAATCGCGAAGTTCACATGAAAGAGTTCGCGTAAGAAACGGGCAACTGGATATTGTTTGGTAGCTCCTTTAGAGATCATATGGAGCCTGGTACTGCTGCTTGAATTGACCATGACGCTGAACGTCGTACATCTTTCAACTACAAAGAAGCACATAACTGTGCATGAATAATTATTCTAGACACAACGGAACCCTAACATCCACTGAGTGTCAAAGAAAGGGACGATATAAACATACATGTGCCTTCGTAAACGATTCATCTGCAAGCATTTTTTCTCTTTATTCCACAAGTTTGCAAACAATATTGATGCAGAGTCCACATAAACATGGTAATAATAATTGTGGGGGGTTTTATATCCTAAAACCACGATATGATTATAAGGGACGCTGTAGTGCGGGGCTCCGGTAATTTTGACCATCTGGTGTACCTTAGAGGGCACCAGCTTCGCGAAACTCTGCTCCCTTTTTGGTGTATAATAAAAATAATATTAATAATAATAATAATAATAATAATAACAACAATAATAATAATAATAATAATTTCTGTTCAACAAAACAGCACATGTTCAGGCAGGAGATGAGAAAAAAAAGCGCCTAACTGGTTGACTAGGTGCCTTAACACCCGTTTTTACACCAGCCAGATGTGGGTGTGGTGACAGCAGGCCCGTAGCCAGGGGGTGCCCTAGCCCCCCCCCCCCCCCAGAGATTCGGTTGGGGGGGGGGGGGTGTTTTATGGAGAATAAACAATGAAAATAAGTGTTTTTTAAGGCCTTCAACAAGTGCCCCCCTCCCTCCCCCCCCCCCCCCCGAAAAAAATTCCTGGCTACGGGCCTGGGTGACAGAACACGAAAACTACAAGAACAACTGGACCCTATAGTAACACAGATTATACGTACATGCACTAATTAGAGTGATTATGAGTGCATATGCATGGACAACAATGCAGGTTAGAGACACATATGAAACATCAAGAAGTATACCTAATGGTCGTGATGGAACCACTTTATCCAAATGTTGTTAGAAGAAAGCCACAAAAAAAGGAACATGAGAATGCATATAGTTGGTGCACTATGGGGATGCACTAATCAGGTGCTGTAACGGTTTGAATAGTTAATAAGGGATTCACTGAGCTGAGCACGTGGGCGGAGCAAAAGAGTATTGCAATCACGGCGCGCAAATGGGCATGTCACATGGTCGTGGAGTGCCTCGTTGGCATATCTTTTAACTGTGGCTAGATTTCACCCTGTACACGAACACACGCATACACGTGTATATGTATAGATACGTAGAGGTGCGAAGAAGTTTGCTGTTAGTTATTAGCAGTGCTTATCATAGTCTTTACTAGTACCTGATGTTTCTTTTGTAATTTTGGCATCTTTGCGCTTATTCGACCTGCAATTTTCTTGAACTTGCGCTTACTGTTTGGAGATGAGCAAAACCTCCGAATTCCTGGTGTACAAACATGGTCGTAAGAAGCATATGTGAAGCTGCGTAGATTTTGGACTCGCGGGCCGCATATGAAAGATGTGTGGTTGCTTGTGCACCGCTATCAATTGCACGCTGTACGGTAGTACTTCTTTAGTCCTTCCAGAAAAACAATTAATAAAAATGTAATGTTTTGTTTTGTAGAGACTACAACACGTTCTTTGTTTTTCAGCCTGCAGAGCTTTCTCGAGCCAAAGAGAGCGCGCTGGCATACCTGATCTGCACCATCCGTCTTCATCCATGAACTCCTTAACCAGCTCTGGATTTTTGTAGTAGCCCTTCATGACGCTTGGGATACGAAAGTAAAGCTCGCCGTATTGCCTGGGCCCCACCTTTTCACCCGTCTCCAAGTCAATGAACTGCACATGGATTACAGTGCGCAACAGATATACACGTGCGCATGTATACAATGCGTTTGCATATCAAAATATTCATTATTTTACGTCACAGTAAAAGCCAGCTATAAAAATTGTTTCAAGTTCAGACAGTTCCTTTTTAGCAGGTTCACGCATATCAGTGACAGCATTGGCTGTGGTTACATTAGCTATGCGGAGCGTGGTTTTCGCAAAGTGCGCTATTCTGAAGGTTTCGTTTAAGGAGCGTTTTACAACAGAAAGCTTATGCAGGTAGAAGGCGCGAAAAACACAATAAAACAAAGTGGTCGACGCGCTGCTTACTGGAAGGCTATTTTGTGTGCGTGTGTGTTTGAGCGTGTATGTGTGTGTTTGTCTGTGTGTGTCTAAAATACACGAAATGGACCTTGGTGACCTGCTTTTCGTTGAGCGTTGCAGTTTTGTTGATCCTAAAGTGGCCGCAAACGAAACGAGGAGGACACAGCTTTACCCTCGTTGGATGAATTTGTTGCATTGAACGCGTTCTCTCAGTCAACATATTGACCCTCTGAACCAATAAAGAAATACGCTGCGGAGATCAGGGATCTACTTTTTGTGAGACACACTAGTACGAAGCAGAAAGTTAATTGTCAAGGGTTGTATTGCGGTCATTACTTGCAGTACATTTTTGCTCTTCATGACGCGTCCTGTAAAAGGATTATTGGTTTGCGCGGTGACAGTGTGGCATTTTTGGATAGTCATGCATAGCATGAAGTGTCGTTATGAACCACCGCCTGTCCATGTTTAGCCGAATTTTCAATCGTGCTTTTCTTTTTCATGTTGGGGATTCGTGGTGCGAAATCGTGACAGAAATGGTATTAGCCCACTGAATTTTACACATCCGAAGCGTTAAGTAAGGTATACGTGTTATTGTAGCAGATTTCAAGGATAAGTTGCGACAAAGATAACCCCAAACTCGTTTAGCACAATTCGAAGCATAGATAAACTCCTGCGAACCTGAAGCAACATTGTGCTCGTACGTGCTACCAAACGTCACTGCAAAAACGACAACATACTTTGGGCGTCTTTGAGATTGTTACCTCAATGAAAATAAGTATAGCTCATAACCATATCAGCAAACTGCTCTTTTCCTATCAAGTGATGTCTGAGAAAATGAAAAGAGAAAGCGTATAATTGAGTCACATGTTGGAGGCATAGATACTATTCGCACTTCTCACCTTGAGCTCAACCATGGGGGGCCGGAAAGCCGACATTTCCTGATGAAATTTCACCCTTTGGGGGGCGAGCACAAGACACCGCAGGATTCCTGACATGCCATAATGGTTCCGCAGAGAGCGGACGCCATCAAATGCAGCCAAAATCTTTCTGGCGAACGTTTCCGTTAAAACCGTGCCACCCATGTTGATTGTCTTTATGGAGGATAGCTTCGTTCCAGTTCGTACCATGTCCGCCAAGTAAAAGTACAGCCGTGTTGGAACTGACGCTAATGTGGTCACCTGGAAAGGAGTAATCGCATCGCAATTTCATGGTAGCGGCGGTCTCTATAAAACAGATGATTGATACCTCTGTTATAGAAATTGGTATAAACGAAAGTGAAAGATGAGTTCACAGAAGTAGTGCTTATTGTGTAGTGATTATGATAGTTTGGTCATTGGCAGCTATAGCATTGTTTGACATGGACGCACCCACGTTGACGCCTAGTGGGTCATCTCCGTCGCGACGACTAACACCCATGATCAGGATTTAACCGTTGTGGTATCTGAAGTTGTTAACCTGAACATGCACACAGCGCATCATGCATCCCGAGCCAATATGGCATCACCAAGCACAAAAATAAACACTGGCACTTGTTATGCACTTCTTGGAAACATCATCAATTAGGGATCATCACTTCGAAGCATCATCAACGCACTATCATATGCGCTTCAGCAACATGGGAGGCAGATGTTCGTAGCTTGAGCCGCGAACGCTCGCAGGCGTCCTACGTCCCGCTGACCTCTGCCTCGCTCCTACAAGGCACGACATTCGCCCGTCAACATCGCTGCCTCTCTGCAGCGCTTACAGCAGCAGTTTCATTATCGGCGGCGAAGCGCCCTTCGTGCATGTGCAAGCTGCATTAATCCGACAACGAGCCGTCGTACGCTAACACGAAGTGAAAGGCAAGAACAGAACTGCTTCTAGGGCGGTTACCCAATGCTAGAGCGGTATTGTATTTTGTTGCAATCGAGGCGCTTTAACCATTGACTCCGAGATAGCGAGCCGGCGCGCAATCTCGGACGCCATGCTTTAACTGTGTCGTCGACGAATCGTTCTCTATCGGCGCTAGTATGTGTCATGCCGCATTACTTCTCGTCGCCGCTCACAGACGGCAGCACCGGCCCCGGTCGCCAACAGAGAGCACTGCGCGAGAGAGAATGTGTCATAGAAATAATGCGCGTTTGTACGGTCCGTTGCATCTGCATCGATAGCGCAGCCGGTAGAGTATCGGGCGCTTCTCGTCGCGTACCAAGGAGTCAAAGGTTTGATTCTCGGCGGGAGAAGTTTTCCATACCGATCTTTTCTTTCTTATTCGGGGGGCGTCTCTTTTGTGAACGTCATATCCGTGACGGAAATACGTCACTAAAGTCTTGGTGGACCCGGACATAAAACACTTCCGTGTTAAAAAGTGAGAGAAAGTGACGTACCAAGAGGACATTAGGACGTAAAAAAATATCGCTTACATTCATTTCGCCTCTACGCGACTCTGTTATTGTTATGATACACATGGGAAATCAAGAAGGTTGTTTTCCCCGAAGCATCTAACGTAGTGAAAACATTCTGGATGGTGCTACCGATCAGTGACACGACGTATACTTAAATTACATTCATTATGTTATCATCCTAGACTGCGCAGTATTATTGGAGCTATTAAATCGACCTTGTTATGTTAAAACAGGCTATTGTGCTTTGTAGTCTTGGTAGCCTCTGCGAAAAAAAATTTCATTTGGTTAGTTTAGTGACGAATATGCTGCTGTACAAGCAGTAATTTATTCTAGTGGAACACATTTGCGAATGCTGTGCGCTCAGCATGAGAAGGATGCTGCATTTAGAGAACGGACATTTCACTGTCAGCCATGTATTGCTTGTGTGGTCTGAGTAAAGCGCACACGGTTCAAATTGGCAACATTTTCTTAGGCACCAGATACACTACGCATTAATTACGGATTATTACGGAACACGCGCAACTTTGCAACGGAAATACATGACATACATGTCGTTTTAGAGTCACCATTACTTCACCCTTTGGAAATGAAGGGTACTATTCATAGATTAGCCAAGACAACATAAAAGACGAAGTTGCTATCGATTCGCATTGTTTTCTAGCCAAATAGTCAGAATTCGAATAATTATTAAGAGAAATTATAATACGCATTTTATTTGTGAATACCAGAGCGCACAATTATTTGTTTGGTCTAGACGTGATTTGTTGGTATGAAATCGGCACGGCCAGTGACCCTGACGGCCGTACAAGCGATACTAAGTCATGTACAAGTCTGACATCGTTGCCGAATATCGGGGGTTGGACTTTCATTTCCAACTACTCAAACTCTCCGTGGCTAGGTTTTTCCTCGTGGCCTTTCGTGTTTTCAAACTAGTTTAGCATGCTGGGTTACTTCAATTCTTCAGCGGGGTTAATTCGTAGACTTCTCCTGCGTCATTTGACTGCATGGTGACCAGCGAGAAAAAAAAATGAGCATCGAGTGGATTGACATCCTCTACCTCTGACAAATATTGGTACAATATGACTCTATACAAGGGGTTCTCAAGCATGTTCGTCTCAGGGAACCCTGCTAAGCGCCATTCAGCGCCAAGAAACCCGCCTCTCCTCGTTTTTACAACCATTTTTTATTCGGTTCACGCTACATTTACGTGCAAATAATGCAAAAGCAAGGGTATAGAACAAAATTATTGAATGGCATGCAACTCAACTGACTTTGCTTGAACCATTGCACCAACAAATTGATGCGAGGCCCAGTCACACTCAAAGCCAGTCGCATGTCGGCTGCTGGATTCAGCCGATTACTGTGCTTATTTTTCAGATAGGCTAGTATCGACGATACCCGCTCACAAGCAAACGTTGTTGCAAAAGGCTGTAGCATGTCCACGGTTTTATCAAACAGATGTGTGAATAAAGGAACCGTGCGGCCCCTTTTCGGAGTCGGGCTGGCTACAGGCCAATGGCGGCATTTATTTCTCAGCTCGCGCGTTTCTTTTTTTTTATTCGAAAGATTGCCCTTTGGCATAACAAACGTGCATAACCCGGGAGGCTCATTACACATAAACGAACAAGTTGAACTCGTGCATAAAGTTCAACAAGGATCGGCGGAATGGCCCTCTTATCCACCCTTGTAAGTCCGGAGGGCGCCCGGGACGGTGACCGGTTGCTCTGAGATGACGAAGGCGTGCTTGCTCTAGGCCCGGACACGACCAGAACAAGTGTGTCACGTCTACTGCAGTTACAGGAGCGTCACAAAAAGGGCATGTGGTTCCATACGCTGCGCGGTAGTGTTGCGGCCAGTGGGCGGTCACTGCCGGCGTAAGAGCAACCCCAACTCGAAGTCTCCGAAGCGCCACCTCCTCTAAGCGAGTAAGCCCATCAGGGAGGTCAGAACCACACGGTGGTATGAGTGCTCGTGTGGTGCGTTGGAGACATTCCTCTTTTGGCGTAGCAGTTTTCCGCAGTTATCTTCGGGGAATTGCGGCTGCGGATAAATTATGGCAGGGGACCGACTGGCAGAATCCACCTCTAGCTGACCAGACACTGCCGCGCGTGGAACCCATTCGATGCGTATCGTTGTGCCGATGGTTCTTGCCAGCTGATGAATGACATCTGAAAGCGCCGTCGAGCGGGCCACGCGACGGATGTCGCGAATAGCTTCCGTAGAATCGGTGCGAAGAACAAGCTTGAGTAGCGCTCCGCTTCAACAAAACGCCTCATCGCGTTAAGGCCGTCCCGTAGAGCGGCGAGTTCAGCAAGGTATGCCGGTGGTTCAGGGTCAGCTGCATACGTGCATGTTTGTCCTGCTTGGGGTAGTTTTGGGCACACCAGTGCGGTGTGAACCATGCCGTTGGTGATACTGGCATCGACATATCCTACAAGGATACCTGGTGTGTTGTCGGTGCAATTAAGACGGGAGACCATCGCTGTCGCCTGGCGAGGAATCGGGCGATGAAGACGGCCAAGTGGCTTGTTATCCGTGAGCTGTACGCGGTACCACGGAGGAGTAGTGGCCGAAACGATGGGAATGGGTACTGCACATCCCATGTATCGAGCTAACGCAGCCACGGTGGGAAATGTCGACATTTGTAGTGCACGTGCAGAACGCCGCTGATGTACCAATTCATCAATCGTGTTAAGTTGTGCCGCTGCTTGTAAATTCGGAACCATCGTCATGCGCGGAAGCCCAGTGATCGCACGCATAGCTTCATGATTAATACTTTCAAGACGGGCCCACTCTGCTTTTGTTAGATGGTGGAATTGGGCTTGGTATACAAGGCGTGGCTGAAGTACAGCCTTCACAAGGTGGCGTGCCATTGTGGTGCGTGCACCGCCCGATTTTCCGGCAATCCGACGTATAAGATGAATTGTCTCTGCCCCGCGCTGCTTTGCGATCGTGACCCATGGGGTCGCAGAACCATTCTGAGCAATTTCGAGACCCAACACACGAAGAGTTGAGACCTCCTGTACAGGTTCGAGATTGAAGAAGAGGCGAATAGGTCGGCTTGAAAGTGCACGGCGCCCGTGCTTGTTTCCTACGGCCATGAATGCTGTTTTTTCTTTCGATAACTCTAATCCGATATGGCCACACCAAGCATTAGTCACATCTAAGGCCGTTTGAAGTCCTTGTTCTTGGCGGGCGAGATCTGGGTGGACTGTCCACACAGTAATATCGTCGGCATACATCAGGAAGTAAATATCTGGTACTGCCGCCAGTTGCCATGCCAATGGAAGAAGGGCAATGTTGAAAAGGACTGGCGCAAGGACTGAACCTTGTGGAACACCACGGTGTGACGTGAACAGACCTTCTGCATGCCCAGCCAGGCGAATAGAGAAAGTTCGGTCACAGAGGAAGGCTTCGGCGAACTTGCACACGCGTCTTGGAAGGTGAAGCCACGGTAAGATTGCAGCTATTGCTTCATGACTGAGATGGTCATAAGCTTTTCGGATGTCCATCGCCAATAAAATTCGAATACGACGAGAGTGACATCCAAGGAGTACCATAGAAGAAAGGTGTCCCAGCCCATCTTCAGTGCCCAAGTGGGGGGCGGAATCCAATTGGCGCAGCAGGGTACCAGGAGTACCGCTCAAGCCACCATGTGAGACGGGTCGCAAGCATTCACTCCATCAGTTTGCACAGAGTTGATGTTAAGGATATAGGCCTCAGGTTAGCGATATTATCCGGAGTTTTTCCTGGCTTTGGAATAGCGATCACCTCCGCGTGGCGCCATGTATATGGGATGAGGCTACCTGTTCATACCTCGTTAATAGCGTCCAGGAGAGGCTCAAGAACGTTTCCTTCTGTGTTTTTATAGAGTTCATACGGGATGCCGTCAGGCCCCGGCGCACTGTGTGGCTTGGCTTGGTCTATGGCTGCGAGAAACTCGGCCATCGTAAAAGGTGCTTGAATGCCGTCAACATCTTCGCATGAAGGTGACATGCCAGCATCGGTAAGGAGGGATCCTTGTGCAGTAAATGGAGATGCTGGTATGTCAAAGGCGGGAAAAAAGGCTCGGGCAGCTGAAGATGCGAAAGTAGACGGAGCCTGGCCAGCTGCCAGCATAGCCGATGCCGCAGGATCAGGGGGACGGCGACCACGTTCCATCGCTCGGAATGTCCGCCATATCGACGCATTTGACGATGAAGGGCCGAGGGAAGCACACCAATCCAGCCAACGGCCTCGTTCCAAGCGGCGCTCATGACGACGAGCTACCGCTCTACGGCGTTGAAGCTCTCTCCGTGCCGTAGTTGAAGATGGATCTCGCTCCGACGCAACTTCTGCTTGACGGCGTGGGGCCCACAGACGAAGAAGCTGTAAATCTGGGGTTGGACGAGATTCGTCAACCCAAGACGTGCGTGTAGCCGCGGTCAGTGCCGTGCGACGATGAACCGATGGATCGGCGCAGGTTCTGTCGGTGATAGCTGCAGATTCCGCACGGTAGCGATCCCAATCAACAACACGACAGAGACTGCGAAGACGACCAGAAGTGCTTGGATAAAGGCCAAGGTGAATTGGATGATGGTCGCTGCCCCAACAATCCGGTTCACATGCCCAAGACACCGCCATGCTTCCAAGCCACCAGGATAAGTCTGGTGAGTGCAGTGGCGTACGCTGCCGTTCCCGCCGCCGAGTAGGAATAGACACATCATTTAAGAGGGTAAAATTGGCGTCTACCAAGTTTTTATATACGCACGCTCCCCGCGCACTTGATGCAGCATATCCCCATGTGGTGTGCGGCGCATTAAAATCACCGGCCACCAATATTGGTCGTCCAGGATAACGATGGCGTAGATGAGATATCCAACCTAGGCTCACGCGAGCTGCGCTGCCGCTATAAGGGCGAGCGTAAAACGACACAACTATAACGTCCGATCGTGGTAGGCGTACCAATACTGCCACCACTTCCCTGCCACACCGTGCACCACCGAGAGAGGTCGATACGCGACTGAGGAAAAGAGGTGCGAACGTATGCAGCAACCTTCCCAGGTGGTACGCTGGGTGTCGAGCTTCTGCGGTCTATGATGGATGGAGAGGAGTACGCTGGAAATGCTGAAATTTGTGGAGGACCGTTGGTTTCTTGAAGCAGCAATGCCCAAACATGTAGCTTTCCATATCGAAGGCGCTGACGAAGCTCTCCAACCTTCCCAGAGATGCCACGACAGTTCCACTGTAGAACTCCTTCCGACGACATTGTAGCAGGTCTGGCCATATTTATAACTGTACTTTAGCTACTAACACCGATGTGAGCTGCTGGAGCTGTTTTGCCACAAAGCACAGGAGCTCGTGTGGCGACAGGGGCGTTGATGCAGGTGTCTGATTTGGCGGGTGTGTCATTTGAGTCGTTTCTGTAATGCACTGAGATGTGCTTATTGACACTCGTGCGAGAGTACTGGAGGTTCCTTAGAATTATCGCACCTCGGGTTCACCATCTATGTGACTTGGTGAATTAGGAACGAGGGAAAATTGATCAGTGGCTCGCGGAACCCCGAGGAGGGGCCTGCGGAACCCATTTTGGGAAAACCATGCTCTATGCACGAATTGCAGCGGCAGGTCGCTGTCGTTCCCCATCCGCGCAGATGCTCTTCGCATCATATATTTGAGTGCCCCTAGACGCCACGAACGCGAGTGCATGACAATATCCGCTGTCGCAGTGGTTGCCCTCATCTATAATGCCATGAGCTTTGTCTCACGAAAACCGCTTAAGACGTGGGCCGCCTTTTTTTTCGATTTAGGCAATCATTATAGACGACAAACTACACCAAGGCGACAACCCCACGCCTTCATATCGCGGTCTTGAGTTTTGAATTCTTTGCCACTCACCATTTCAGCGGGTGTTCGTGAAATGCAGATTTATTACGATATGACTGCCGACGCGAGGATATATCTCCACATACATCGGTTTCTATGAAATGACAAAAGCAACACTATGTTATAATCGAATCAGTATTGTCGTGTGAAGAATGATACCGAACTCCGTCACTGAATCTGGCGAAATCAGATATGTATCACGGAAAGGTAATACAAGCCACCGATTATGTTTATATAGAAAAACACTAAACTTTGTCTTCATGTTACTTCCATTCATTTATCACGCATTCTGTCGTGCCGCCGAGAAGTCACCCTAAAGGAGGCAAATCAGCAAGTATTTCATACATCCCTAATGTGCTCGCGACAGGGGCGCAGCCAGAAGTTTTTTCGGGGGGGGCACCTCCTTGATTTCGGAGGGGGCACCTCCTTGAAGTGGCTATTTTTCGCTTTGTATACCATGGTGAAAAAAAAGATTTCGGGGGGGGGGGCACGTGCCCGGTGTGCCACCCCCCTGGCTACGCCACTGGCTCGCGAGAAGCGTAGTAAATGATTGCGTCTTTCGCACTTATTTCTTACCGAAATCATACAGCCCTCGCGAATGAATTTAATAATTACTTTACAGTTAATAATACATCCGTTTGCGACAGCTTTGAAGGAACGCTCGACAGACAACCCCAGTCATTTTTCCTATGTCCGACCATTCCAGAAGAAATTCATAATGTTATCAAGCAATTAAAGCCAACAAGCGCGGGTCTTGATGAAATTCAAGCAATCCACTTGAAATATGTCGCTGATATCGTTGCTGACCCTTATTCTCATGTAATTGACCTTTTGTTCAAAACTGGCGTATTTCCATCTGATTTAAAGAAAGCCAAAAGAGTTCCTGTATTTAAAAAAGGGTGATAGGGGTTTGATTTCTAACTATCGCCCTATTGCAATGCTGTCTGTGCTCAGCAAAGTTATAGAGAAACGCTTAACAAAGTACTTAACAAAATTTAACATTCTTTGTGCTACTCAGTTTGGCTTTCGTGCAGGCTACTCTACCAACCTTGCGCTTTTTTCATTCACGGATAAGATTAAACACTACATCGACACAGGCAAACATGCTGGTGCGGCGTTTATTGACCTCACGAAAGCGTTGGATTCTAACCTTCATAATATTTTAATTACTAAATTAAACGCGGTTGGTGTAGTAGGACCTGCGCCTTCCTTTATCCACAGTTACTTAACAGAGAACAGGCTGCTACTATTTCTAATCATCTTTCTAACTTTAAATCAGTCGATAGGGGTGTTCCTCAGGGATCGATACTAGCCCATTGCTCTTCGCTATTTACATTAATGACCTAACTTCTCACCAATCGCACTCTCTACCTATTCTGTATGCGGATGACACTACGATTTTAGCTGCTTGCACCTCGACTGATAGTCTTACTTCAAAGCTCAATAGTGACCTTGACAGTACAATTCGCTCGTGTCATCAAAATTCGTTGGAAATAAATGCCATTAAAACAGTTTTTATGCTATTCCACCCCACTCAAAAGAAGATTGTTGAATTTCCGTCTATAATGGTCAATAATTATCCAATCGAAGCTTCCAGTCATTGTCGTTTTCTGGGAGTGATTCTTGACTCAAACTTAAAGTTCATTTCCCATGTCTCACACCTCAAGCAAAAAGCTGCATACGGCATCAGGATTCTTATTAGGGCACGTACATACTTCAGTCTTAATACCTTGCTTTCTCTGTACTATGGCTTCATTCACAGTAACTTCACCTACTGCATTGCGTCTTGGTGTAATACATATAGCACTCATCTGGCTCCTTTACAATACCTTCAAAACCAGGCCATTCGCATTATTACATTTCAGTCACCGCGATGTAGGGCATCTAGTCTTTTACAGGAGTATCGTATTCTAACCATTCGTAAGCATTTTCATTTTAACATGGCAATCCTTACATACAGTTCCCTTCACTCAAACATACCATTGATAGTTTTTAACAAAGGACAACTCATTAATCAAAATAAAACTCGATTTGCATCAAATAATAACTTCCTGTTACCAAAAGTTAGAACCAATTATGGCAGATTCACTTCTATTTTCACAGCGATTTCTGTCTGGAACGATATTCCCAGTGACGTAAAACTGTCTCCTAGTATAGGCTGTTTTAAAAAGCAATTGTTTTCATATTCACTTCACTTGTGAATAATCTTCTTGTTTATACTTTTCTAAGGGTTATATTTTGCTGCCCATGCTGTTTGTTTTATAATATATCACAATTCACTCATTTTCATGTGTCTGAAAGTGTTGCCGCTATGTGATACACCACTTTATCTTTTTGTCTCCCCATTATTAATCAGCGCATGAGATCACACAGTATAGCAGTATTCCTTTTACGGTTACTTTTTTTTTGTTAACATATGCTAACGTTTGGACTTCATTGTTGTATTGTATTTGTATTAACCGGATTTTTCTAGTTCGCTTAAGTTCTCACGACATGTATTTCAGTGTATTTGCATATGATGTCCTAGTTTATTTGCCTACAAGTGTTATAGCTTGTTCAAATCTTATTATTTTGTGTTTGTGAAGTTGCTTTACTTGATTTGTTTTCTTTTTAGTCAGCACAGGAGGTCCCCTTGCAGCCTAGAGCTTTGGGACCTCCTTCTGTATATCATTTCGCTGTGTAAAATCCTTTTTGAATGAATAAAGTATTTTCTTCTTCTTCTTCCTAATTATTCTGCTTGAGCCACGACCTGCATCATTTTCTGCTAAGGCTTTGTGAAGCACTGACATATTGGCAACTGTTCATTCCACATGAATGCGCGTTTACCATTTCAACTCTGATCTTTATAGTGCAGATCTACATGACTCTCGAACCCGTCATTGCCTTTGTTTTATTGCAATTCTTTTACGACAAAGCTCAAAGGTGTCCATACTACAGCGCTCCAACGATACCACTCAATTTGTATCCTAAGTAAACCATTCGACCGCATACGCGTAGTAAACAAGATATCTTGGTTCCCAAAACAACTTAGCTTACAAGACATACCTTGTACTTGTTGACGTAATACACGAACTGTTCAAATGTTAATCCGGGCTGTACTATGACGCATGTGGCTCCGGCACAGGCAGCTACTGGGATGAACATGAAACCGGACGCATAGGTTATCGGATACCAGGCGAGAAGGACATCTCCAGGCTGGTAGCTGACGAGGACCCTGGAATAACAGTTAGAAATAGTGGCTCATAATTACTGACCTTAGAGGGTGGACCCTCTATACTTAAGGGTGGACCGTTGGGCGCGTTGGTAACTCATGTTAGAACGGTGGTGCGTTAAAGAGCGATAAAACACGGGGAAGGAACTCGCCGTGTACACGTTCCTTCCTGTTGTTTTGTGGTTATTTTGCGCGCCACCGATCTATCATGCGTTATGGAGTAGAATGAATGAATGATGGCTTTATTACATCGAAAGCGTTCAATGCGTCGTGTGTAGAAAATTGCACCGTCGGAGTTCACAACACGAAGCATATCAAAATTACCTCATCAGCGAGGTCATCATGATGTCACCAGCCATGGCATCATGGCATGGCCACGACGCCGTTAACGTCATCTCCGGACGTCGCCGCGTGAAAGTGTCGCTTAGTTAAAAGTAGGCCAATCGATGAGCTAGAGAAGCACCATGTGATGCGCAGCATTTTTTAAGGGACGACTACACAATTGACCCAGAACGTGAAAAACATTGAATAATAGTTTGGGTTTAACGTCCGAAATCCACGACATTATTATGAGGGACGCCGTATTGGAGCGAAATGGAAATTTGGACCACCTCGTTAAAGAACGCGGGAGTTAAAATGGTCAAGTTTGAGCCCTCTAATCGGTGAACCGTTGCCCCGCAACACTAAATACTCACATTACGATGACAGCGGCATCATAGTTGGTCCCCGTAAGAAAGTAATCTACATATCTAACGCGTGGACTTTTTATGCACGAGTCACGATTCATTACAGCACAATGTCTTCTGATCGTCCCCGTCCCTATGTTTTTTGAAACTCGCTTCGTGTAGATAAACTGATTATAATAAACGGAAACATTCGCGAATTTGGCGATAAATACCGGTCAGGCCTGCGCCGAGCGTTAGAGCGTGGGACAGCTATAGTTCTTGAAGCCTAATCATAATTGACCAGGAGTATCAAGTACACTTGTTAGCAGTCCATTCACAAATGCAAACTGAAACCGAAGGCCAACACGCTGTGGTAGCCTGGCAGCTATAAGCTGAGGCGCTGTAAGGTTCGAGGCGGCGGGTATAATTTTCTACAAGTGGGTCCATAAGCCCGAAACGCACGAACACCGGTGTCCTTAGATTTACGTGCACCCTAAAGAACTTCGGGTACTCAAAATTATACCGGTGTCACCCACGATGGCGTGCCACATCATCATATCGTGGATTTCGTTCTAGAACATGGGAACTTACTATTTTTTCTAAGCCAATAAATGTGCACCTTTAAGAATACAGAAGTACTGATTTACACGCATAGAAGTATCATGTATGCTTATGATTTATGTAAATTTATGCTCAAATTGAAGGTATGAACGGTACGCACTTGGTCATGTGCAAGTTTGCCACCAAACTGTAATGAGATATCTCCATTCCTTTGGCGTGACCCGTCGTCCCGGATGAGTAGAAGACAGCGAGCGTGGTCCCCTTAGGGTCCTCAATAAGCACCTCTTTGAAGTCATCGTCTTTCAGTTCAGCGAAACCGGACACGGGCACAAAGCCAGGACCGGAGCCGCCAATTACGAACAAGCCCTGTAATACACAATGGACGCCATGTGCAACATATCAGGAAAGAATTGGAACGCCACCTGCAAGTATTTCAGCAGAGAATCATACATACATGCTAGCTGACTTATAACTCTATTATACGTATTTGCAGACATCAAGAGGCGTTCACTTGACATCTAGGGCATCTTCCCTTTGACATAAATTGCACACATGGCATGATATCGCTGTAGTCAACTGCCTAGCTGGAATAACACATTACGCATGGCATAACAGATATGATATGACGTACGTCATGAGTTGCATCGTATTTTATCGCATCAAACGCACAAAGGCTCGCGAGCCTCCTCACGAGCATTGCATGCTAAAGTACGGCATGTGTGGCTGAGTAAACAACATCCACACCAATATAACTGCGGCGTTTATGACACGCCAATTGTGAAATGACGTTATCACTTAGCTATGCGTCCCTACTGCTTAAGATTCTCACGTGGTCTCCTTAGGGGTATCATGGCGAGATCAGTTCGTCTTGTGAATCTAGAATTATTTGTGCTTATTAGTTGGCGTCTGTGTGAGCACGCACGTAATGTGCGCAAAGGCAAAGAGGGTTCCTTGACACAGCATGGCAGAAGATGTGGTTTTCATGCGCAGTTTGAAAGCATAGTTGTGATGCAGAGGCACAAAGAGTTGATAGTTTGCGCTCTTTTCGTTTACTCTGTCTTTTCCTACCTGTGTTCGTCCGATTGAATGGGCAACGATTCCCACCACAAGGACGATCGCACTCGTATAATCATTGAAGCCGAGAAAATGGCCCGAGAACCTGACAACTGCGTTAGCACACCGTCAATTCCTCTCTCAGATAAAAAGCTACTGTTCCTGCGAAACGGTGCGCACGGTCAATGAGTCTACTCTTCTGCCTCGTGAATCGGGTGCAGATTTTTTTTTGTTTAACAGCTGCCTTTTATTTTCCTGTTTCATTCATATATATGTGGTATGTGAAAAATAAACTTTCAGTTGATATTGTGCGCTTGTCCCTGTCTACTTGTCGTACTTGCTTTCTAACACGCAAGAAACATCGATCATGAATCACCAGCTGGCCCAAACGTTCACTTTGATATCCCCGGTTCTGAGAAACCTACAAGGAAGTTCCCATAACATTTGTCTGTTAATAGTAAAATGTGGTATTCATCCGTGTGTAAAACACGAACGTGCGCCTGCTGATATACTGAATTCAGAGGTGAAAGTAGTTCGCTTGTCAACAATGGTTAAGGACATAATTTTGGCGTAAAAGCTCCAGATGCCATATAATAACTAAATATGGAAGTAATGCTGCAGCAGGGAAATGTTAATGTCTTCCTAAAGAACTGGTAACGCGCTTTTATCATTCCCTAACTACGGTGAGGCATTTCTCAGATTAGGGCACGAATACATTTGCCAGCGGAGGCGTCCACATATAAAAGGAGACGCTGAAAAATAAAAACTAAAAAAGCTTGAGGTGGTTGAAATTGTGCTTAATTCTCCCGATGTAATTCTTCTCAAGAATCATGCGCGTGTTTGGACCAATTTTTATTTTCCAGGCAATTTCTTATTGGTCTGCCCGTAGAATCGCATAATTACTGTGAACTACCCTTGCAAACAAAACATCAGGAAGTTCAAAATTTGTTCATCAGCCTTGCCACTAAGCTGCATCGTGCCGCATAAGATTTTCTCAAATGGGCTCGGAATGGCCTGAGTGAAGAACACGCGAGATATGCAGATAAATTGCGCAAACGAACTTATGTTTAGTGTAGGGACCCTTACAAGTCAAATAGTGTTCACTCTTATAAAGCACAGCATCTCAGGTTGTCTCGTCAACAAGGAAAAAGTACAGCGTGTCCCAATCAGCCTTAATTTTGCATAAATAATAGAAGATCCTCTTACTTTTCCTACTGTCTCGCGTAAATAAATAAAATAAGATGGAAAGCACAAATCAATTATTTGAAAAAAAAGTTCGTTGGTACAATGTGATGGCGCCAGCGTCTTTGAATATCGTGTAAATACTTTTATTCTTTGGCCTTTTTCATCAGGTAGTTGTACGAGAGATTTTTAGGTGGTTAAGCAAAGCGTTTTCGATGCACCTAATACTCAAATATAAAGTATAAAAAAGGTCCGCGTGTTATTCACGCGTGAAAAACAATTTTACCCTTCGCCTGCCTCATGAGCATTGGGAAATTGCGACTATATTATTTATTCGCAAAATACTTTTCATTCAATCTCGATGCCACTGGTACGTAGCAATATGAAGCATCGTTCCTGCCATTTCTTCAGCAACAGGGTATGCCAATGCACATTTATAAACCTTCAGATACGCTTCTTGTCTGACCGGCTATGCCTACTGATCAATAATAACTCCTCCGCCAGCAAAAAAGGACAGAGAAAAAAAAAACTGCCGTATTTTCACCAAGACGCTCATGTGCCTATTTTTTACAACAGAAACTGGGGCTGTCTACGACAGCATCAGAATATGCATTACTTTATCTGACCTTACTGCAGGGTATCGTACCTCTTTAAATCATCGTTTGTACGCTGTAATCGGCATACCTTAACTTTCGTTTTCTCCTTGACTGCAGTAACCTTAGTAGCGTATTGTGGAGTGGTTAATATGTGAGTTGCGTCTGCATGGTCCACTTGAAAGACGAGCTCACCTGAAAGAGAAAAGAAAGGAAAAGTACATTCGCGAACACAAGAAAGAGATACACGTATAACTTATGAACGTATATCTGTACTGCGCTTTATTAACTGATTTGATGGATCAAAAGAGCTGACCGTCTGCAACCAAATAATATAGAGATCAGCGCCTCTGTCAAGCCGCTAAAACTGCGGCATTTCGCGTTTGCATTTTAAAGGTGAACGCAGAAATAAATATTAGAATGGAACACATAAATCTAGACTAGTGCAGTCTCAATAATCTAAAGCACCAAGTATTTTTACGATGTTGCATCAAAGGCTCGTGAGAAAGATGCATTCATCCTCTGAGAAATAAAAAAAATCCTCGGCGTACTGTAATTATGGCATGTATACGTGTTGTGAATATGCTAAACGTGTTCAATATGTGCGGCGCCTTGAAGTCAATACGTGCACACCTATGAAAATGGTTTTTGTTTACGCGCCTTTGCGCCCATTTTGAGGACAACACCTTAACATTCATGCATTGAAGTACCTAATCATTACTCCGCCTTTCGATATGAAAATTGAAAGCAAACTAACGAGATTTGATGCCTTCGACTGAGACACCCTATATTTTTTCATTGAAAGTTTGCCTGCCTTTGCGCGCAAAGATGCCGCTGTAATATAAATACATATTAATGTGATTACGTAATGACCTTCGCATGATTGCGGCAACGAAAAAAAGGCGTACCGAGATTTAGTGATAGATAGGGAGTTGTTAAATAGCTTCAAGGTTTTTCGCAGAATATGGGATAATGTAACCTTACAGCAAACAGACCACTTTCGCGAACAAAGGCATGAGAATGGCTAGTTACCAGTGCGAGAAAACATCACATTGCCTTCTTGTTTTCAGTGTGGAACGGTTAAAATTGTGTCGTTAATTTAGTCATACCTTATATTCCATATGATTAATTAGTATCTGGTGTTTAACGTCCCAAAACCACGATATGATTATGAGGCACACCGTAGAGGAGGGCACCGGAAATTTTGACAATCTTGTGTTCGTTAACGTGCACTGACATCTCATAGGACACGGGCCTCTAGCATTTCGCTCCGACAGAAACGCGACCGCCGCGGCCGGGACTACATTCCATTTGGCGCACTTGATACAAATATTTGGACAAATCGCAATAAATGACGAGTAGAGGGCTAAAGTGATCAGCCATTTTTCTTTATTTCGAGTCCCTGTATATAACACATAGATTTGGGGAATTGGATATTGTCGGGTGGCTGTGACGGCATAGAAAGCAGAACCCATGCAGGTAAGGGCGGCACTCTTCATTGGATGAACTTGTACCCCAAAAATCACACTCAAATTGCAACGATATCGGCGCACACAGTCGTCGAATAGTCTGACCAGCGGTAAGGTTTGTCGCCCTTTATTCATATGACATCGAATACTCCAGCCTTGGCGTTGGTGGTCGCGCTAGTTCCAGAATGAACTGCGCAGTTCGCTTTGTGCTCAAGCTTACCAGAACAATCTAACATAATCGGTAATGTTCGACATTCCGGCGCAGCGCGTGCAAGCCAGTGGTTGCACGTTGAGGGAGTCGGTTACACGACGAGAAAAACAGATGCTGCTAAAAAAAGACAGCAGTACGCAGAGTAGCGGTATAGTGCAATGTGGAGCGAAATATGCTGGCATCTCTCGTCAGAACATCGTACTGTTCGTCACTCTCGAAAGCGACGATTTTTGCAGGCATCAGCTCTCTTTTGTACAGCATCAGAGCCGAACCAGTTACGACAAATTTGAACTTATGAGGTATACTGTAAAGACACCCTCCTTAGAAGGGTTTAATTCCTATTATTTGAGCATAAAATGTCCTAGCTACGTCGTCAGCAACGTACATGTTACGAATTAACTCAAAGATGTTTTAATTTGATTGTACTTATTATACTTCTCATTGCAAGCTCCTGAAATAAAGAGATGGCGAAACATTGCCAAGCATTACTACTGCCTGTTTTTTTTTCCTTCCACGCTCAGTATCCCATCGACTGGAAATAGGAGCGTAATTCAAGGCACCTGGCAATTAACATACGTACGAAGAAAGTGCTCGTTCTTTTTGTGCGTTTGCGTGTTGTGATCTTACATTCTTCGCTACAAAACCAAGGGTATGGAATCTTGGCGTTCCCGAACAAACTTGTTACGTTGTGCACGCCCCAAATAAGAGCCAGGA